>MU158888.1:13646-73062 GCA_015888305.1 Antheraea pernyi | reverse complement strand
ACGTCTCACGCGGTTGTAACATATTTTTGATCAATTTCACACGGACGAATACATAGGTAGCAGTTAACCACTGCATAGTGTACCAAATCAAATAAAAAGAATCATTAAAATCGGTTCACAATTGACTAAAATATCGATTACCATACATAAAAAAATACATACAACCGAACATAGTAACCTCCTCCTTTTTCGAAGTCGGTTAATAAAAAAAAGTCCTTTGTCAGCTTATCTGTTCGCGATAAAGTCAAAAACTACCATTTTCACCAGTTTTTTACCAGATTTTCTCCAGTAGATAGAATGATAATTTATGGGGAAGGTTGTCAAGGTTTTCATTTGATTATCCGTCTCCGTCCGTATAACGTCTTCCGAGCCCGCTAGTTATCTGCCCGTAAAAGCCCCTTGAAAGTCGGTCCAATCAATTAGGAGATAGAAGGATATTGCTGACGAAGTCTTGAGAAACAAAATAAAATGGTCTAAGTTACTTCTTATAAGGTGAGTTCTCTTCCAGTGAAAGTCACGTGAAAATCAATTCAAGCATTACGGATATTCCACTGCGTCCGAAGGCGAATAAAAAACCTAAATTATTTTTTATGAGGTCTGTTATCTATCAGTGAATACCCCGTGAAAATCAAGTATTCACTCAAACAAAGTGCGTAGGTAAGTATACTTTTTTGTTATTGATGACATACTGGCTGGTTGTAAATAAAAATTTGATTGTTTTGTTTTTTCATAAAATTCAAATGACTGAGAATTTGTTTGAATTTAAGTGCGTTTTAATTGCTACGTTTAGTCTTGATTTTATAATTTTACTAACCATTTAAATAAAGTTAGCAACAAAATTGAATTGTTAGATATTCTTTACGTTATGAAGCGACGTCATTTGATGGCAGATGAAATGCAAAGAGCTGTAGGGATGTTGCAAGCGGGCACTTTGTTTGAGTGAATACTTAGAAATGAATTAATATAAATGGTAAAATTTGTAATATCACGCATGTTGCTTAGACTTTTTTGATGTGTGTATTTCAGTCATATTTAGAAATGTCTGCTTGTCTGTTTGTTTGAACACGTGTAACTGCTAAAGTACTCCGTTCGCGATAAAACCCCAATAAGAAAATCATAAAACATATACTCGAGTAACATGTAGTTCTAGTTTCATTAAAATCTGTTCATTCTATCAAAAGTTATTGTAATTTTAATGACGACGCGACTTAAGTACGAGAGAAACGTAAATAAGTAAATGGATTTAATACATTCAGATGATTTTATTAGTCATTGTTTTTTTAAATTAGGTTCCATTCAGACAGAGTCGCGGGCACAGCTAGTTTCAAATAAAACTAGAACTTCCCAATTCTATAAGAAAACCATTTTCAAAGCCACCAGCTAACGTTTTCTATATTATTGCCAGTGTAAAAAACATTTCCAAACGTAAAGCTCTCGCTACCGGATACATTAAAACCCCGTTGTATTTCCGCTCTAACGGTTGAGGGGTGAGCAGCATGAATTGACTCGGGAGCGAGTTAAACACCACCCGCTACTGTCAGGATCGACGTACTGGAAACACGCGTTTGTGTGGCTCAGTCATAGATTAACAGGATACGTACACCATAAATGAAACTGGAGTTGAAAAAGAAATTCAAAATTAAAACGTCGTGCCATCTATGAGATCTATAATCCGGTCGGTCCTACAGTTTTCTGTCAACAAACTAGTTTACAACGCCATCTGTTTGAGATTGATAAAGCTTACAATTAATAGCAATAATCAACATTGACAATAATTTAATTTGTAATAAAAAAATATTAAGGTCATTATTAATGGAATGGAATGGAAATGACGCCCCCCTCTGTGCATCCGACAACTAATAACGTGTGTAACTATTTATGTTTTGTAAAAATATATAACATGAAGAGATAAACCCGAGCGAGTATGTTGCCGGTTCTTCTCGATGAGTGGGTTGTTTTCCGAACCGGCGGTAGGTTTGAATTAATGGAAGGATATTTTGATTTTGAATCGAAATATAAATTATGCTATCTCTCAAGTTGTACCAAATTATACATAAATGCCAACGTATCACAAAATCGGTAGAGTATTTACGGAGTACATCTTGAACAAACATCGTGACAATGGATTTCATCATATATAAATTTGAGGTGTAAGAGGTGTGAAATAACATCTAAGACTTGAGACATCCAAGTCAACCTCATCTGTACGTGGTGCGCCATGTTGATGACGAACGACACAATGGCGAAAGCAGGGTGGTAGGGTTTTACAGCCTGACTGGGTCGCAACCACCATGTATATGGCGAAAAAGCCTGTCATAGTGATTCGCTTTTGCGGATCGCGTTTCGGGATCAGCCTGTGCATATCCAGCTATTCGCAGGCCGGCATGGCAGCGGCGACCGGCGATGGATAGTGTGTCACTCGGTGGTCGCCGTTCTTTTTGGATTGTACTGTGCTTACCATCAGGCACGGTGCAGTCATTATGCCGTGCTACTATAAAAAAAAAGACTAGCGATTCACCACTACTTCGCCTACGTTAAATTCTAATTTATTATATTACGTTTTGACACCTTGATTACTCAACCAAGTCAAAAATACTGGTCTTAGCTCTGATTTAGTAATTGAGTACAATCTCATCTAAGGGTAATTGACGATGTGGTCTAAAATAGTAAACATAAACCTAGAGATGATTGTCTCTCGAGTGCATCAGTGGGATCACACCAACAGGTGCTTGGCGACGGATATTCAACTTGTGGGTAGTAACTAGGCAGACTTACAAAAAAAGAAATGTGTGTGTACTTATGTACACGCGTTGGAAGTTATACTTCCTTGGCGTAACAAGATAAAAATCTTTTCAGAAATTTTTATCTTTCGCCTTATTCTACGTTTGAAGAAAAAACGACACTAACAATAGAAAAAAGGTATTTAATACATTTAAAGTTTTAATACAAAGAAATAGAAACAAAAGATACAAAGAAAATATATAATAAAAAAAATCCATACATCGCGATGGTTTCCTTCACCGAAAGTTCCGGTTCAGTCGTAAGGATTTGAACTTACATGGATCATCAAGGTGTCCGAATATCCTAGAGGTGGTAGAGCCACGCTGAAGATATTACTGGTTTCAGCATTAATGTGTCGGCTCGTCCGGGGTACCATCCTTTCACAGAACACCGACGTGAAGTAACAGTGCTTGCAGTGAGAACGCCGGATAATCCACCTCCCCTCCCCCTCCCCTAAACACAATGTGGCAACGCACTTGCTACTCTTCTGGTGTTGCGAGTGTCTATGAACGGTGGTGATCACTTAACATCAGGTGACACTCATGTTCGTTTGCCTCCTATGATATAAAAAAAAATTATAAGCTATATCGTCACGCTATATAGGTATATATCACGCTAAAACCAATAGGAGCGGCGCACCAATGAAGAATGTTTCAAAATCGGTTTATTCTTTTTGAGAGCTTCCGCTGCGTGTTACCGTTAGCCCAAAGTGACTATTCCACGCGGATGAAGTCGCGGGCTGAAGTTAGTAATTTATAAAAATGACATACAGATGTATGTAATATATACTAATTAATGAATTTGTAGTGTCGTCTATCTGTGATTTCGAAATAAAACATTAAAAAAAAATATAATAAAAAATAAGGTTGGGAAAATTATTTAGTGCAGGTGCACTCAATAATACATGCATAAAGGCCACGCTTCAACCGCAGGGGATTAGCCACTGTGCGAGGGACAATTGTACCCTAAAAACCGGATCCCGGGGCTTTATCTCCCATTCAAATCTGTCACAATAGCCACTTAGTTACGCAGATGTGCGTGTGTGTATGTGTATTTTTTTACTTGTCATTCAATCTCGTTATTGGTATATAGTTACGACGTTGCTTTGTGGGAGCTGTAGAGATGATAAAAAATAGATAGTAGTGTGTTTCGAAATATAAGATTCATAAATGTCTGAAATGAGAAAAAAAATTAAAATATCAACAGCTTCATTTTCGATTACACTAGAGGTGTAGGTTGTAGGCCTATAAAAAAAAGAGTATGTCTGTTTGAAAGTAACATTAATTCGATTTTCGTTCATAGTTCTAAAGTAGATAGACTATCATAGTGCCTCGGTTTGTTTAAGTTCATGCTAACATTTGCAAATCGTAGAAAGAACAAGATAGCTAAACCGTTGTCCAAGTACACTTGCTAAATGTCTACTTCTCGTACAGTCTGTATTGTTACGTCAAAACGAATACATGCGTTGAATAAAAGAAATATTTCTATTATGAGGAATATCCCAGCTCAGAATGATTACTGTAATTTACGTTCTAAAAAAAGTAAATTTTCAAAAAAAAGTATTAACCGACTTCAATATCAATCAAAAACCCATAAGGCACTAAAAAGCTGAAAATAAATAGTTTATCAAATTAAATAAAACATGAATATGTGTGCTACCTAGAAATGTACTGGAAGTCGGTACCAACCAAAATTTTTGTATTACAGAGACGCGAGAGTGGACTTAAACTTTGTACCTGTAGATGATATGATTTTCGGTTTGGTTGGCACCGACTTCCAATACAACTCTAGGTAGCACACATATTCATATGTTTTATTTAATTTGATAAACTATTTATTTTCAGCTTTTTAGTGCCTTATGGGTTTTTGATTGATATTGAAGTCGGTTAATACTTTTTTTTGAAAATTTACTTTTTTTTTCCATTTTTAGTGTACATAAATATATTTTACTAGCAGTGCCCGCGAACTCCGTTCCGCCTTAAGTATATTAAAATATGCGCATTTTTGCGGTATGGTATCTATCAGTATGGTATGCGATATGGTTTCAATTGGTTGTACAATAAGTAACGTTTGGTACGAACGCAACCTTTTCAGTAATCCGCGATAGTTTCTACCACCAACTCGGCTACCATCGCTTCACACATTATACACCTTAAGTAATGTAATTACAATGCTTGCGTCATGTTGCAACACAGCAACGAACATAAGTACAATAGGCTCCTAAGAATTGAAGAATTTTTTTTATAATATTGGTGGCAAACGAACATACGGGTCACCTGATGGTAAGTGATCACGGCCGCCCATGCACAATTGCGACACGAGAGGAAACACAGATGCGTTGCCGGCCCTTAAGAAAGGAGTAGGCTCGTTTCTTGAAAGTTTTCTTACTTTGCCACGGATCCCATAATCAGAACCTAACCAAACTCTCATCAAACTACCCTTGAAGTACATCCTTTTCAATAAAAAATGAATCATCGAAACCGGTTAGCGTAATATTGAGTTATTCGTCTATTTGTCGTGTACATACTTAATGCAAATTTGAAACTTATACGGTTTTGCACTGGATGCCGTTGTCGGAACTGTACCAAATTGAAATGGGACCACACTGGAAGTACCAGCTTTCAAATAAAAAAAGAATAATCAAAATCGGTTCACCCAGTCCAAAGTTATGAGGTAACAAACATAAAAAAAAAAAACAGACGAATTGATAACCTCCTCCTTTTTTTGAAGTCGGTTAATAAAAACAAATGACGAATTTTCTAATTTCAAGTTATCAGTACTTAAATTGATGTCATCATCATCATCTCAGCCTATATTCGTCCACTGCTGGACAAAGGCCTCACCACACGTTCTCCACAGCGAGTGGCTCTGTGCCGCCTGTAACCAACGGCTCCCCGCAACCTTTATAATTTGGTGGATTTGCCATACTCGCCACGCTTGGCAAGCGGGTTGGCGAGCGCAGTAGGTAGATAAGAGTTCGCTGCTGTCCGACACTCTTACTGGAGAGTAGATGGAGTAGTGAATGAGGTATGGTGGTTGTTGAGAGGAATGGTTTGTGGTGGACAGGGATTGTTCAAGGGAGGATACTACTACCTCGGATGGAACTGAAGGAGGCAGTAGTAGGGAAGCCGGGGACGCGTACCCGTATATCCTGGACTCAGTTTCCGGAGAGGCGACTGAGAAGAATACCCCTGGCTTTATTTGTTGATGTATTTATCTATAAATAGTGTAATTCTAAGTCGCTGTTAGTGTTTGTCTGTATATCTGCTTAGTTCTTCTAAACTATGTACATAATGCGTACAAATCACTTGCACACAATAATCGAACTGTATTACGTAGAACACCACCAATGTTATAAAGTATAAAGTGAAATAACACAAGATTATGAATCATTATTACAAAACTAAGTCGTCTGTCTGTCGATTCGCGATAAACTCAAAAATTATTAAACGAAGGTGGTAGAGCCACGCTGTAGCTATTAATAGTATCAGCATGAATGGATCTCTCGTCCGAGGTTGTACCACCCTCTCATAGAATACCGACGTGAAGTAACAGTGCTTGCAATGTTCCATTTCGTTCGCTCAGTGAAAGCGTCGGAGGACCACCACCTTCCCTCCTTTCCTTCTTCCCTTCTTTGGAAAGGATAGTTTCCATACCCCTTTCTCCTTTCCCCCATACACAGGCTGGCAACGCACTTGCGACTCCTCTGGTGTTGCTAGTGTCTATGGACGGTGGTGATTACTTACAATCAGGTGACCCACCTTTTCCGGTTTTTGACAAAAAAAAAAAACGGATTTTCATGCGGTTTTCTCCAGTACTTAAAGAGATTTATGAGGAAGGTTTCGGTACATAATTTATCAAGCATTTTTTTTATTATCAGGGTGGGATAATATAGTATCCATTTCATGACAGACTAAGATCCCACCAAAAGTTCAGATGTTATGTTATTTAATACATATTTTGTGAAACCGACTCGCGTTTGATTTATTTTTTAAACTGTCTGTCCCCTTTTGTCCGCTGCTTGTTCACGGTCCGCGCGTTAGAGATGGTGTGCGATAATCTCTAGGCAAATATGAGCACATTATTATTTTGATTCGGGCTTAGGGTAGCTCTAACTATGTAGGGATTTGTGGTTGTCGGGTGACCATACGTTTTTATTTTTAGGGACATTTTAAAAATGAAACTTTATATTTCCATCGGTTGAAATGTTTTCGTCCATGTGTCGCATTACAGCTGGCGCACGGAGTAGGGGTAAACGGGGTGTCATTTGAATGAATGTGTTTATTATGTATCACAATGCCATCTCAACGAAATACACGTAACTACGGACAACGAGAAAGAAAGGAAGCGAGAAAAGCGTCTATGTCTCACTGTTCTCCGATACCTGATCGTAAGCGAGACACTGCTCTAATTCTATCCGACACAGTGTTTAAACCCACCAGTTTTCCTCAATCAAAAAGCCCAAATGATTTTCAAAACTCTTCCATATAAAGTGTCACTTCAAATAGAATTACATTTTGGCCAAATCGTAAAAGGTTAAAGTATAAAGGTCAAGTCTGCGGCAGTCAGAAGTAAAAACTCAATACAATGGAAATAATGTGATTTCTTTTGGATTTTCATATGTTTAACTATAGTGTGAATAACAATATTTACATTTTTTTCTATCCGATACGAAATATATATAAGAGTTGTTGAGGTATGTATGCTTGGTACACATATATGTTTCAACAACTCATATATGTATGAATAGTTAGCTTAGGTTAGGTTAGCGCACATAGGTCGCGAATTGCATGTACCAGGCAACAGCCAAAGCCGAGGTGTGCCGTGCACCCTTGAGCTAGTTTTCAAAATAAAATCGGCTGAGTGCCTTAAGCGCTTGCCTTAGTAGCCCGGTGAAGCTGTTAAGACCTTGCTGGGTCAATAGCGTAGTCGTCCGAAATAAGAAAAAAAAATTACATTTTAGAATTTGGTTACTGAGATTATTAACATTAGTGCGGTTTTCATATCTATTAGCACTTGGAGCAATAATTAATTTGTATAAAGTCTATTAATCAATCAAACGTATGATGAGCTGCAAAATATCAATATTACATGTACATAAGCCCCTATACTACGCGTCGCTAGTCTAACGCAAGCCGCGTAAGCGCAATACGGCCGGTCACGCTTACTAGCATGTCATGGCGCGAAATTATAAATGTATCTCCTGTCAAAAATACCGCTCAACGCCGCTAAAGAAGTTTTCACTTCAAAAATACTGTGGTCACCCTAGCGTGGTTGTAGCACGATATTCTTGTCACACGAGTGACGTGACATATTACTAGGGTGCATACATTATTCCTTTTGTCGCTAAACAAACGAATGATACTCCAGTTTTGATCAGATATTTATTGCGTTTTCAAATTTCGTGATTAGCCGCCATCTTGGTTCGTAAATCGCATTCGGTAAAAAAAATGTACGGTCGGAAAAATAAGGTTTTTTATTTTTGAAATGATTTTGCACTTTTTTTGGGTGAACAGAAATCATGGAACTCGCGTCATCGTCACCGAACGCTTCCCATGAACTATATGCATACCGTGTGGTATTTGTACATAGATATACCTCCGTACGTTATTAGTATACATTATAAATGATAATTCTATTTACAATTATGAAATTTAATTTACTAATTCAAAACAGAACACAGTTATTCTATTGTATGAAGTTTTCACTTCTGTCGACAATCCTTATGACTGCCTCGTTTTTTTCCCGTTTATATTATTTTTGGTTGAGTCTCTTAATTATTTATATGTATAGCTATAGATAGGTATTATCAGTGTTTTTTTATGTTGACGACTTGGGCGCGATATAAGTGAAGCATACTTGTATTTTAGCTGAGAAATTTGAGGGATGGCTGAAAAACAGCGCCGTTTTCACAGTCGGCAGTATACTAACGCCAAGGCCCATTGTCCTAGTGTTATTTTTTATTATTACGTCGATAAATATCTTTCTTTCTTTCAAAAATAATGAAATATGTAAGTCATGTGAATCGGTCATCTTTACTGTGTAGTCCGATGAAGCTGTTAAGGCCTTACTAGGCCAATAGCGTAGTCACTTCGAAAAAAAAGTCATCTTTACTAATTATTAGAGATGCGCAAGTGAATTTGTTACCCTTTCACGTATGAACTACGCGACCAATCGTTATAAAATTTTGTTTAGATGTGATAGGAGGTACAAAAGAAGACATAGGGTACATGTATAATACATACTGTACCCGAAGGATAAGTAAAATCTAGTATCAGGCGAGCGAAACCGTAGACAAAAGCTAGTATATATAGAATTTCGGTTTATGTTTTTGAAGTGAGTCTTCTTTCGGGACGACTTCTACTCGAAATATATACAAAGAAAGGGAGAGAGAGACAGAAATGTGGAAATCTATAGCACGTTATTTTCTGTTAAATCGCAGTGACATCGCGCACTTTTAAAAATTATATTGTGTTGTGTATTATTAACATTGTTAATGTATATTAAAATATTACAAAATTATGTCGAAAACTAATTTTTACCACCTTCATAATGTATTAATCTCATTGTCTTAAAAATTAATCAGAATACTAAGTTTCACTTGTATCGCGTGTGAACTACACACAACTTTTTTTTTCATTATTCTTCTCCGTTTGGCCGATTTTGATGATTCTATTTTACTTGCTTCTTATCTGTATGTGGATCTTTGGGTTTTTCTTGAAAATATTTTTCATACCATTGTTGACTCCGAAACCTTTATTTCTGTCTCTATTTAAATATTTGTACAATATTCACTACAGTTTTAACTTTGCTACATAAAAAAGTAAATCGACAGTACAACCAACCCTTAATAATATATACATCCCTTCATACAATTGTCTGGGGCTCTAATTGCGAATCGTATACACCCTGTATGTTCTGAGCACTCAATAAAATCAGTTTCGGGACACAACACCCTTTGTAATGAGTTCCCCGGGGCGCTGCTTTGATGAAACGTATATCTTCATGCTATATTCATATAGATTTTAGGCATAAATGGTTAAAAGACCCGAGATATCCGATCGTTGTAATTGTATAGAGTACCTACTAGCTGTACCCGCGACTCCGTCCGCGTGGACCGTTATGTAAAAATACAGTGATTAATAAAGTCATCTGAATGTATTAAGTCCATTTATTATCTACTTTTCTCTCGCACTTAAGTCGCGTAGTCATTAAAATTACAATAACTTTTGATATAGTGAACCGATTATAATGAAACACAGAGTTACTCGAGGATGTGCTTTATGATTTTCTTGAAGAGGTTTTATCATTATTATTTAATAGTGATGGGTGTTCAAACAAACAGACAAACTTTTCTAAAAATGATTGAAATGAGTTATATTATTTATATTCCAAAATATTTCTACAAAACAATTTAATACACAATACAATACAATATTATTAATTCTTATGTATACATAGTTTTTGCCTACGTTTTGCTTGTGTTAACATAGGTATGATACCTGTGATTTTTTTTTTTTTTCTTTTTTTTGGACTGGCAACATTGTCATGACTAACAGACACGTTATATATACATTCTTATGTATACATAGTTTTTGCCTACGTTTTGCTTGTGTTAACATAGGTATGATACCTGTGATTTTTTTTTTTTTTCTTTTTTTTGGACTGGCAACATTGTCATGACTAAACGTCAAAGTTGCGCTAAATTATAATTTTATTTAATTAAATAGTTTTTACATTGTAAAAGTCTGTGTTCACATACTAAATATATAAATCTCTACGTGATAATCATAGTCATATAATAACATTTACATAAAGTACGGAGATTGCAGTGATATACCCTGCCATATTCAACGGCTACACGGCGGTTCAAAATTTAAAAATCCTGGGGAGTATTTCTATAATAATTATACAATTAAGCATTTATATTTTTCGTTTAAGACTCCACACGGCACGCACTATACAAAGCTCACATTGTGAGCAACGTCCATTACACCATAGGCGTTATACTTGTCTCGATTTGCTTGACAATTTGTGGAAGCAAATTCGAAGACTGAATCAATCAATCAATTAGCCTACATACAGTCATACATCCTACTGTTTAACACACACTCTACACATATACAGAACTGTTTTATATAACACATCCTGAACCTCCATCATCAAGTATTCATCAATTCTTACAAAAAATGGAGGAAATTCTAATAAAAATATCTAATAGTAATAAGCAAGTTTTAGTCTGTGGTGACTTTAATATAGATATTTTAAGTACGTCACCAGAGGTCACTATGTTCATATCGTTATTTAGGTCATTTAACCTGGATCCACTTTTTAATGCGCCAACTAGATGTACGTCTCAGACTGCATCTTGTATTGATAATATCTTTACTGATTTCAAGACCATTGGCGGTAGTATTATTACGGGGATACGGTCTGATCACAAAGGACTTCTTGTTAAAATAAATTGTGATAAACCCAGCAGTGTCTGTAAGAAAACAACTAGGCTTATATCCAAAAATAGACTAGGTCTTTTAAATCATAATATTGCTCAAAATTTATCTTTGAAGACTTTTATTAATCAAGATCCAGATAGTGACTATGACAGCTTATTTAATATCATAAGCACTGAATTTAGTAAACGTTGCCCAAGAAAAGTTATTAGTGTAAGGAAAAAAAAAAGTTTTAGTGAATGGGCAACTACAGGCATTAAAATAAGTAGAGATCGATTGTACGAGCTATATTACAAGAGATCACTAACAAATAGTGAATCATTTCATGCTTATGTTAGAAATTATTCTAAACTTTTTAAACGTGTTTGTGTAGCAGCCAAAGCAACATTTTTA
The DNA here is from genome assembly GCA_015888305.1 of Antheraea pernyi. Taxonomy (NCBI): domain Eukaryota; kingdom Metazoa; phylum Arthropoda; class Insecta; order Lepidoptera; family Saturniidae; genus Antheraea; species Antheraea pernyi. The sequence goes on along the minus strand of MU158888.1, from coordinate 61,438 downwards.
GGAAATAAAATTCTCAAGTCTAAAAATAAGACCAAAACTGTCTGGCATATAATAAATAAAGAATTAGGAAAAAACAAAATAAATGATAACTCATTTAATCTAAGTGTCGACGGAGTACGTATTTCAAACAGTTCAGAGGTAGCAACTGTTTTCCAAGATTACTTCACTAATATACCTTCACAAATAACAAAGCGTATAACATCATCAGCCGAGGGCGCTGCCGCTCTTTTAAAAAATATAAGTGCACCCACAGATTCAAAATTTAAGTTCTCATTTATTAGTGCAGGTGAAATAATAAGGGCATTCAAACAATTAAATTTAAAAAACACCGAAGACATATGGGGAATGTCAGTAATAGTAATACAGTCCTTAATTGTCACTATTTCACCACATTTGGCTAATATATTTAATCAGTGTATAGCAAAAGGAACCTTCCCTAATTTAATGAAAATAAGCAAAGTGGTTCCTTTGTTTAAATCAGGCTGCAGAAGTAATCTTGGAAATTATAGACCTATTTCTGTATTACCGTCGATTAGTAAAATTTTTGAAAAGATTATGCTCAGACAATTGGTAGAATATTTTAGAATGCAAAAGTTTCTGGATGGTCGACAGTTTGGGTTCACCAAATCGAAATCTACTACTGACGCTGGTGCAATGCTCATAAACCATATATTGGGAGCCTGGGAGGATTCGCAGGATGCAATTGGTGTGTTCTGCGATCTGTCTAAGGCCTTTGATTGCGTTGACCATAGTACGCTTATTCTTAAATTGAAACACTATGGTGTTTGTGAATCTTCTCTCGACCTTCTAGTCTCTTATTTACAAGATCGTTGTCAGAAAGTTAGCATACATGGGGTAACATCTGCGGGATCTTTTGCGCGAATTGGTGTCCCTCAGGGCTCTATTTTAGGGCCGTTTTTGTTTTTAATATATATAAATGATCTGCCGCTAATGGTTAATAACTGTGCTGACATGGTGCTTTTTGCAGATGATACTTCACTTATATTTAAAGTTAAACGGATAGATTCAGAGGTTGGGCATCTGAATAATACATTAAATGAAATTTGTCATTGGTTTGCGTTAAATAACTTATTGTTAAATACAGATAAAACGAAATGTATGAGATTCACCTTACCAAATGTTAGACAGGTTAATAGTAGAATCAAGATCGAAGGGAATTTGGTAGGGTTAGTTGACAGTGCTGTATTCCTGGGAATCACACTAGATTCTAAATTACAATGGGGCCCTCATATTAAAAAATTAGCTAACAGATTAAGTTCGGCTGCATACGCAATACGTAAAATTCGCCAGCTTACAGATATTGCCACTGCTAGGTTAGTCTACTTCGCTTACTTCCATAGCCTAATGTCTTATGGTATTCTGCTGTGGGGGACGGCTGCTGAGGTAGACACCATATTTTTATTACAAAAACGGGCAGTTCGAGCAATATATAATATGGGACCTCGCGAATCATTAAAAACGAAGTTCCAGGAATTCGGTATCTTAACTCTACCCTCCCAATACATTCTTGATAATTTAATGTATGTCCGTAAAAACTTTGAAAATCTGCATTTTGTAAAAGACCGGCATGATCTAAATACTAGAAACTGTTGACAAACTGGTCGTCCCATGTTTCAGACTTAGCAAAACCAGTAACAGTTTTTAGGTAATAGTGTTAGGTTTTACAATAGAGTCCCAAAACATATTACCGATTTGCCGGACTGTCAATTTAAGCACCATGTCAAGCGGGTTTTAGTGTCGAAAGGCTACTATAGAGTGGATCAATACGTGAACGATGGTGACGTCTGGAATTGACTCCTCTCTGTGCATCCACTAAAAACGGTATTGTAACGTATAATGTATTTGAAATATATATATATATATATGTTAAAAAGATGTACCCAATCGAGTTTCTTGCCGGTTCTTCTCGGTGACTGGGTTGTTTTCCGAACCGGTGGTAGTTTTGACGTTCATAAGCGCCTTATTAGGGCCTAAACTGAATAAAGTATTTTTGATTTGATTTGATTTGTCCTTTATTATTGTAAAAATGTTATGTATCTGATTATTGACCGATTTCAATGAAATTTTGTATAGCATTACTCAATGATATTATTTATAAGTATCTTTTTACTTATAATATCATTGGCATTACTAAATCTATAATTAAAAGAAAACAATAAATCATATTTTTATTTAAGTATACTGAAATAATTTGTTTATAGATAACATTAAAAAAAATTGATACCCCATAACAATTACCCGAAATACTTTCAGAAATTATAATAAAAATAATTTTAGTAAATTACACTTGTATATTACAAAAAAAAAAACAAGGCATAAGTACTGCCGACAGAAGTGAAAACAATAAAATAAATGTTGAATGACAATATTTAAATTTCAGAATTTGTTTATTAAAATTATTAACATTAGTATGATTTTCATATCTGTTGGCACTCGGAGCATTAATTATAAACATTTTTATAGAGTTCATTAATCAATATAACATGTACACAGGCCGTTATACCACGCAAGCGCAATACGTCACGAACATGTCAAAGTCATCGGTGACGCGAATACATAAGATTTACCTGCCAATTTTTTTAAATGTAATAATTGCTGCACAATAAATGCATGTGCCGCGGGCACAGCCAGTCCTCATATATTTATACCAGTCCACTATTATTATTTTATATATCGGATTTGTTCAATAAAACGAAGTGACCGCGAGCACCCTGGGGTTCATAACTGGATTACAAAATACACTCTTGTTACCAGCAGGAGCGATGCGCAATTTGTTTTTATTAGGTGGTAACCCTCGTTGTGGTTAACGTTAGGGCTGGCAATTTGTCACACCGTCTATTGTCATTTTTTTATTATACAATTTATATTTAAGCATTCTATTGTGTAAGAGTATATTTATATATATACTAACTGACCCGGTCACGCGTTGCTGCGGTTCAGTTATTACACGCTGAATTGAATAAAACACGTGCACCAAAAAAAAACTGGAGTTGAAAAAGAAATTAGAAATTAAAACGTTTTGCCATCTATAAGATATCTACAACAGTCGGTGCTACAGGTTTCTGTCAACAAACTCATTTAAAGCGCCATCTGTTGGAGACCGATGAAACTTACAATTAATAACAATAATCAACATTGACAATCATTTAATTTATAATTAGAAATATTGAGGCCATTATTCGAAATATACATTATCCTATCTCTCAAGTTAGACCAAATTATACATAAATGCAAACGTTTCATGAAAATCGGTTCATTGTGAACAAACATCATGACACTGGATTTTTATATATAAAGATAATAAGAAAATGTTAAAAGCGTATTGAAAAGAATCCATTCTAAAAACTTCACCTGACCGTCCTTGACCATAGTTAAGTACTTACTTAGTTTTAGAATTATCACGAACCTACAAATATCTCAATTACTGTACATTTGATTTACGATTTTAAGGAGTTCTCCGATATATCTTGGAATGCCAATATCCAATGCAAATGAAATTAATATGGAACTCGGCTGAAAATATACTCTTTCCAATATATTAAAGAATTTTTCAAATCGGTTTGTAAATGACGAGGTGTTTTTTCTGAGTTACCAAACATTAAAGAGTTTACGACCTAATTGAAAACCTCTTTTTTGAAGTCAGTTTAAAAAAAAAATTATACATTAAGGTTTCATATGTACAGTACCTTATATAACGTATAATTCCTGATAAAGCTTCCAGTGTAGATTCTCTTGTTCTTTGACTATAATTTATCAAGGATCAGGTGGATTATGGGCCATTTACTGTCATTCGGAGAGCGCAGCTGACGATAGCCAAAAACAGACCCTTTATTTCTGTCCATAGCAATGTTTTTCGGGATATTCGTATCCTTGCCTGCAAGGTATACAGAAAAAGCAATTTAGTAATAACATTTGTCATTCTATGTTCGTAAGTAAGTATTGTAAGTTTCAGGAACACAGTACTCTGCCATCTCAATACATATTGGTGGTGGTAGATGGTGGTAATGGTGGTAGAGCTACGCTTAATGGTGGTAGAGCTACGCTTAATGGTGGTAGAGCTACGCTGAAACTATTATTGGTTTCAGTATGAATTGGTCGGCTCGCCCGGGGTAGTACCACCCTCTCATAGAAAACCGACGTGAAGTAACAGTGCTTGCATTGTTGCGTTTCGTTCGGTCAATGAGAGCGCCGGAGACCCACCTCCCCTCCCCTCTCCTCTCTCCTCTCCCTTTCCCTCCCCTAACCCTTCCCTCCAAAAGATGGCAACGCACTTGCGACTCCTCTGGTGTTGTTAGTGTCCATGGACGGTGGTGTTCACTTAACAGCAGGTGACCCACCTGTTCGTTTGCCACCTATGACATAAAAAAAAAAACATTTTTGATAATCTAATGTATTTGAAAAATTTTTGAAAAGCTGGATTTCGTAAAGACCGGCATGATCTAAATACGAAAAACTGTGACAAACTGGTCGTCCCATGTTTCAGACTTAGCAAAACCATTAACAGTGTTTTAGATAAGAGTGTTTGGTTTAGTTCCAAAGCATATTACTGATTTGCCGGACTGTAAGTTTAAGCGCCATGTCAAGCGGGTTTTGGTGTCAAAAGGGTGATCAATATGTGAACGATGGTGATGCCTGGAATTGACTCCTTTCTTGGCATCCGCTAAGACGATGGTGACATGTAATATATAATTTAAAAAGATAAACCCGAACGAGTTTATTACCGGTTCGTATTCATAACTGGGTTGTTTGTGAGAATCGTTGGTAGTTCTGACGTTCATAAGAGCCTTATTAGGGCCTAAATTTAATGAAGTATTTTTGATTTTGAGTTGGAGAATATATGATTAGTGTATCGAGAAATAATGACAACCCTAACGATTTTATATTCGAAGGGCGTCATATATAGGGTGTACAATGATTCGGTATAATTATCACGTCCATAGAGAGTTGCGTTGATCGATGTTTCTAGATTATATTCTAATAACGTTGAGTATTGTTTTATTGCCTTTAAGGTACATTCCGTTTAAGTTTCTTTCATAGATTGTTTAGATATGTGTTCCTTGCTGTTATCATCTTTATTACTATGGTGAAGTATATGCTTTAATGCTAAATATCTACCATCCAAAATACGTTTCATTTGCATCGTGGTTTCATAAAACCACACAATATTTTGCATTTTATAATAAACCAATTGAGTTAGAGCTCTGAAACTTTCAAGATCTTATTGTTTTATTAGTGCTTATATATCTGAAGCCGATTAAACTTGTTTATGTCCCTATGGCGTTGAAAATTTAGATTTTTTGTCTTTGCACTAAAGCGTACAAGTTAAAATTTACACCTGCTTCACGCAAAGCTGTAGGAAGTACCTAAATTCTTTAGCACCGAGTACAATTTTCAAAGAAGTGTAAGCTGCCACTTTCGGCGCGCGTCGAAGACACTAAAGAGTTAATATATTATAATTTGTATTAATTCTAGTTTACTGATTCGTTGTTTTATATAATACCAGCGGTCCGGGAGGCCGTTGTCATGCCTTGATAATAAAAAAAATCCTAAAAGTCAACCGCAGAGCCACCTACCGAGTCCAATCTAAACCATTCTCGGATCCACTGGAACACGCACACAAAATTTCATCAAAATCGGGCCAGCCGTTTTTATATTTTAAAATAAATATTCAGTTTATATGCATTGAGTGTATAATACAATATATAATACATTTTAGCTGAATGTTTATGTCGGTATAGTTTTTCAAAGAGAAACTGGAAGGACTTGATATATATAGACTTAAAGTCACGACATCAACAATGTCTTCTTACAGATTTTAAATAAATATGCACTTCTAAATTCTTTCATTACACAAGTGAAACGAGATTGTCTTTATTTATATAAACGCATAGCGTTATACGTTCATTTGCAATTAGTGAGAATTTAAACCACCATATAGACAAATGTACAGAACAAAGCAAACGAATATAGAGACGATGTTCATACTCTGTGTAGCTAAAGGAGGTACATTACCAATATTGCGACATACGAGTTTTAATCAGTGGTTCCTGAACTTTGTACTTGCTATTCTTTTTATGTAAATTAAATAAAAAACTCACGAGACGTCACTTGCAGCGACCTCTAGAGATGAGCTTAACTTAATCAAAATCAATCATACTTTATTTAGCTTAGGCTGAAAGAAGGCGCTTGTAAACGTCAAAGCTACTACCTGTTAGGATGTACAACGTACTTATCGAGAAAAACCGGCAAGAAACTCGATCTGGCTTATCTTTTCATATATATTTGAAATACATTACACGTTACAACTACTTTTAGTGGATGCACAGAGAGAAGTCCATTCCAGACATCACCATCGTTCACATATTAATCCAATCTATAATAGCCTTTTGACACCAAAACCCGCTTGACATGGCGCTTAAATTTGCAGTTCGGCAAATAGGAAATAGGCTTTGGGATTTTGTTGTAAAACCTAACACTATGACATGGGACGACCAGTTTCTGGTATTGAGATAATGCCAGTTTTTTGCGCAATCCAGCCATTTTAAGTTTTTGCCAACATATACAAAATTATCAAGCATTTACTGGGTTGTTAGTTTTATTATGTACTGACTACTAACTCCTTTAACTTCTTTTACTTATAAATTATTTTATTTATAATAGTAATTCTATTTATACATATATTTTAACATTTTTAAAAGTACTACTATCAATATTTTTTACAATCTATAGATATCGATATATGAAATCGGGTCGGCTCGTCCGGAGTAGTACCACCCTCTTACAGAACATCGACGTGAAGTAACTATGCTTGCATTGTTGCGTTTCGTTCGGTCAGTGAGAGCGCCGGAGGCCCACCTTTCCCCCTTTCCTTTCCCTTTTCTCTTTTCCCTGCCCCTCCCCCATACACAGGCTGGCAACGCACTTGCGACTCCCCTGGTGTTGCTAGTGTCTATGGACGGTGGTGATCAGGTGACCCACCTGTTCGTTTGCCGCCTTTTGACATAAAAAATAAATAAATAAAGTCATTGAAATCTCAATAAAAATAATTATCTTCTCAAGTTATTATTTTCGTCTATTTTTATACCTTACCAGTTTCGGAATAACATAGTATATACGTTATACCAGTATATAGGTATATATATTTAATCTTATTGAAAATTTTATGCTATACACTTATATATGAATAATTTGAGAACATCTGCCTTTATGTGAATCTGTAAATCGCTTGGGGCGCTGAGACTAACACTTCAACCCTTCGCCGTACTTCAGGGAAATGGCGTAGATGTTTCGTCAGAACTAAAGAGTACGTTACTGATATGAACAGTGTTCAAATTATCTATACATATAACAAGAACGTAAATCTAACCTGTCTGTACATTTAAATTTTTGTAAAAAATAATTGTTGTAGGTATCTAGGAAAACGTAATCAATTACATTTTAAACATTTCTAGACATGTCTGTCTATGGTCTTTTGTCCACAATACAGCGTTCATAATAAAACCTTTTAAAGAAAATCGTAAAGCCTATCTTCAAGTTACATTCAGTCTTTGTTTCATTAAAATCGGTTCACTTCATCAAAAGTTATTGTAATTTTAATGACGACGTAACTTAAGTATGAGAAAAATAGATACGTAAATGGGATTAACACATTCAGATGACTTTATTAATCATTGTCTTTTACATAAAGTACCACGCGGACGAAGTCGCGGGCACAGCTTGTACAGAATATATTTCGGAATAGTTCTTAGTTACATGAATATCCCTAAGCAATTGATAACAAATTAAGACTTCAATGTTTAATCAAATTAATTAAATGAGATCATACACCGAACTGGTGAAATCAAACTATTTATGCACACACAATCTATAATCAGTTATTGTTAAAACAAAAAAAAATCCTATTTATATTTACTGAATTTACAATTTAATTGATGCACTGAATTATAATGAATATTAATTTATGATGTTTATACAAAGTCTTCAGAGATATTACACACAATCGTTTTCAGTGATATTATAACTAAAAAGCTGTTTTTTTTATCGTATCACAGCAAAGTGACTTTACTGTGCCTGATGGTGAGCACTGTATAATCTAAAAACAATGGCGCCTACCGAGAGAGACACTATCTCTCACCGGTCGCCGCTGTCATGCCGGCTTGCATAAATGTCTCTACACGTTACGCTTGAAGGACCCCATATTATAGGAAGGAGGGAACACACTGGCCGGGACAGCGTCACGATACGGCAGAGTTAAGAAGTTGCGAACTTTTTAGTTCGTGCCCAGATAGGATTTACCGTAAAACTATATCTCCGAAGCCCAGCGCGCGTGGTTCGGGTATGGAAAGGAGAGGAAGGTATTAAATTAAATAGCTCTTCAGAACACTCGCCATGATACAGACGGTATCCTTTACCTACATATTTTGACATAACAAATGGCACGATAACGCCGCACACATACGTAAAGTAATATAGTAACGCCACACTGTCTTAGATAAAATGTGGAAGCAAGATGGCATATTCTCAATATCGGTGGTGAAAAAGAAATGTTACTTATATACCGGTCCTAAGAGTTGTAGCGTGATATTGGAGTGTATAATTGACGAAATAAATAAGTAAATAATATTTTTTTTAATATGATCGGTAGAGTTACGCCATTAGCGTATTGAAACCAATAAACATTTATGTGAAGATAAAATGTAATAAAAAATTCTGTATACATTTATATTCTAACAAACGTGCTTATATTGCTTTGAATTGGTTTTTCTTTACAAATTATCCTATGAAAACTGAATTTTCTTTGATGATAGCTGTTAAATAGTTATGTACACGTATACATGCTTAGGTGGAGTGCTCAGAATGACTACCTACTTAGAGAATGCGGTCATAGCAGGTTAATGGCAAACGTGCTTAGAAAACTTTGTTTACCAGACTTTGAAGTAAACAGCTTTGTTACTGGATATATATAGATATAGTTAATGAAGCCGGATAAAAACAATTGATGGAAACCGCCTTCTTCTAACTAATCATGAGACGTTCGGTCCGATTTTTCGAACAGCGAAATTAGAGGAGTCGACATACATTCAAAATATCTAATTATTAAAAGCTGATAGACCTAAGATAATAAGTTATTGTCTTATGGTATTCTGATGTGGGGGACGGCAGCTGAGGTAGACACCATATTTGTATTAAAAAACGGACAGTTCAAGCAATATACAACATAAGACCTCGCGAATCATTTAAGACTAAGTTTCACGAATTCGGTATCTTAACTTTGCACTCCCAATACTTTCTTGATAATTTAATGCATACCCGCAAACCATTGAAAAGCTGAATTTCGGTAAAGACCGGCAAGATTTAAATACTAGAAACTGGGACAAACTGCTTCCATGTTTCAGACTCAGTAAGAGCAGTAACAGTTTTTGGTAATAGTGTTAGCTTTTACAACAAAGTCCCAAAAGCATAGTATTTATTGTCCGGACTGTAAGCTTAAGCGCCATGTCAAGCGGGTTTTGGTGGACGTCTTATGGAATAGCTATTCGTATAATCTGGGTTTATCTAGATGACTTATGAAATAGCTGTTCTTATCATTTGTATTATTCAGTTTATTTTGATTTACAACTACTCCACGGATGGCCCTGTCCTATATTGACGTGACGTAAACCATTTCGAAGTGATTAAGATCTATGAAATGTTAGTGATATATCGAGTCAGGTCGCTTGTACGGGATCATGTTGGGTTTAATCATTTAGAGGCCGTTCTATTTGATGGAATTGAAGTTAACGCTGGGGGTCATAGAATTGCTCTTGAAATTGGCTCTCTTAAGTCTAGCTATTTGGACTTTTTTCTTTATTATAGCACGGCAAAATGACTCCACTATGCCTGATGGTAAGCACAGCGCAATCCAAAAACAATGGCGACCATCGAGTGACACACTATTCATCGCCGGTCGCCACTGGATATGCATAGTCAGATCCCGAAACGCGACCCGCAGAAGCGAATCACTATGACGGGCTTTTTCGCTGTATACATGGTTCCGACCACTCCGCTTTCACCATTGCCTCGTTCGTTATTGAGAAGGGTGCACCACGTGCAGGTGAGGTTGGCTTCGGTGTCTCAAGTCTTATGATGTTATTCGACAAACCTCCCCTACAAGTTAATGGATAGTTGGCTTTAGTGAACTTATGACATCGGGTCCTACAAACGAGGCGTGAAGAGGCACTTTTACAGGTCGGCATAATGACTGCCGTTGCTATTTAATACCGACTGTCGCCGTTATTTTTGGCTATACCATACTTTCCTTCAGGTACTTTACAGCAGCGTTTTCCATAATTAGTATAAACAATTTACTTATATTGTAATGTCTATACGTCACTAACCTCCAAAAAGTTGGTTTTTCTAGTGCAACTTCATATGGGAGGGCTTTGAAACTCTGATCGGTAACTTTTTGTCTGACGAAAAGTGTTGGGAATAAGCACTGTGTCGGGTGGAGTGTTGGAGAAAGCGATTATCGTGTTATCACCGAAGTTAAGCAACGTCGTTTTTAAATTAAAGTTTTGGCGAGCGTGCCGTTGGTCTTTATCTAAAAAAAGACAGTTTCATTATTTTTTGTTTTTGAAAACTACGTTTTTTATAAATCTTATCGGTGTTATTACAAAAAAATTAAATACTTGCTTTAAAAAGGTTTCGAATTAAATGCACCGCGCTCGCCCTAGGCAAGTTCGCATTATCCTTTTTCGCAAGTCTAACCTAACTTAACCAAAGCGAGACAAAAGAGCAAGATGGCGAACATTCAGCGAAACATTTTAAAGCAATACTTGCCAAAAAAAAGCAATACGGATATTCTTGCAGTAGACAAGCGGTGTGGTGCCTATGTTTTTCCTCTGTACATAAAATATATTCTAAATACAATAAAAAAGCAACAGACGATGTCACGGTTATCAACTAGTTATTAATAGTGGTTTTAATGTTACAGGTCAAAATATAGTGGAGATAACACCGAAGGAGGCTGTGCGTCGCGTCGGGGATGATCTGACGGTGCTGTGCAAGGTCCCATATCGCATCGATTCCTGTCGGTATGTAATATATTCATCAATTATGATAAAATTACACAAAAGTCTTCATAAGCTCTTCATAATACACATGTTTATATAAAATTAAGCACTTAGCTCTCTTAGCACTAACATCTATCGATTATTGTTGACCCTACCTCAGGGTGTTCAAAAAGTTGTTTTTTTAAATACTCTATATATTTTAGCGTATGCTCACAATTAAATGACGCTGTAAAGGTGGTAGGGCCACACTGAAGCTATTACTGGTTTCAGCATGAATGGGTCGGCTCACCCGGGGTATTACCCTCGCATAGAAAACTGACGTGAAGTAACAGTGCTTGCATTGTTGCGTTTCGTTAGGTCAGTGAGAGCGTCGGAGGCACACCTCCCCTCTCATCTCCCCCCTCCATTTTTTCCCAAACACAGGCTGGCAACGCACTTTCGACTCCCTGGTGTTGTAGTGTCTATGGACGGTGGTGATCACTAAACATCAGGTGACCCAACTGGTCTTATGTCTGCTACGACAAAAAAAAAAACCAAAAAAAAAACCTTGTGGTCCAAGACGACGAACACGCAAAATCTTGAAGGAGACGGTCTTTAAAATGCAGCTGTTGGAACGCATCAACAGGTATTTGGAAAGTGGACAGTAGTCAGTAGCCAGTTGGACTTGATGTTTGCTTTCTTTAGGTTATCAGCTGAATCATTATATGACTATAATATGGCTACATTAAAAGCTGGTGTGTTTAAGGATTTAAGCCGGAGTCCAACAGTACAGAAAGGTATATAACCTATGAGTTACAAAGGTGCTAGCGTTGTAAGTGTGAGCTGTCTCATAAACCTGTACGACGTTAGTTGCATTGAAGGAAAAGCTCACGTTATGACATCACATTATTGACTATAACGTCTTACTTGTGATCATGACCTTAGCCTTATCCATCCTAAGTAGTGTCGGCACATGTTTTCTTCTTCCACGCTCCCCTGTCACCTCAGTCAGTATACACATAATTTGTCACACAATCTATCCGCATCTTTTTTTATCTTCCTCTAGTCCTATATCCGTCCCCCTTCATACTTAAAACTTTTCTAGTTACACGGTTTTTATGACTTCTCATGACATACCCTTACCATGTTAACCAATCTAAATAGTATTGGCACAATATGATTTCCACTCCCCCTCCCCCTGTCAGATGTCTTCTTCGTTTTCACACGTTTTATACACATATCATTTGGAACAATCCATCCATGACCTTTCTTGGTCTTTCACTACTCCTTGATCAGTCCACCATCATACTTTTATAGTTATATAGTTTTTATCTTTCCTCTTGACATTTCCGTACCATGTTAACCTATTACTCCTCAACTTCTCTGTCACTGGTGCTCTCATTCTTAATCTTATTCTTTCTGGTTACACCAGTAATTACACCATTTTACACCATTCATCTCTTAACATTCGCATCTCTGGCACATTGAACTACAGCCGCGCAAATGCCCACACCCGCCTACATTCTAAAACAGGCCGAAGGTTACTTACTTGTTACTTAGCAGACTTTATTTAAAAACGGATTCTCAATTATTCTATACTAGCGGGCCCGGCAGACGTTGTTCCGCCCTGACTATAAAAAAAATCCTTGGCAAATTATATACGAAAACCTTCCTCATGAATCACTTTATTTACTGGTGAACACCGCAAGAAAATCCGTTGAGTAGTTTTTGAGTTTATCGCGAACAGACAGACATACAGACGCGGTAGGGGACTTTGTTTTATACTATGTAATGATTGTACATTTTCACAGGATGACGATAGGAACGACTCTGTACAGACTCATTCCCGGAAACCAGGATGGCGATGTCGTCTACTCTGGGCAAGGCTTGGATGTAAGTTGTTACCGATTTTATTAAACAATGTATAGACACTTTATATGTACGTTTAACGCATTCTAATTAGCTTTATTATGGCGATTGTTTTCCTTATTTTTTATTGTAGCAAATCTACCTTCATATTAAGCAGTTACTTATGTCTAACTTGTCATCAATAAGTGTACGTCAGTTTTAAGGCCAGTATTAGTAAAGTGGAATGAATCATATGTAACAGTGTGTTACCAAGAATTTTCAACTGGAATTTAACAGCGCGATCACAACTGCTTTGGGACAGAAATGGTGGTGGTATTTGACAGTCAAGATTTGCACTGCACTGTACTGATTTTTGAAATCGTATTCTGATTACTTGGTCTTATGTCTTGAATACCTTCTGTCAGGCTCGGCCATATTGAAAACAATTGTGTTAAACTCTGAATATATCTTTACCTTTTAAATCGGCTGAGTGCCTTAAGCGCTCGCCTTAATAGTCCGATGAAGCTGTTAAGACCTTGCTAGGTATACAGCGTAGTCAGTTCGAAAAAAAAACTGATTATATGTTTACATTTTAATTGTTTTAAAGTCAGACCATATTCAGACTTCATCAATAATCTGAAACGTATGATGCATTTTGAACTCGTAAACAGATCCTTGGCATAAAACTTTCAAATAGGTACTTGGTTAGACTATCATTGACAAATATTACAGTCTCAATATGATAATTTCCTTTCCCAAAAATTGTTCAATTTGGGATTCAAATAAGCCTTTTGAAATTACTAATGCTGGAAATTAATATAAACAAAGTCAGAGCAGTCATAAGGACTGCCGAAGGAAGTGAAAACTTAAAACAATGAAATAACTATGTACGTTTTTGATTTTTTAACTCTTAACCTAAGTTATCTAAACATCATAATTTATAAATTATTAGATACCATTAACCTGGTTGTCACATCCATTGGCACTCCGAGCAATAATTGTATAGATTTTTATATAGTTTATTAATTAATAAAACATATCATGGGCTGCACAAGCTCAATATAAGATTTAGACAGGTCACTATATTACGCGTTGCAACGCAAGCGCAATACGTCACGGACATGTTGAGGTCATCGGTGACGCGAACTCATAAGATTTTCCTCTAAAAAATAAAAATATTTTAAACCACTCAACGCGGCTAAAGAAGTTTAAAAAAGAACTACTTCTTTTCTGGTAATCTATATTCGAAATTGTTTATCTCCGAAACCTAATCTTTGAACGGTGGAAATATCAATATAATGTTGAATGTTTTGTATATTCCAGTACGGTGAATGCGGAGCTCACATAAGAAACATCAGAGAGGAGTGGAATGGAAACATATCGTGTGTGCTTCCACCCCAAACCGGCAGCATCGAAGTTCCTGCTACCATGAGACTGCTTGTCGCTAGTACGTTCATTTATCCCTTACGTATTTTTGTAGTCCGGTGAAGCTGTTAAGACCTTGGTTGGTCAATAGCGTAATTAAATCGAAAAAAAAAAAAAAACCGTACGTATTTTCGTAGTACAGACAGTCCTCGACTTACGTCGTTTCGATTTATGTCGTTTGAAGTTACGTCGAACACTGTTTTGACACTATTCCTCAAGCATACGTCAAATGGTTCGAATTTCGGCATAGGAGAATTCACTTGTCTACGGGGACTACCACGCATATGCCACTGATTTTGTTCAGTTAGTTCAAGGACAACGGACAATCAAGACGTAATACATTCGTTTTTTTACATCTTTGACAGTTTTTGTTTTTACATACATATTTAAATGAATTTTAATCTAACTATGCCACCTAAACAAGACAGTAATAGTAAAGTGGTATAGTCCTTTGTTATAAATGCAGTTTTTTTTAATTCTGAGTCCGTGTGGATCCTAACCCTCGAGTTCTATATGCAAATATATGAAAAAATATGTATCGACTTACGTCGTTTCGATTTACGTCGCGTATTTCGAGAACCTAACATGCCGTAACTACGAGGACTGCCTGTATTTTAAGGTACAATATTAGTACAATTAAGCCATTGGGAATTAAGCGGGGGTACAGGTCATATTATATTTGATGTTATTAAATTTTTGGGAACAATGTTCTTTATCCGTTATCTTCTTACTTCCCTTATGCGTCGTTGGAAGTTGTTGGGAAGTAAAAGTTTTAGGCGGTAACGAATCGGTAGCTGCCGTTATTTGACTTGATCCCGATTACTAGTGGGTATTATTAATCACAACCACACTATTCAGGTGGTAACAGAGGGAACAGTTATCTCTTTATGGATGAAAAAGTGACCGTTAATCTATTTTTTATTAAAAAAAAATCTCTCTTTCACTACTTAATAGTGGCTCTTCACAGTGTTTAGTACAGACACGGAGTATTATCTAATAACTCGACTTATAAGAACAGAGTAAACATTTATGAAATGGAAGCCTACAGACGTATTGAGCAAAGGCAAGAACGAAAATATGCTTTTAATCTTAATTTCATTACATAGTATAAAACAAAGTCCCCTACCGTCTCTGTCTGTTCGCGATAAACTCAAAAACTACTGAACGGATTTTCTTGCGGTTTTCACCAGTGGATAAAATGATTTATGAGTAAGGTTTTGGTATATAATTTATCAAGGATTTTTTTTATAACCATAGCGGGACAACGTCTGCCGGGCCCGCTAGTATTTGATAAAAATATATATACGAGAGCAAAGCATAAGGTAAAACAAAAGGCTCTTAATAATTTTCAATTTGGCTCTCTTGGGTGAGCAGTTTGCCGATCACTGTACTATAATTTCATCTAACAGTTAATCTACACATGTTCAGGAAATGCGTATATATTTTTGCAGGCCTTAAATTCATAAAATTCTTATCTCCTAGTACAGTCGTCATCTAAAAGAGCCAAATATAAACAATACAAAAATGTAATGTATTCAAAGAGCCCTTTACTAACGTAAGCTTTGCTTTAATAGATACATTTTTGTCGAAATAGCACTAAAAGTACACTCTCGAGCTTGGCTTTGCTCAATATATCTATTTTGCAAGGGACTACCTGTACTATTGTTGTTTTCTAAATATGTTCCTCTTTATTGTAGACTTACAAACACTTTTTTTTTTCGAACTGACTAAGTATTGACCAAGCGAGGTCTTAACAGCTTCACCGGACTACTAAGGCGAGCGCTTAAGACACTCAGCTGATTTTATTTTGACAACTAGCTCAAGGGTGCGCGGCACACCTCGGCTTTGGCTGTCGCCTGATACATGCAATTCGCGACCATTTTTTTTTTTTTTAACGGGGGGAAATCCCTTATGGATACGCCAACCTAAGCTAAGCTAACTATTCATACATATATGAGTTGTTAAAACATACATGTGTACCAAGCATACATACCGCAACAACCCTTATATATATTTTGTATCGATTAATATTGTAAACTATTTCAGTTTGATAAGGGAAAAAAGATAAAACCGTTCCACTTGCATGTGTAAGCGAGTATGCGTGCACGTGTGTGGAGGTGATATGTGTAATGTTGTCGCAGTGATGTAAGATTTTGTGTCACTGTATCGCGCGAGCAGCGTACTCAAGGGCTCCACGCCGAGGGAACGGACCTAGTCTAGTACTTACAAACACGTGTACTCGTCGTACAAGGCAAGTTAATAGATATTGGTTATTCTGTGTCAGCACTAAACGCTTTATGGAAGAACCGCAACTAAGTAATGGAAGAGCCGCGGTTTGCCGACCATAGGCCTTGTAGAAAGGTCCAAGCTCAACGTTTATGAATACCTGTAATGTATAACTTTTCTTTGCAGAAGCTCCAGGTGAACCCACCCTGATATCACCACCGCAGCCCGTGTTCAGAGAAGGCGACATCTTCCTAGCTCAATGCGTTGTCCCTGATGGTAGACCCGCCGCCAAGATCACCTGGTACTTGGGTAAGTACTTTATAATTTATAATTTAAAACTTTGAAAAACTAAATTTAGTAAAAGACTGGCATAATCTAAATACTAGAAACTGTAATAAACTGGTCGTCCCTTGTTTCAGATTTAGCAAAACCAGTAATAGTTTTTTAGGTAATAGTTGTTAGGTTCTCCAATAAAGTCCCAAAGCATGTTACCGATTTGCCGGACTGTAAATTTAAGCGCCATGTCAAACGGGATTTAGTTTCAAAAGGATATTATAGAGTGGATCAGTATGTGAATGATAGTGATGTCTGGAATTGACTCCTCTCTTTGCATCCACTAAAAAAATTGATGATGTATTAGAAATATATGTTAAAAAATGTACCCGATCGAGTTTCTTGCCGGTTCTTCTCGATGAGTGGGTTGTTTTCCGAAACGGTGGTAGTCTTTGACGTTCATAAGTGCTAAACTGAATAAAGTATTTTTGATTTGATTTAGATATGATTTGATAATTTAATTGGTTGATTGATTCCTGTTTTTTTTTTAATACTTAATAGGTTTTATTAGCATTTGGCTACATCTCATCTGAGATTAAATGCCGATGTGGTCTAATATGGTAAACACGTTAAACGTATAGGAGACTGGCTCTCGAGTGCGTGTGAACACACCAACAGGTGCTTGACGTCAGCCCTACAACTTGAGGATGGTAATTAGCCGGGCGGACTTAAGCAAGTCCTACTACCATTCAACTAAAATTTGGGGCAAATTTAACCAGGAAGCTTACAATTTTTTGGTGAATATGATCGATCGTGCGTAATCGTTTTCTGTTATCAAACGAGATTAGCGCCGGATGCCCATCTCCCCTCTCCCCCGCCCTTCTCCCTCCTCTTCCACCCTCCTCCCACAAACACTGGCTGGCAACGCACTTGCGACTCCCCTGGTGTTGCAAGTGTCTATGGACGGTGGTGATCACTTCACATCAGGTGACCCCCCTGTTCGTTTGCTTCCTATAATATAAAAAAATAAAGAGATTTTGCATCAGCATTTCAAGAATGTTAGTCAGTTCAAAGAACATTTATGTTTGCTATACGTTGTAGCCAATGCTTATTTCAGAATGAACGAATATTCATTGTGCTTATGGGACTTATGGCCAGTAAATCGGGATCTTAAAGTTGCCTGGTTTATTATATAAGTTTTGCAGGGTATTCGAGAGGACCATAAGATGGTGGTGAAGACCTGATGAGTGTAAATAGCCTAGGCATGGTTGATTAGATGGGTTTGCAAGTTTATAGTCGAGGGGGCTGAGACGCATAAACATTTATTGAAGTAAAATTAGCGAAACTATAAATCACTTACCAAAGGTCGAATACAGCTATTCCTGTTGTGGTAGTGAGGTGGGACTTCTTAATTAGGGTAGCGGTGCAGTCACACGATATTAAGTATCTATGCCCGTTATATGGTAGCTATGAACCACATCACATTGATTACCACGGAGTGTTTCACCAAAACGTAAGTGAAAAAAGCGACTTTTCTGCAAAATTCTGCATCCCTTCCTAGCGATACCTCAATAAAGTGAGAGCTTCCCTAGTGCTATTAAGTCCCAGTTAACCACATACTCGAACAATGTTTTGCGCTGAACCACAGGGTAGCAATTTCAATTTTTATTTAAATTCCAGACGAAGAACCGCTGCTCGAAGGTGTCCACCAGCCGATCATCTCCAGCGAACCGGGCAGCGACTTGCAAACCATCAGCGTGAACATCACGAGGACCATGCGAGCTGATGACAACAACAGAATGCTGGTCTGCAAGGCGGAGCACGAGGCACTCGATATGCCCAGAGAGGCGAAAAGGCAGCTTGTTGTCCATTGTATGTACCAATTTTTATATTTTATAGGTGTTTAGCGTTTGCGCACAACCTCACTTGATGTTAAATAACTGTGCTCTAAGATGGTAAACACGATAAACCAAAAGGGAACTGGATCTTTAGTTCAGCTGCTGGACCACATCGACCGTGCTATGTTTCATAACAATGTCTTTGAAGTGAAAGCGTCGGTAGGCGCTTCGAGCGGTATTTCTGACGGGAGATAAATCTGTAATTCCGCGTCACGTCACCAGCCGTGTTGCGCTCTGTGGCGTGCGGCCGGCTAGCGACGCGTAGTCTAGGAGCCTGTGTGCATGTTATATTGATATTTTGAAGCTCGACATACGTTTGATTGATTAATGGACTTTATACAAATGTATATAATTATTGCTCCGAGTGCCGACAGATATGAAAACCACACTAATGCTAATTAAACATATTCTAAAATTTTAATATTGCCATTCACGCTATAATTAATATTAAAATTCAAAAGAGAATACATGTATTTCATTGTTTTGAATTTTCACTTCTGTCGGCAGTACTTATGACTGCTTCAACTTTTTCTTAACTGGAAAGCTGAGGTTGATTGCAGGATTTAAGCCTCCGTCCTTTAATGTGCTTATTCAGACTTTTATCATTCAGCCATGATTCCTTTAATTATGCAGTTCCTAATTAAATTTATTGTACAAGTTAACCCCAATTTTGGAACATTCTTTATTCGTGCTTCGCTTCCTTTAGTCTTAGTGTGATGATACTACATATGAGCCCACTTCGATAAATGAGCTATGTAACACTGAAATAATTTTCAAATCGGACCATCAGTACTTAAGATTATCGCGCTCAACCACACAAACAAACCTTCTAGCTTTATAATATTAGTATAGAATTAATACATACAAGCCAAAGAAGTTTCACTCCCTCCATGTCCACACATAGATATACACAGTGTTTTTTCTATGTCGTGTCGTAAACAAACACGACTCACATTCGAATTTTGTAATATTAGTAAGTATTCTTCTCGGTGTTTGTATCGTCTTTGTGACCGGATTAAAAGAGGAGATGGTTTCTCAGACCCTCCCACGCGTCTCGAGTCCGGCACTATAACAATATTCGGGCTGAAGCTGGGAGCAGAAGGGAAGCTGAACGTGACGGTGCGCTCGAACCCCCCTCCTGTGGGAGAGTGGACGGTCGGCGAGCTGAAGCTGACAGCTCCTCAGACAAGCGAAGACGGGCGGCTCGCTGCCCTCGAACCTCTGCATTTGGTGAGTTACAACAAATCCACACCGCCACGTCTTTTTTTATATCATAGGAGGCATACGAACAGGCGGGTAACATGATGTTAAGTGATCACCGCCGTCCATAGACACTAGCAACAGCTAACGAGGGGGAGAGGGGTGACGGGCCTTTTAGTCCGGTAAAGCTGTAAATACCCTAACCGGTCAATAGCATAGTCAGTTCGAAAAAAAAGGGCCTCCGGCGCTGTCACTGACCGAACGAAACGCAACAATACAAGCACTTCACGTCGGTTTTCTGTGATTTACATGAACAGTTATTAATTTATTTATACTCGTATAGATATTATAACAGACTTATACACAGTTATATACCGGAGGTCCGCTCCCCCCAAACACAGGCTGGCACTTGCGACTTCCCCGGTGTTGCTATAGTGTCTATGGACGGTGGTGATCACATAACATCAGGATACCCACATGTTCCTATGCCACCTATTATATAAAAAAATAACTATAGCCCCAATCTGCTTCTGGATTGTAAAATAGAAATATTCTCAAAAGCTCCCTAGTGCAATCTAAAAGTTTCACTTGTATCATGTGTTTGTTATAACACACTCCGTTGTTTTTTTAGGGATTTAATTCGATTTTTTTTATACGAGTACAATATGGATTTGTTCTTTGAATAACAAGATCTAATTTCTCAGGGTGGTGGATTCTATAATGTGACCCTCGTGCTGGGACACATTGCAAAGGAGGACGTTGATAGAACCTATTACCTTCGTGTCTACAACGACCTCGGCAGAGAGGAGTTTGCCGTCAGAATCAGTACAATGGACGAACCAGCCGGTAAGTTGGCATCAAATAATTTTAATACTAAATATCAGCTTTGAATTAGTAATTTTTATTTATAAAAATCTGATTTAAAAAAAGATACTTTAAAAAATGTATGCCCCGTACCCACGCTCTATGACTCATCTCTTGACAGAAATTCCGTAAATAAGAGGCATATTGAGCTACTCTAGCGGCACCGTGGTACCTACCTAGTGTTGGATTGACGTACATCTACCAATATCCCAATGACTATATATCTCTTATTCGATTTCAATAAATTCCTCGTTTTATCTTTGAAATCTAAGGTCAAATGATAGTAAAATTGTTTGAATATTAAAATGGAATCTCCTTGAAATTTACCCCTTTTTAGATAAAAAAGATTTTTTTATGTCGGCCTATAAATGACAAAGTTCTGAAATAAAAAAATAAAAGCAATAGAATGTCCTTTTTGAACTAATTTTATAATATAGAAATGCCTTGATTTACGCTAATTTTTATCATTCTCTGTTGAACGCTATAGAAGTATTTGTCTTAGAAATAAAAATATTCATTTTTTAATTACAATTAATATATATTTACTTACTGTATCATATTATACCTACTTATACGTTCAGTATCGTAATACATCGATAGATCAGAGGAAACCGCCATGATTCTATCATCATCATCATCATCTATGTAACTCTTAGACTATAACCTAGCTCTTTCTTTTCCCTCTGGTTATGAACCTATCTCCCTTCCTTTTTGCGTGAGGAACATTCAAAATACAAAATAAAATACGTGCGTGTATCAGTGTACACACGTAAGAAGTGAAACTTCTTTATGTCATCATTTTTCAAAAAATGATCTACTATATTTACAACTTTACAGAAATTGGTTAAATAAAGCTAAATTAGATAAAGTTTAAGCAAAAGACTTTTATTATTATAAACATGGATACAAGTAATTCAATTATTTTACCTTATTGTTACTACAATTATAATAGCATTTCATCAAATTAATGGCGTATGATAACTGAAATATATGGTTTACATTCCACGGAATCTGATCATTGTGAGCGCACCTTTAGAAATAAACATGGCGCGTAACGGAAAAATGTACAGAAATTAAGATGGCGCGTAACCGAAAAACGTTACATACGCTTTACATGCTCTAAAATTCCTCCCTACGTCGATAAAGAAGTTTCACTTCAAAAACAGATTGTAAAATATACATAATTTATAATTTCCAACAGCACGCAGAGCGAAAACTTCGTCAATGATAGTTGATGTCTATGGTAAGATCGGAATATATAGGAATGGTAGAAACGCGTTGTATGATGAATGCTGTTACATTGTAAGAGTTGCGTGACTTGTCCTTATTATAAATTACATGAAATGAATATATGTTTATGTAATTTTTGCTGTAAACTATGCATTCCAATTAAGATAACTGTCAAGTCGTCATATTGCTTCGCATTTCGCATGGAACTTTAATAGCAAATGTACGATAGGAAAAACAATATGTGCATGTGAAAAAAATGTAGCCTGGAACTTCAAAAGACTAGAATATTGGAGCTTCAAAATGTTTATTTTATATTTTTTAGTATGACCATTTTTGACTTAGTCAATCAAGAATCGGGTAAACATTTTTTTTTGCTTCCTTACTTTTGTGTGTAGATTTTTTATTACAATTTTATTATTACTCGGAGGCATACCACACTAACGTATCACAAAATGACTGTCGCTTGTTAATACTACTGTGAATATACATGAGTCTTCGTCAAGTTGTGTAAGACTACAGAAAACAGCGGAAGCTCTCAAAAGGAAAAAAAGCCCCAATTTTAGAACATTTTTCTTTGTTGCTCAGCTTCTATTGGCCTTAGCGTGATGATATATAATTTATGACACTCACACATAACGTGGCTCTCTATTGGTAAAAAAATCGAAATCAAAATCGGTTCAGTCGTTCCTGAGATTACCCAACGTCACAAACTCACAAGCTTTACCTCTTTATAATATTAGTATAGAAGATAGAATAGAAGATATCGTGCTATCTATTTATAATAACCAAATATTTGAAAAGGAAAACTGAAAATCTATGCAGTATTTTTTGCGTGACGTGCATACAACGACACACTTCTATAATTTGATTTGTGTGGATAAAATAATTCAATAAATTTGAATTATGCAAACATATGTACACACTCTATTATAATAGTAATTGAAATAATCGACTCCGTATTTTACATGTATTTTTTTTTAATTATTTTGCGTTTTTGTTAATAGTTACAGTAAAATTTTGAGAAGTAATGAGAGAAGTTGACGCGGCTGCGATCATCTTGTAATTTGAAATGCATAGTAATTTAATTATGGCTGAATTAATTGTCGATGAAAGCATTCGATACATTATTCTTGTTTATACAACAAGAGCTTGATATTAATTTATCTGTGAGAAATTTTTATATACGCTTATTTTAATTTATCGGAAATGAATTTTATATGGTAACATCGTGCATGATGAATTTAAAATTATTTTTGTTTTTTGTAAAAAGCATGAATTTTTACTCATATGTAATAGGTATTGGATGATGTATTCAGGTTTTTTTTACCCAAAATATTTCTTATACTTGAAAGTTCTTCTAGGATCCTTCCAATTATTTAAATAATCATAAAAAAATACATTGAGGTTTATGCGATGCAAGTAGATTTAGTTTGGATATTGAATATGTATTATTGTTATGGTTATTTGCAGATAATTTTAAGTATTTACCTATTTAAGCATGTATTATGATGCGTTAATGATTTTTGCTTTTTTTAATATTATTTTAATTGTGAATTTCAAGAGAAAATGCCATACCTTTCATTGCAATAAATAATAGCTGGTGTTTTATTAGGTCTCCTACATTTTTAAGTGTATAAAACCATTGCAAGCGTTGTATGTATGGATTTGGGTGTTGAGTTACAAAAGAGATGGATGAAAAGAGATTATATATGGCAGAGCTGTGAATATTAAGATTGATGTGTGGCGTAACTAGAATGGATAAGAGTAAGTATAAGTATGTCCGAGGAAGTAGATAACATTATCAGCGAGGTAAGAGTCGAGAAGTGATATATTATTGGAATGATATAATTGGAGAGTATTAAGTGTGAAGATGGAAGGATATAGGAGTAGCAGAAGACCGACGAACGTTTTAGTTAGCTAGAAGCTAGAATTAGAAGTTTTTAGAACTCTTATTAGAACTTTCCAGGGAGTTTTTGCGGCATCTCGGAATTCATGCTCTGTATTATTATTTCCCATCCATTTCATTTGTGCACAATAACCGAAATATATTACGTAAAACACCATAAATATTACAAAATATACAGACAAATAACACAAGATTATAAATAAAATATAAAATCCACTACATGACGTTCCAAGGTCCCGCCAAAAACTCATGGATGATATTATAAATGACATATTAGTTTTATCTCGACTGTGATTGGTCAAATTTATTGTAGGAACTGTAACACTAGGATGTCGCGCGCCATCTCTTGTTTGATTTAGGTAACCACCGAATACATCTAAAAGAGCCGAATACAAAAATGAAATTTATTCCGAGAAGCTTCTTCTTCTTAACTTAAACTTTTCTCTAGTACATATGTATTAATCGATACAATTTTTGTTATTGTAGCACGGCATAGTGACTGTACTGTGCCTGATGGTAACCACAATACAGTCCTAAACATCGGCGACCACCGAGTGACATACTATCTATCGCCGCTGTCATGCCGGCCTGCGAAAGGCTGGATATGCACAGGCTGATCCCGAAACGCGACCCGCAGAAGCGAATCACTATGAAGAGCTATTTCGCCATATACATGGTGCATGCGACCCAGTCAGGCTGTAAAACCCCACCACCCCGCTTTCGCCATTAGGATTAAAAATACTTGTCTTTATTTTTCTCATAGTGTACCTCTTACGTAGGCTTACGTTTGAAAAATATTTACTCGTCCCTTACAAGGCAAGTTAATAGATAAAATTCCATGTCTGCACTAAACACTGTGTGAAAGAGCCACAGTTTGTCGACCACTGTGTTAATTCATTTTGTAAAATATAGGCGTGGAGCTCGACACTGGCGCTATAGTCGGCATCGTGGTGGCTGTTCTGATCTTGCTGATCGCCATTTTCCTCGGCGTGTTCGCGTTCGCTACAGACAGATGGTGCTTCGCCGGTGAGTTATTTTAAATTCATACTGGTATTTTTTTAAATAATTTTTAAAATTGTTGGGTTCGCTATTACATTGTTGCAAGATATTTTAAAATCTATGCTCTTATTTAAAACAGATCATTTTGATAGTTGTTCGTATATATACATTTAGTAATTAAAACCAACCGCTATGACAGAGATTTTATCCACATTAAATTACAAGATGCGAGTTTATGTAACATGAGAAATATTTTTTACAAATTGATTGGTCCCAGATATGTCAATATCTATTGATGTGTAAATTAATTTATTCACTAATATATTCCAACAATTTAAAAAATATTTATTTGAAAATGATTAAAAAGTCTTGTTTAAAATCGATAAAACTACGCTCCTTTTCTACAATAACTTTAAATTTTTACAACGATTTTAATAAATTTCATTGGCCATAGAATATCGACATGTTTCATGTTAATGAACTAATTACAACATTATATACAGAAATGAAATAATCGATTATTAAATTGAAATAAAAATTTGAATAAAATACACAATAAAAAGTCGATATTTTATGGCGGCATAATTATGACTAGATATTTATTGAGATTGATTTAAAAATAAACCTCGGCTTTATGCCAAAATCATAAAGTCTTTCTAAACTTTACACTTACAGGATTTTTTAAATAAATCTCGGTAATAGGTTATCGATGCATCATGATATCGTCCATGCTTCCTCAATCGCTTTTAAAGACTATCTTATAAGTATTTAGGCATGCATCATTTCTGTCTATAACTTAAAAAAATATTGAAATCTTTCCGACAGGCTCACGAGCTGTTGGTGGATAGGTAACGTTATTAAGTATATAGTGGTGAAGCACTGTTTTACTTCACTTAGTGCGTTCAGACCGACATTTTTATTATTGCTAATTATTTAATACTAGCTTCTGCCCGCGACTTCGTCCGTGTGCAATAGTTATTTTGGGCTAACGCTAACACGTAACGGAATCTTTGATCCAAATCCATCTTTGATCCAAATACCGAAGCACTTGCAGGTCCATATGACTGGGACGATTCTCATTTGATTAAAGATTTAAAAGTCACCGTCGTTTTAGAATTACACTGTGTTTGCCATCAGTTACTACAATTAGTAAGTTTTTTAAAAATATCTTTTTTTATAATAGTGCATGACATTTAATGAAGAAATATACATTTGTTTAGGCTCTTAATATAAAGTTAAATAGTTCAATCACTGTATAGTAAACATTTATTCGATTTTAAATTTTTATTTAGTTAGTAGTTTTAGTTAGTATTAAAAATAAAAATAGAAGTTTATAAAGAAAGAACCCTTTTCCGTGCGTTTTATGTGAAATTTGTACTCCAATTTGAAATTATATTGACACTCTACTGCTTTCAGGATCACTCTAATAATATTTTATATTTTTTTCTAATACTATAATTAAATTTAATAAGGTATATTTGTAGCTTAGAAGTTTGTGGTAGTTTATCTTCAGATCAAATTCTTTCACTGAAATCTAATTATATTTAGTTTGCAATAACTATATAAAATGTCGGTTTGATTTATTTTATCTCACTTTATCACAAAATTAAAAGAACAACGATGTTATATAATTCAATATTGCATTCGTAATTTGGCTATAGTAGTATAGAATTGATAAATGGCATTGTTTGTATTTATTGTGTATGTTGATGTGTAGCTTATGATAATATTTTGAATATGAATAATATTGTCAAAAAAGTAACGTAAAGGCTGATCATAGCTCTTTTGTAGCGCCAGTTTAATTCAAACTATTTTGTACTTTATTTAACTTTATATGGAAATCATTTACTTTTTTTCGAAATCAAGGATTTGGGCATAAATATTTTTTTAATGACAAAATCGGCTTTTACGTTCACTTTGAGTATAACTATTGTGATCGTTTGTGATTTTTTTTTATCGCATAACAATATTTCGATCGATCAAGAACTTAATAAAACAGGAATTTAAACAAATGAAAATGCATGAGCGAGTCATTTGAAACAGCATTGGTGCATGATTTAATGATTTGATACGTTCTATAATACATTTGCCGCTTTGACAGTAAAGTTATAAATTAACTTATTAATTTTTCTATTCTCCCTTTGAATGTTTTTTATATTTCTGCATGAAATAATACATGATTTATGTATCTAAATACTGTCGCATGAAATACTAACACGTTATTCTTTGAACATTCGTTCAAAATTACATTTACGGCTTAACGATTTAACTGAATGAAAATGAACATACAAATGATTCTAAATTTTATCATAATTTGTTAATATTTTTTATTAAATGAGAGTGACTCTTTTAGTTTCCAATAATTAATAGACTGCACGGATGTTGCAATGCTCTATGTTCGAATTCTACAGATGTCAATTATTTGTGTGATCCAGAAATGATTATTTCGAGTCTGAGAGTACTTTATATCCATTAATTGTATGTTAGTAAAGTCCCCAACAACATATGTTTTGATGGCTAGTGTGGGGTTGTTTTTTTAAAGAGAAAAAATAAAAATGGCTACGAAGGAAGTGGTCTTTAATAGTAGTCGGTGACGGATGTTTTGTAGTTAGTAATGGTGTTTTTTTTTCTGTGATTATTTTGAGGTGAGGTGACGGTGTATCAATTATTCTTCATTTATTATTAATTTAAAATATATACACACTACGCACATATGATTTTCTATAGTACCTGTAATAATTAAACTTTTAATAACATTTTGAAGACTAGTGAGTAAAAAAAGAATATAATTAAATGAAAATTCAATAAATATTATTTGTTTACTGCAATATTAACAATGTAGTAATAACTGTGTTAATTTTATACAGTATTCCTTGTACCTGAAACAATATTTAATAAATTAAATTTGTTATCATATCACCAAATATTATAGCGAATTTTTATATGTGTTACATTTGTATAAAAACATTTTAAAACAAATTGTATATAAACATCAGCTAGAAAAGAACATATACCACTTACTAGAGAGGACCGACATAAACTCTGATTAATTGAAACATACCAGCATGTTTAACTTTTGCGTTTCGTTTAGGATTTAGATTGAGATATGTCGACTTAAAGTATCCTCTTTGCCAAGTATCTTAAGCAGTAACACGTGTTTTTGTTTCATGTCCTTCATTCATAAACAATCTGTATACAGATATAAATGGTAGATAAATAATAATCACCGTCGCAAACACCTAAATGTTATTATCAATTAAAATTTAACCAATAATTGTACAATAAATAATTTGTTATTAATATATATTTAAACTACTTCCTTCTTGCTAATGTATGAACTGTAAGTTCATTCGTTCATTCATTGATTCCTTACTTGTTTATTATTTTTGTTCATTCATGATACTAGTTCTCTAACATTTGATCGAATTACATAGGTATGATAAATTAGATGTTGATCAGACTTGGAAAGCTCTTCAAATATAAAAAAATGAATATATAATGAAAAGAAAAATTTATATCAAATATAAATCTTTAAATAAGTGTTACTCTTTGCAGTTTGTAGTTTCATATTAACAAATCTGGGTCCGATTTCTTGCTTGTTCTTTTCTAAAGTTTATAATTATATTTTAAGTGACTGGATTTTTTTTCTGTAATGTTTTAATGGCGATAATAATAATTATACATCTCAATTTTTCGATTAATTTTTTTATCTTTTTATGTAACACCATACATTTTGTCTTAATTATTTTAAAATTTTGTTTGCTAAATCACACTTTTTTTAATATTTTTCTGTTCTTGTCTCACACAGACTCTTATATACACAGAATTAACCACTATCGTATAGAATTACTATTTTTTATATGCACATGACCATTTAATCTAAAATGAACTATGGATATGAACTATTTATTGTATTCATCACACAAAAACAAGCAAGGTGGCCACGAAATATGTCACTTACTCTAAAAACAATTTATTAATTAAATATGATAAAAACTCAATAGAGAAATAAAAGGGCACGTTGAATAATCATATCAAAAGTTCTTGGTCGTTAAAATATTGGTATGTGGACAGGTCGATCCCATCGTACTGATATACCCGACGGCGTGGACTCCGAAGCGCCGTTACCCCCACACGATGACGTCAAAGGATCAGAAAACCCGTCCCACGAACACGGCGATTACATAAGCAACGGCGATACGAAACTAGAAAAAAAACCCGACACGGCCGTTTAATTTGTAAGTCGGACTCTCATTTCGAACTCGTAATCTTTGACTCCCGCGAGTTTCTATTTCAAACGGTCGAATCGTATATTCGAATTTAGAACTCGTAAGTTCGGCTTCTCTGTGTTTGTTATTGAGACAAAGCGAACGGTTGTTTCGAAGTTTTGAATAATGAACTCGGTTGTTTGGTCTTTATATATTTTGAACTCGTAAATTTTATAGTCGTTTTGTAGTTTTTTTAACGATCGGAATGCTAGACGACCGGGATTAAAATTCTAATTTAATTATAACTTATAAGTAAATTGATAATATCTGAATTTTATAGTATTGACGAGAGATTGTACGATAATCAACTACATCGATTTGTTTATTAATTATGTAATCGCTTTGTTGATTAGAAATACTTGATATCTGATAATAAATTATTATAGTACACGTCCTTTCGTACCTTTATTTGTGAATGTTATCTAATCGACAACAATTATGACAAAGTTCCAGGTCTTATTTTATATTATAATCTAATTAACAAAGGTTTGTCTTTGATATCGTACCTAAAAGTCTGTAAGAAACTCACGCACAATTATTATTTTTTAATAGTTTGTACACTATTGTTTTGCCACTTCTGCCTGGAATTTATATTTATAGTTGTCGCACTATAACAAAAATGTTGTTCAGTATTTGTTAATTTGTTGTAACAGTCGATTTATCAGTTTCAAAAGTAAAGGAATACATGTCTGTGGTTTAAGTTTTTAATTTAACTTTTTGTCGTAAATCAACTGTTAAGAAAATTAACAAATACTGGTAAACATTTTCTGTTACAGCATGACATAACAACTGTTAATCGATTCCAGGTGGTAATAGCAAATACATATACGAATTATTTCCAATGGATTTTTATAATATTACATCTGTTAGAGATTTGTACATTCGATAGCCTAAATACGTGTCGAAATATACCGAGTCTGTTTATTAACCCTACTAAATTCAAGCACCATATCTTCTAATGCAAACAAGACTGATTCATGAAATGATAACAAGGCATAGTTATCAGAGTAAAAAAATTGAATTACCTAGGGGTGTATATAATCTGTTGCACCTAAGAGATAAAGGAACCGAAAACCAAATCACAAATTGTAAATCTGTAGAACAATAAAAAATCAGGAATAAGATTTGAAATATATATATATTGAGTAAAATTCGCAGATTTATACTTTCAGGGTTTGGTAATGGATGGATTTCGGTATAGCTATAATTTATAATAACTATTGTACATCATCTTCAGAATCATGTGACTAATGTGTTCAAAGACATACTTTTGTTGGTTAAATAAATAGAGTAAAGATATTAATTTAGTGCCACAGGTTTTATTGGATATACTATTGTTAAATTCAAAAAGATAATTATTGTATAGATATTAAGGTAAAATATTAAAACATTGTAGACCAAGTTATATTTAGAGTTTTGTTTGCCTTACAAACTTTTTATAAGAAAAAAATTCATATGTCCATATTACATCCTCTTTGGATTCTTTTTTTTCTCAAAAATTCTTTAAAATATAATTGAATTGTACATATACTACGTATCTGTGGATTTTATTTTCTCTTCTTTTGTTATATTTTGACGCCGCTGAAAAATTTGCCAGTGTCAGTGTGTTTTTTTAACAATCGATATCTATGCTATCTATAATAATCGTAAACAAAACTCTAAAGATATCTGGATTACGCATTATATTAATAATATTTTTAAAGTTATAAATAATTCTATTTAAATGATAAATAATAAAATTTAATATGAACTGTTTGAACTTAATTAGTACATAAGCTTTGTATTTCAAGAATTTGTCCACCAATTTTGAATCTTTACTATTTCGATAAGTAAAATTATAGGTTATTAACATGAGTACCTATTATTTAATATTTTCTTGAACAAAATATATTTTTTGTTCACTTTTTTCGGTTATAACTGTTTATTTGTTACTAGCCTCTGCTCGCGACTTCGTCCGCTTGAAATAGTTACTTTGGGCTAACGCCAATACGCAGCGGAAGCTCTCAATGGGAGAAAACGTTTTTGAAACATTCTTCATTAGTGCTCCGCTCCTATTGGTCTTAGTGTGGTGACATTATAGCCTATATAATATTATATATTATAGTGGTGATATTATAACCTTCTTTGATAAGTGAGTTATATAACACTGAAAGAATTTTTCTAATCTCACAAACTTTACTTCTTTCTGATATTAATATAGATTTCTGTAATTTCTAAAACATGATAGCAATTTGTTTACCTAATATTGACTTCACATTCAAAATAATTACATGTAATTATTTTTTTTACGTTACAATATTAATTCCTAAAGTTGCATCATTCTTAAAAATGATAACCTATAATTTATCTTATAAAAATTTTAAACTTAGTTTTAAATAATTATAAAATTAAGAATCTCATAACGATACGGTTTAATTATATACGATTAATATCTTTCGAAATATTTTTCGGTTTTTATCGCAATATTTCGTATACTTATATTATTTGTATGGCGTAAAATTCTGTTTATAAAGGAGAAAAATTGCGATATTAAAGGAAAAAATGTATTTTCTATATATATGAAATCAAATTACAACGAATCCCAACGCTCTGAAGTGATAATTTATAAATGTGGTTTTAACGAAATAACATTGCAGACTGTCAAACTTTTTAAATATTTAATTACACTTTAGAAACATTTATATAGTTAAAAATTATGTAATTGAATACATTTATAATGAAAATAATTCAAATAATGAATATATATGTTCTATTTTAACAATAAAACACACTTTTAAATTAAGTTTAAAAACGTATTATAACTGGCGTTTTGTTATTGTATCAATTTATAAAACTTAACAATAACATTAACTTATTTAAAAGCCAGTTTTAAAACATAAATTCTGATAATGATAATGTAACCTTTTTTGATAGAATCGCTTGATTCGTCTCAGTTTACAAATAAAGTTAATGATAATAAAAACAATATAATTCAACGAGGCTGAATTAGGTCACAAAAAGATACAAACATAAACCAATAACAAAACGCTAAATATAACTATTGGGTTCATATATTATTTATATGGATTTATTGTGTTCGTACCACCATTTTTATATCTTTTGTATATACAATATAAGTTAGTATCACTTAAATAATACTTAGCATTAAGTCACCATCATTGTGATTTTTTTTAAATATTTTATGATACAAAAAACGTACATCTATGGAGGATTTATTTTTGTACCACTTAATTTAGTATTTTTTTAAGTTGCACATTGATGTCGTCAATAATTCTGTCGGTTTTGGATCTAAGTTATATTACAATAAATGTTTTTCAACAATACTTTTGGTTTTGGTGGCCCTGCTGGTCTAAATAGTGCCATTGAAATGTTTAAATCAGATATATGTAAATTGCTTAGTTTATAGATTTTGTGGGATAATATCGAAACATTATATTATTAATATGATTATTATTTAATTCGTAAACTTAAATTTCAAAAAGTTTCCACCATATTAAAAGTAATTATTGATCGTGGTTTCCATACGAAATTATATTTGTGCAAAGGTCACAAATTCATTCAGCCACTGTCATTTTAGTGATGTCCAATGGCCGACAGAATTATCGTCATAACAGTTAACATATAAAATGAGTTCTTCAATAAAGAATAACGACTGTAAACACTGCCATTTTGTAAATTGCCAAATTACTGCCTTTAATATTAATCTATTTAGCTTATAAAACACCATATCTACTTTATTACTCTGCCAAACGTTTTAATAATCGTTCCGTATACTGAATGTAAATTAATAATTAAAAGTATATTAAGAATTATTATGGTTTTATTTTACACGAGTTTTTGAAGCGAAACTACTTTTGTGACAATTTGAATTGGACTTTATAAAACAAAAAATTGTAACCTAAAAGACATAGCTATAAATGTATAGGTTTTGGACTTTGAAAGAATGAGACAGTATTTCTAACTGTACTTGAAATATATACAAAGAGGGGGAGAGAGAGAAACGTTGAAATCTATAGCACATTATTTTCTGTTCGTAGTGACTATCGCGCATTTTTTTTGTGTTGTGTGTTATTAATACAATGTCACAAAATAATGCCGAAAACCAATGCTTACCACATCCATAATGTATTCATCTCGTTCTCTTTAAAATTAATCAGAATACTGAGTTTAAACTTCTGCCGCGTATCAGCTACAAAAATTTTGAATCTTAATTTTATGTATATTAAAAACCATGCTTTTATTGCAATTGGTATATTACAGTTGTAATCGTGCAACAAAATTATAATAAAACAAAATAAAAAACAGTAACTTGTGACATTTTCTCAAAGATAAAGATCTGTCTATATAAATTTGACGTATCTTTCAGTTCAGGTACAGTAATAATGATAGTAGTTTTTTTTTTTTTTCGAACTGACTACGCTATTGACCTGGCAAGGTCTTCACAGCTTCACCGGACTACTGATAGTAGTATTCTTGGTGAAAGTTACGCTTTAATTAAATTTCATGAAAATCTATTCAGTAGTCTGGCCTTGAAAGCGTAACAGACAAACAAAATTTCGCATTATATCACTACATATTACAAAACTAAGTCTTCTGCCACGTCTGTCTGTCTGCTCGCGATAAACTTAAAAACTACTGAACTTCATACAGTTTTCACCAGTAGATAAAGTGATTCATGAGAGCTTTTTAGGTACATCATTTGTTAAGGATTTGTTTATTATCAGGGCGTGATAACGTCCTCCGGGCCGTGTTGAAATTCCCTGTTCTGTGAATATTTCTTGGAATACATTCCTAATGAGTATACTTTGTGAATCGAATTCATAATTAAATATTATTTGCAGGAAGAGGACGTGATCGCACCAAAAACTCCGGAGAATCGTAAGTAATCATTATATTGATGTTAAGTTAGAATGAAGCTAGAAATACATACGTTGCAGTGTCTATATGACTCATAATAAGCTCATTCTAACTTTTATCCTCTGCAACTTGTCGTTACTGAGTTTTGGAATGTAAACGCTCTGTAAAAAAGTGTAAAAACATCTCAAGCTCGTCACTTCTATCAATATCTTAAATTTAATCTCACACTTTATTTTAGACGAGTAATGGTGGCATTTCTTTTTTGTAAGGACCCCGGCAGGCGATGTACTCATTCAATCGGATATTCCATTACCTTGCAGAACGTACGTCTTATATATTATTTTTTATCCGCTGATAAAACTCGTATCCAAGCTATTTTTTTTTTCGAATAATTTTGTTTCACAGTAGTCACACGTGAGAATTTTTTTGGTTCAGATATTTTTCGGTGAATTATCAGAAAATTGCATTAAAAACGCACGCGGAGAAAGTGAAGCTGTTTGGTTTCTGTGTTTTAAATTATATATATATGAAAATGTTCATAAACTATATACTAAATAAAGTTCCGTAGTAACTTAACTATACATTTACTCATTTCTGTATACTACCAGACCTAGGTAGATACTTATACATACTTTGACATACATATCTAGCTTACGTAACGCCTAACGTATTTCGATATTTTTTCCGAACAGTGCCAAAAGAAGTTTCACTTAAGAAAACGACGTTTGTTGTTGAATTTTAGTACACATTTAATCATAATAAAACAGTATATATAGTAGACACTAAATAATCGACATTTGCAAATATCGATAAATATCACCGATCATCCCTAGTAGACATTATATTAGTAAAAAACTTCTTGGTAGTTATGTAGTTTATGTTTGATGCATGGCTTAAACCCAACCGATGGCACCACAGATATAACAATGGAACTATCAAATATTAACGGATAATTTTACCTTAATTCGATAAGAGATATATAAAACTATTTTAATTATGTTGCTTAATTCTGTAAGATTATTGTAATATTTATACTCGAAAATATATTTTATACAATTATTTATTTATTAAGGGACGCCAATCCACACAACATTCATTTGTCTTTTTTACTGGCATGGCCATCGAGATTATAATAAAGATTTATACATGGCCAGTACACTACATCTCTCCTCACTTAAATGAACGAACAATGTGTAATCTTAACTATTTACAACTAATATAATTATTTTACTCTACTCTTTATAATTTGTTTTTTTTAATGTACATTTTCTGATTGGTCGAGACCTACTACTTGATAGGGTTTGAGTTACAGAAACATCTCGGGTTGAGTAATTCTGTTGTGGTTCACAGGATTCAGGCGCATTCAATGGTTCCGCTCCAAGTCAACCCGTTCACGTAGTGCAAATGGTAACGGCCTCGCACGACAAAACACCGGCGCCGCATCGTCACGAACCCGTAAAGTAGCCTTGCCTCCCGTGAACCGCCCCAGACTGCCGTCGAATAACTGCTTAAATCTATCAACCAGTTTACATACATTATTTTCAATCTGTTCCTTATTATACTTAATCTTAGGAATGTCGTTTAATTTACCATTAAAACAGTTAAAAGTAGGTATAATTATTTCCAACTCAGTTAGCCACTGCCTGCCGAGTAACGTGGTTGTACCTCCATCGATAATAAACAACTCTAAGTTCTTTACTCTATCTAGATATACAACTGATGGCTTAATATACCCTAATGGGCGAATGCTTGAACCATCGTAAAATTTTAAACATAAATTATAGGGCTGTATGCGCTTATGACTAAAGTACTTGATATACATATCTTTACTGATACATGAAATTGGTGTACCGGTATCTATTTCCATATCAATAAGTTTTCCATCAATAGATACCGGTAAAGTCATAGCTTTGTATTTACTTAGCTGGAAATTATATAAATAGATAGAATCTACGTCGACTTCTTCGTCTGATGACAATTTTGAAACGTTTTCCGAGTCATTAGGTTCGCCAAAATATAATGTCCGGTCCCTAGTGAAACCTTTCGCCTTTGCTGAATTCAGTCTTCTACTTGAGCCCGCTCCACTAGCTGCTCTCGCTCCGATGGCTGCTCCCGCACCGCCGACCGTTGCCGCCTCATTGACCGAACATACGCGGCGTAGATGTCCTACACATTTACAACGGCTGCATACGTAATTACGAAAACGGCACAATTTAGAATTATGACCGGTCACTCCGCAACTCCTGCAACGATTTCCTGCCAACGCCTGCTCATGACTTGGCATTGGTCCATGCTGTATGCTTCTACTTCCTTCCCTTGTACTATGCTCCCGCTGATCTGGCCTGTATGCTCCGCCAGATCTCTTAGTGTATACACTAATTTTGTTTAGCTTCCCAAGCTTGTCAAATGTATCAACCGCTGCGGCGTCCCTTTCTGCCGCCTCCAATGTCATAGCAATGCTCACTGCATCTGTGAATTTTAAATTTTCATCTTCTGCGAAAAGACTTTGACGAATGACGTCATCCTTAACTCCACTTAATTCTTCATTAACTTTACAATTTAATGCTAGTTTCTTTAGTTCTGCCACATATTCGTTTAAATTTTCGTCCTCTTTTTGCTTTCTCTGGCGGAAGCGAAATCTTTCTGCCAGCACAGATGGTTTTGGTTGTAAATGTTGTTGTAATAATATTTTACCTTCTTTACATGTTAGCTCCGCAGGTTTCTTTGGACTCGCCAAATTCACTAATAACTCATATGCGTCATCACCTATAACAGCAATCATAGTTGGTAACTGAAGTTCTTCAGACACATTATTTACTTTCATATACATATCCATGCGAGCCGCATATAATGTCCATGAACCCGTTTTTAAATTAAATTCGTTCATTTTTCCAATAGACATCCTCGTCGCCACTGTAATATTTATACTCGAAAATATATTTTATACAATTATTTATTTATTAAGGGACGCCAATTCACACAACATTCATTTGTCTTTTTTACTGGCATGGCCATCGCGATTATAATAAAGATTTATACATGGCCAGTACACTACAATTATATAATAATGAAAATGTACAAACCAATATAAAATTTTTGATTACAATTGTCACAACTCTGAAGTCAACAATAGACAATAACTTAATTATAATAAAGCAGTCGAAATAAGCAAAAAACATTAGTTGTTAAAAATAAATTCTTATTTCTATTCTATTCTTCATAAAATGTTATTTTGTAAACTGCCACTAAAATGCTCATTTTTAACGTTTGAGTGTTTATCTATTATAATTTTTGAATGCTAGTTCGAATTGATCTGTCGGTAAACACCTATTAAGTGTATTCTGGTAGCTGTAATTTTTTTTCTCGAACTGACTACGTTATTGGCATAGCAAGACCTTAACAGCTTTACCGGACTACGGTAGCTGTAATTGAGAGCCAATCAGATATACATACAGGTTTCATGTGTTGCCATCTTATACTATATCGTCATATAATATCGGACAATGTTTTGGCGAAATCATATTCAATCAATCGAAACATATTTGACACCAAATAAAATGAAATATCTGTTATATTGTTCCTGGCAAGGTAATATAACATACCTTTTCGATATCTCCTATACTGAGAAGGTAATAAAATGTCGACATTTATCCTATCCATTCTAATTATATGGTCGCCTTACGGTTGGGTAGTGAACACGTGTTTGTTTGCATGCGACTTACTTGTTCCGGGGAGAGTTCTTGTGATTACTGATTTCGCAAAAAGTAGGGAGTTTTTATTTAACTTGCAACACTGGTTAGTAGCGACACGGAGAGCGCTGTCGGTGGTCGGGAGCGTTCCAGGCTGGCCAATCTGGGTGCGAGGATGAGGGCAGTACTTCCCAGAGCTAAAGACAAGGTCCAGGCTACGGAGACTCAAGCTGTCGATGCTGAAGATAAAGTATGTATTTATCTAATTATAGATATATTATGGTTTTATGAAACCACGATGCAAGTGAAAGTATTTTTCGAATCGTAGGCATTTAACTGAAAATCTTCGGAAAATTTAATGTATTAAAATTGCATTTTTAATCGTAACTCAGTGATTGGAGAATGAGAATGATAATGGGAAATAAATAGTAGACAAGACAACCAAGTAAATATAAATTTTAATTAGAATCTGCGTATTAGAGTAGGGAATCTTTACACAGTATAAAATGAAATCGCTTGCACTGTCTGTTCGCTTAGATCTTTTAAACTATCCAACGGATTTTAATACAGCAACAGATAGAGTGATTCAAGAGGAAGGTTTTTGTGTATAATACATACATACTATAGTACAGATAACCCGAAAAATTCAAAGATTTGTAATTTGATATCGTAACAGACGTATTTTTGTGCGGTTAAATCGCAAACGGTGGCTATACCTTATGAGATAGATCAAATTAATGTACTAGAGAATTGTATATCTTAAAAAGATTGATAAAAAAATCCTTGATGGTGTATATATATCTCAAAAGGATAACCCACAGTAACCATTTTTATATTTTTACAAAAATAATTATGTGTTATCTACCAAGCTATTTTATACAATACAGTATTATTCGTTAACCAATTAAATACATTACATACGTTGTAAACGTTATGAACATCAAAACTGCCTTTAACAGTATTTCATTAAAATGGATATCTACATTGCACTCGTGCGAAGCTGGGGCGGGTTGCTTTCACTTTATCCCTACCTTTCGGCTGCGCGTCGGCTGTAATGCGACATGTGATGGATGGAAGAAACATTACACTATCTGCTGACGGTGAAGGAAAACATCGCGAGGAAACCTGAACCGGACTGCTAAATGTTCTTGTTCTACCTAAGTACTATGCTGTCGTTTCATCACGTTGGTTTCCTTCATCAAAAACTCCCGCTACGTAGATCAGAACCAGAGCCGTCGTCGCTTTAAAATCTCAGAGCAATCATATTCTTCTAGCCTCTCTCCGATGACAAGAAGGGTGTGGTGTACGCTGAACTGGCACTTGGAGACCAGACCTCGACGGAAAAACCTCCACCACCCTCGACGGAGTACGCGGAGATCGTATACACGGACCAACCTGCGCAGCGAGAGGCTAAGGAGTAATGCGTTTTCATATAAACAAGTGGGAGCGGTTTATAAAATAATAAATATTTGATAATCAAATGACAAACAAGGTTTTTTTGAAAATTTGTTCTTTTGGAATTTTTATTATGAAGCTTTTAATAGAAAAAAGTTATTTCTGCATTTTTTTTTCTACGGATTAATAATGTTCTATTTTTTAAAGAATATACCACATTTGTGTCAGATTAGATCACGATCTTAGGACTCTAAGAAGAGTCCCTGTATGTACAAATATAGGAAGATATATATATACATAAAATACTGAAATTAAAAGTCACCAAACACTGAAAATCGCGCCCGCTTGTTATTATGAAAATGCATTTTAAATCATCACAAAAATATAATTG
Source organism: Antheraea pernyi (assembly GCA_015888305.1). Taxonomy (NCBI): domain Eukaryota; kingdom Metazoa; phylum Arthropoda; class Insecta; order Lepidoptera; family Saturniidae; genus Antheraea; species Antheraea pernyi. Next base: position 21,918 of record MU158888.1, on the reverse strand, counting down.
AACATTGGTAATATATCCACCGAAAGTATATAAATATATTTATTAAAATTATATATATAAGAAAGTTATAAATGGTTTTATACGTATGTATCTCTTGTAACGTTTTGTCTTTAAAATCAGCACACATCACTGAAATGTATGTTTTTGATTAAATTATTAAACCACGCTGTAAGGTAGTCATCGCTTCATTATTTTTGCTCACTCGTCTGTCTAGTATTGTAAGTTTTATATTAAAAACAAAATGGCGGCGACGGAAATTAATGGCGCGTCGTACAACTTTTTTTAAGGATCATGACGTTTCGCTTTACGGCCTAAATATGTCTATTGTTTTTAGTGTTGTATGTATTAAGAAAATTTAATTAAAATTTTATTTTAGTAGATCCTTCAAATGCTGTAGTAATCTCATGTACTGATAGCTTAAATTAAGATATTTTTTATATAATTTAGAAATGTTTTTTGTATAGTTTATAGTTTTAAATATAGGAATGTATAATTTTGATACGTTACCTTGTGTGTTTTTTTCTGTTATCGTTGGTCATTTTTCAATACCGACATTACAGTAAATTAAGAAGTAGGGATGCCAACCTTCCAGAAATTTTATTCATTAAGGATATTACTGCAGAATTTGAATAATTCATAATAACGGAAAAGGATGCGTAACGGACGAATGTAAACAACATATTATAACCGTTTTGAAAGTCAAAAGCTCGAATGAAAAAAATAATTTTAATTTATAACGATCACTAATTTTTATGATAATATATATATATTTCAAAAAGAACATGTTTTCTCAATGTTGTGTTATATAAGCGCTTCTTCTTCTGTTGTTTGAAGCCATAAAAAATCATAACATGCCAAAATATAATTTCAATAGTCACATTGAAAAGGTAAATAATCCGATACTATATTTTTTACTTTGTTATTTATCAGAGGTTTCTAACTAAATTTATAATTTACAGGCATTTCGTTTTAACTCCGTTATTTTTTACTAAATAGTTGGCAACCTTAATTAAGTTTCGATGCTTTTTATATGGACATGATGGCGATTTTTTGATATTATTCGAAGCAGGGTTTCTTTGAGAGTTTGTTCAAAGTATCGGTTGGAAATACTATAACTGTTTAGTAAACTCTATTGGGATACAAGAAAAAAAAAGTCAACGCAGTCGTAAGTACTGCCGACCGCAATAACAAATTAAAACAATGGAATTTAAATTGTGTTGTCTTTTGATTTTTTAAATTAATTATTAATAATAGTCTGGTTTTTACATCTAGTGTCACTCCGAACAATAATGATATACATTTTGACACAGTTTATGAATAACATATGATGGGCTGCACCATCTCAGTACTAAAAATCCATATTAGTTGTACGTTCGGTCACGCTTTCTAGTATATCATGACGCAAAATCATAGTTTATCCCCTGCCAAAACAATATCGTTCAACGCTTCTAAAGAAGTTTTCCCTTAAAAAAAGAGAATACGTGCTAAAATTAGATATACACCACGTATTTTGGGTCGGCTCGTCGGCCCAAACACAGGCTGGCAACGCACTTTCGACTCCGCCGGTGTTTTTAGTGTCTATGGATGGTGGTGATCACTTAATATCAGGTGACCCACAAGTTCGTTTGCCAATTATGACATTAAAAAAAAAATTAATCGATAACTAGACAAAACTAGTGGTAGTCGGTCTTGTACTCTCTACTGGAGTTCCAGCTTTAAGGGTTGGTCTCAGAATTCAGATTTCATCTCTAATCAGATTTGATACTTATGAATCTCCAAAGTATAGATAAATAGCTGACGGGGCCACGCGTTGCTGTCGCTCAGTTACTGCACAATGAATTAAAATTATGATAAACTATTTCCATAATTAAAACGTAGCGCCATCTATCAGACCCCTATAGCAGTCAGTTGTACAGTTTTCTATCAAACTAATGTAAAGCGCCATCTGTTCGAGACTGATAAAACTTACAATTAATAACAATAATCAACATTGACGATCATTTAATTTTGTAATTTTAGAATATTGAGGTCGTTAATTGAAATATAAATTATCCATCTCTCAAGTTGGATCAAGTTATTCATAGATGACAACTTTTATAATAAGATCTACATTTACTTCCCAACTTTACAAATCAATTTAATGGTATTTGAGTTATTTTAAAAAGAAATATATTTTTAATACATCCCGATAGATGGATTACTAAACAGTTAAAACGACCTCGATTTTATGATTTAAGGTTATAATTATTTTTTATGTCATTGTAAGGTACAAAGTATTTCTTTTAGTGTTTTATTGCCTCTGTATTTATTTATATCAATAGGCATATTATTTGCCGTTTTTAAAGGCGTTTATTTTTATACAATATACATAATTTTAATTCCGTCCATTTGTAATATTTTTATTTTATAGTGGTGCTTAAAATACTGTATGATAATTTTGTGTCGATTATACAAAATACTTTGACATTTATGTTTTTTATTGAAAGGTGCTATTTTTATTGTTTATATTCATTATATTATTGTCTGAAACTGTTCAATCCGGCTCTCCCTACGACAAACGCCTAAGGCAGCGGCAAGCAAACTCTTTATCCAAAAGCAATATTTTATCTAAAAAGCTATAGATTCGTTACCTATATGATATTTTGATAAAATAAATAGCACGATAACGCACACACACGTAAAGTAATATTGCAACGTCACATTGTCTTAGATAAAACGTGGAAGTAAGATGGGATATTCTCAATATCGGAGGTGAAAAAGAAATAGATATATATTAGTTAGATACGGGCGGATTGACGTTGCAGCCGCAAAAATAAGCGAACTAAGCAAGTTTTAACGCGGTGCTGTCGAAGCGCTTGTGACATATCTTCAGCTTTTGAGTTATAATGTCATCGTCCAAAATAGCTAGATATAAACAATAAACTGAAATTTATTCAAATAGACTTTTATAACTTAAGCTTTGCTGTAGTAGACACATTTTTATCAAAATAATTACGATTAAAAGTACACTTTCGAGCTTACTTTTGTTCAATATGTCCTCGTTGCGAGTGATCAGTCGTGCTACTGTTGCATGTGCCTCTTTTCTTTACAAGGAACGTTATAATATTTCGTGTTAGCACTAAACACTTTGTGGAAGAGCCGGCCACTGCCCTAAGGCAGGTTTGCCAATTTCTAAATTAGAGCGAGATACGTTTGTTTTAAAAGGTGGGAATCTTAGTAATGTTTGTTTATCCTTTAAATTTCCGTAGTTGCTTTCAGGAAATGTATATTTTGAAGATATTATATTTTATTAGTTGACTTTACCTTACTGGAGTACTATGTTTATATTTTGTAGCTATAAAATACAGTATTTTACCAATAAAGTAATTTTTATATGATATTAAATTATTATATACATACAATATAATTATTACGTAATATGTGCACATTTTATCGCTCTATGTTTAATAAACTAGATTAAGGAAAAGCATTCGAACGTTTCATTTTCCTAAATTTGTTATTAAACGCTGGAAAAGATAATTTAGGCACAAAAACGTTCAAGTAGCTGCCTTGCGTGTTTAAAAAATGAATGTGTCATCTGTCATATTTTGAAAATGGCGCGAATATTAATTCACGTTTACCCCTCATGTATGTAACGTAGAATTTTTTATTATCTTTTAAAGAATCTTATGTATGTAATTTTTAGAAATAAATTATGAAATATCTACTATGGGAGTTTTAATAATAATGTATTGGAACCTATGACTGTCCTTTGTAGAGACAGTTTTTATATTGTTGCTAATTGAGAAGAAGATGAAAAGAGAAAAGAAGACGTGCACGCATACACGCTTACACATGCAAGTGGAAGGGTTTTATTTTTTCCCTTATCAAACTGAAATAGTTAAGAAAATTATCCGATACGAAATATATATAAGAGTTGCTGAGATATGTATGCTTGGTACACATATATGTTTCAACAACTCATATATGTATGAATAGTTAGCTTACTTAGATTAGCTCAGATAAGTCGCGAATGGCATGTATCAGGTACAAGTCCAAGCCGAGTGTGCCGTGCACCCTTGAGCTAGTTGTCAAATAAAATCGGCTGAGTGCCTTAAGCGCTCGCCTTAGTAGTCCGGTGAAGCTGTCAAGACCTTGCTAGGTCAATAGCATACTCAATTTGACAAAAAAGAAAAGAAGCAAATGACTAAGGAAGAAAACTGTAGAGCGCACTGAGGCTTATCTCAGTCTTGAGTCCAGAATTTTAGTTTATAGTTACAAGCTTAGCATTCACTTAGGTTGTGCTAAGTTCAACTCATCACAATCAACGCCAACTTGGGTATTACTTATAAGAATAAAAAAAAAGTATGACAAAAAAATAATGTAACAGTGATATTTTTTGTTTATCATTATTACTTGATAGTCATGGCCTAGATCCTTTGTTACAGAAATGTCAAGAAGACGTATTATTTGTCTCATTCTCGTTTGACTTATTCATTTCACCAATATACTTTCAACATGCATGGTTCAATTTATTAATTACAATTAAAGCATTTACAGACATGCGCTGTTAAAACAAAGCTAATCAGAAGCTATAATGAGAGTATAAATTCAAAGACTGAGATAGCACTGAATAAGTACTTAGCGAAGTTAAAGCTGAGCTAACGATAAGATAAGGCTGAGTATGATCTATAGATTTCTCTCTAAATCTTATTAACAACTAGCTGTGCTCGCGAATTCATCCGATTGAAACCTTATGTACAAAAACAGTGGTTAATAAAGTCATCTGAACGTATTAAGTCCACTTATGTACTTTTCTCTCGTACTTAAGTCGCGTCGTCATTAAAGTATAATAACTTTTGATAGAACGAACCGATTTTAATGAAACAATGAATGCCACCCGAAGATATGCTTTATAAATCTCTTGAAAAGGTTTTATCATGCACGCAGTATTTTAGCAGTGATACGTGTCCAAACAAACAGATAGACATTTCTAAAAATGATTGAAATGTATTCTATTATTTATTTCTAGACACAAGCAACAATTATTTTTTTCAAAAACCGAAAAGTATAGACACTTTAGATTCAGGTTCTCATTGTATGTATAGGATACGAAGTAATGAAATAAAACGGTCTCACGTCAATCTGTTAGGTTTTTCGACAACAAATCCCTACTGTCTCATTGTATATGACAATTTTTGTACCCAAATTTTTCATTTTTCCGTGCGATTTTTGAGATATTTTCTTTAAACCAGACCTTTATTACACTAATCACGTATAGAGTCGATGCGGTCAGGAATGGCAATAAATACTTCGTAGATACTGTCACTATTTATTTGGCCAGAGCTTCGCCTTACAAAAACTTCCACATAGGAGTGCTTAGATATCACTGATATCCTTAGTTCGGTGAAGCTGTGAAGATCCTGCCAGGTCAATAGCGTAGTCAGTTCGAAGAAAAAAAAATCACTGATATCTTGCCTTTTAAAGGCCCATCTATATAAGTCAAAGCGATTACTATTTATACATAATTCCGCAAAATAATTTAAGTAACACAAAAATAATCAAGTATGAACAAATTAATGTTATTTAAGCTATACAACAATTTTATATAATTATCCTTATTTATGTGTCTCTAATGTGTTCACTAATCTGTTTCGACATGTAGATCAGCGACATCTTGCCTTTCATGGCCGAACTATAAAGTCAAAGAATATACTAATATTAATAATGATCAAACTAATGATTCAATTCTATATAACGATATCCATTCTTATTTGAGTCCTATTAAAATCTATATAATATTAATAATTCTTATTTATGTATCTTTAATATGGTGGCGCTAGTATCAGTGTGTATCTCTAATATGTTGGCGCTAGTGTAGATGTATATTTATAATATGGTGGCGCCAATATCAATGTTCCGGTCGTGTTGTAGTCTCGTCTCTTGAATGTGATGCAGCGGCACCGGAGGTGGGTGATAACACTTTATAACGAACACAACATAATAAAAAATTAGCTAAAATATGTGAAGGCGTTCTAAAGTAATCCGCTTACATACTTTCGGCAATTGACCTTTATTCATCACTATATATTATAAAACATAGACCTTTGCCACGTTTGTCTGTCTGTTTTTCATATTATAGGGAGCAAACGAACAGGCGGTTCACCTGATGGTAAGTGATCACCACCGTTCATAGACACTAACAACACCAGGAGAGTCGCAAGTGTGTTGCCAGCCTGTGTTTGGGGGGAACGGAGGTGAGACTCCGGCGCTCTCACTGCCCGTACGAAACGCAACAATGCAAGCACTGTTACTTCACGTGGTTGTTTCTGTGTGTCGGGTGGTAGTACCGCGGTCGAGCCGACCCGTTCATCCAGTAATAGCTTTGGGGTGGCTCTACCACTTACAATAAATTGTTCGCAATAAACTCAAAAACTACTAAACGGATTTTCACGCGGTTTTCACTCTAGATAAAGTGATTTATTCTCAGTGTCTTATTTTGGTTACCAAACAATCGAGTATTTACTAAAATGTGTCATCCACCATGACTAATTCCAATTTTGATATAAACAAATACGATAAGCTTAGCTGTTATACTGAAAATATCTTAAACGATATCTAATCTATTATCGATAAAGATTTTAATGCCTAAATATTTTATTGTTACATTATCTGTACCCGCGACTTCGTCCGCTTGGAATCTGATGTACAGATAAAACAGATATAACAATGACTAATAAAGTCATGAATGTATTAAGTCTGTTTATTATCTACCTGTCTTTCGTACTTAAGTAGCGTCGTCATTAAAATTACAATAACTTTTATAGACAGAGCTGATTTTGACAAAGACTATTTATGTCACTCGTTTTTTTATCATGAATGTAAGAACCCGTAAGTTTATCCCTTACCAAAAAACAAGTTTTCACATCAAAAAACGAACGGCCTATCATCACGTGTGACTCGTCAAATTTATGTATAAATTTTTTTCGATTCTGAACATGTTTACACAACACTAGGATATAAAAATTTAAAAAAGTGAAGTGAAAACTAAATACAATAGAATAATTGTGTTCTCTTCTGAAATTTTAAATCAATTATAGGTACCTAACATAAATTATTTAAACTCCATAAATTTTACATTGGCATTATTAACATTAGTCAGGTTTTCACATCTATTGACACTCAGAGCAAATACATTATGGGCTGCACAAGCTCAAAAAAAATAAATCTAGATTAGATATACTACAGGCCGCTATACTACACGTTGCTAGTCTGATGTAAGCTGCAGAAGCACAGTACGCTCAGTCATTATTACTATGGCATGACGCGAAATCATAACTTTACCTCCTGCCAAAAATACCGCTCAACGTGTCTAATTAAATTTTCACTTTAAAATATCTAACATAAAGTAAATTTTCAAAAAAAACTATTAACCGACTTCAATATCAGTCAAAAACCCATAAGGCACTAAAAAGCGGAAAATAAATAGTTTATCAAATTAACCAAATTAAATAAAACATATGAATATATGTGCTACCTAGAGATGTACTGGAAGTCGCTACCAACCAAAATTTTTGTATTACAGAGACGCGAGAGTGGACTTAAACTTTGTACCGGTAGATGATATATATGATTTTCGGTTTGGTTGGCACCGACTGCCAATACATCTCTAGGTAGCACACATATCATATGTTTTATTTTTGATAAACTATTTATTTTCCGCTTTTTAGTGCCTTATGGGTTTTTGACTGATATTGAAGTCGGTTAATACTTTTTTTTGAAAATTTACTTTATAAATAAACAAGTTTTCCATCTTCACATGAATCTAATGTATATGGTGTTATAAGCTTTCAATTAATCTATATAAGTACTAGCTTACCCGACCACACGTTGCTGTGCCTGAGTAATCAAAAAAAAATTGAAAATCAAAACGTGGTGCCATCTATGAGACATTTATAACATTTGGTCCTACAATTTACTGTCAACAAACTAATTTAAAGCGCCATCTGTTCGAGACTGATGAAACTTACAATTAATGAGAATAATAATTAACATTGATAATCATTTAATTTGTAATTAAATAGTATTGAGGCCATTAATTAATTAATCGAAATATAAATTATCTTATATCGCAAGTTAGACCAAATACTACATATAAATTATAATATATATCTAATTATACATGCCAACTTTCATGAAGATTGGTTTAGTTTCGAAGTTCATCATGGACAAACATCGTGACACTGATGCAAGTGTCTATGGACAGTGGTGATCACTTAACATCAGGTGACCC
>MU158887.1:668973-708028 GCA_015888305.1 Antheraea pernyi | reverse complement strand
ATGTTAAAGTGCTGATTAAAAATAAAGAACAGTGGAAAGTTACATATTACGCAACCTGCTCAAAGAATGTTTTGATGACCGCCTGTTTTGCTGCATTAATTGGAGTATTAAAAAGATCTAAATTAAATTCTTTACTAAGTTCATTGTAATTATAACTACTTCGCAAAAAATAACTATTCTTTCTATAATTGGTATTTGAATGAGGCACATATATCAACGAGCTATGTCGAAGAACAGTAGACGAAGCCCTTAAATAAATTTTTGAGAGAAGATCTGGACAATCGACCTCATTTTGGGCAATTTTTTGCCGTGTGTATCTGAGCGCTGGGTTAAGAAAAAGAGGGATGACGGAAACCTATATGTGGCAGAGATACGTTAAGATTGATGTGTGTTGTAACTAGAATCGATAAGATTAAGAATGAGTATATCAGAGGGAGTTTGAAAATAGCTTAATCTTATCGATTCTAGTTACAACACACATCAATCTTAACGTATCTCTGCCACATATAGGTTTCCGTCATCCCTCTTTTTCTTAACCCAGCGCTCAGATACACACGGCAAAAAATTGCCCAAAATGAGGTCGATTGTCCAGATCTTCTCTCAAAAATTTATTTAAGGGCTTCGTCTACTGTTCTTCGACATAGCTCGTTGATATATGTGCCTCATTCAAATACCAATTATAGAAAGAATAGTTATTTTTTGCGAAGTAGTTATAATTACAATGAACTTAGTAAAGAATTTAATTTAGATCTTTTTAATACTCCAATTAATGCAGCAAAACAGGCGCTCATCAAAACATTCTTTGAGCAGGTTGCGTAATATGTAACTTTCCACTGTTCTTTATTTCTAATCAGCCCTTTAACATCTTTTTTTTGTAATCATATCAATATCTATTAGTGAATATCTATAATTAGCTTTAAGTTGACTTTGAATGATGTATGAAAAGCTGTTGATATTCCTTCAAATAAATAAATAAAAATATCTCTGAATGCCTATTAATTAAATATTTCAGTAATTTAATCCGAAGACCACCGCTGGTATCGTGAAACTGGCTGTGCCTGCGACTTCATCCTTATGTAAAAAGTGATTAAAACAGTCATCTGAATGTACGAAGTCCATTTACTTATCTACTTTTCTCTCGTACTTAAGACGCATCATTATTAAAATGACAATAATTTTTGATAGACCGAACCGATTTTAATATGATAATGATTAAATGTTACTCGCAGATATGCTTTATGATTTTCTTGGTGAGGTTTTGCCATGAACGCAGTATTTTAGCAGTAATCCGTGTTCATAAAAACAGACAGACATTAGTAAAAATGATTGAAATGTATTTTATTACCTACTAGCTGACGGTAATAGGCATTATCAAGCTACAACTTTTTTCTAGAACTCAATCATATATTTCTCATCGTTAAGGCAGCGTTCGTAAGAAACGTTTTACCATTTTTTCTCCGACTGCCCAGATATTACCCCCTACAACCTCACAAACTTTACCTCTTTATGATATTAGTATAGATAATATAATTAGTTAATAGCTTCTGCCCGCGACTTCGTACGCGTGGAATGGTTATTTTGCGATAAGACGCAGCGGAAGCTCTGAAAAGGAAAAAATACCCCCATTTTGCAACATTCTTCACTGCTGTTCCGCTCCTATGGATCTTAGCGTGATGATATATAGTCTATAACCTTCCCTGATAAATGAGCTATATAACACTGAAAGAAGTTTCCAAATCGGACCAGTAGTTCCTGAGATTACCCCTTACAACGTCACAACGTCACAAACTTTACCTCTTTATAATATTAGTATAGAAGTATAAATTCCTACACACCTGCAACAATTTTTTTCACAGAAAATTGAAAAAGTACATACATGTTTCATTTACCTTCTTATATGTATAGATCTATAGATAGATAACATAGTTAATAAGGAAAATCAAGGTGGCATTCATCCAAAGTATTTAACAAGAAGCATTCCCCGAACACTGATTAGTGGTGCCAATTTTAGGCATTCGTATTAGGGATGCGAGAGTGAAATGGAATAAGACGCGAAGAACGTAGGTTAGAATACTTGAGTAAAGGGGCATATATTAATGGAAATCGTACATGAAGTGTTGTTGCGATGGTTGGACATTACATGGAAAAACACACAGACATACCAATAAACACAACTCGGACTATGTAACACAAAGAATAAGTATTATTAATTCGTGCAAAATACACAGTAACTACGAATAAACATTATTTACGAATTGTTATTCGCACTGTTTGTTTATTCGAGATTTCGTAAATAATGTTAATTTAAAAATTCTGTTAATTGAACATCTCGTTTGCACGAACACACTGGCTTACCATGTTTTTTAAATTAATTACGGACGTGTCCGAATGCGAGCCGAACGTTGGACGTTGTGGATTCATTTTTAATCTGTCAAATAGATAATAAAAAATTTAAAAAAATAAAACAGACTTCATAAACATATACCAATATCATACTAGCGACACCGCGGCTTGGAATTTATATTTATGCATTGTGTGTGTACGTGTTGGAAATCTGGTGCTCTCACCATCGGCAACGGCGGCGGAGAAGACATTATATCAAGTAAGTGAGCGTTCTATCCCGGTTATAAAGAAAATCCTTTCGGCATATGTTTTTCCAGGGGCATCTACCTCCAGCAAATTGTAAATATACAGTCCACTGCCTAGGCTAGGTACCCCGATCAGTGTGGGTGTGGTGGTTGCCACCCCACTATCAATATATCAATCAATAAACATTGTCTATTAGATTTAGACGAGTTTCCTCGTTTATTTTCAATATCTAAGGTTATATATATATCGTGGAGTCACTATTGACCTACGATACCGCGCTATTATCACAATAAGTTGAGGACTGCACTAGAACGATGTTTTCGCTTCGAGCACCGGAACCGGAAACCTACATTGACATACATCTATCAATATATCAATCAATAAACATTGTCCATTAGATTTATACGAGTTTCCTCGTCTATTTTCAATATCTAAGGTTATGTATATATCGGTGAGCCACTATTGACCTACGATACCGCGCTATTGACGATATCGGGGGTGTTACTAATGACCTCAAACGCTATTGGTTGAAGTTATCGGCTGGTCATTATTTACCCCGGTGTGAGACGCCATTGGTTGAAAGTATCGACTGTTTATTTATCTTGATGCATTAAAAGGCGACCGACGATTAGATATGTGGCATACTTGCTCAGTTGGGCTAATCACACCTACGGATAATTAATCGTATCTAGTGTTGTGTATCTGTATCGGTTATTATTCGACTGTTCTCGATGGATTTATCGATCAAATCATAACCATGACGTCACTATGGACGACGTCATACTTCTACATGGACGCCTTTTTATCTCTGCCCCGAATACTAAGGATAATAATGAAATTAACATGAGACCTCCTTGAAAACGTCTAATCTCTAATTTTTTTTCAAAACTTATAAGTCTCAATGTTAATATTATAAACAGGCGATGTTTGTGAGTTGGGATGTTCGAAGTAATGTCCGATACTACTGATCCGATTTCCAAAATTGATTTACTGTTAGAAAGGTACACTATCGCGCAGAGCTATAGTTAAATAAATATCTATTTCATATAATTAATCACAATAAATGTAATCGAAGTCGCCAAAAACTCTATAAATCCAACTTAAGACACATACGATAGCTTTTTATCTTAATTGGACCCGGAAGGTTGCGTTGTAATAGAGGTCTAGGCTTTTCACGGTTGTTCGCTTTTGAAAATACCATATGAACCGATTTGGCGCAGACGAGGTGACGCGGGTCAACTAGTGGCTTTATATTTTTTGTAGCACGGCAAAGTGGTAGAGCCACGCTGAAACTATTACTGGTTTCAGCATGAATGGGTCGGCTTGCCCGGGGTAGTACCACCCTGTCATAGGGTTTCAGCATGAATGGGTCGGCTCGCCCGGGGTAGTACCACCCTCTCATAGAAAACCGACGTTAAGTAACAGTGAATTGTTGCGTTTCGTTCGGTCACTGAGAACGCCTGAGGCCCAACTCTCACCCCCCTCTCCTCTTCCCCACTCACCCTTCTCCCAAACACAGGCTGGCAACGCAATTGCGACTCCTCTGGTGTTGCAAGTGTCTATGGACGGTGGTGATTACTTAACATCAGGTGAACAACTCGTTTGCCATCTATGATATAAAAAACGAAACAATGTTAAAATTAACGTCGCCATTTTCTTAAATCTATTTTTGTATTCACGATGATAAAAAAAGACAATAATGAACAATCTAGAAGCGACATATTAATAAAATTAAAGTGTCAGTTGTTTGTCTGTAATGACGTAGTTGTACATACTTGCAGCTGACGTAATATAAGAAAAAAATATGTTATGTTATGTAATGTAAAATTTATATAAACAAAATGTAAAATTGTATGTATTGTACAGTGACTTATAAAGTCATCTGTATGTATTAAGTCTAATTATTAAGTATATACTTTTATCTCGTACTTAAGTCGCGTCGTCATTAAAATTACAATAACTTGAGATAGAACGAACCGACTTTAATGAAACAAACACTAAATGTTATGATGAACGATGAACGCAGTATTTTAGCAGTGATAGCAGTGCATTTTATTACTTATTCCTCTAGACACCTGCAACAATTTTTTTTTAGAAAAATGTTTCATTAAAATCTGTTCGGTCTGTCAAAAGTTATTCCACTTTTAACGAAAGTTATTGTACTTTTCTCACGTACTTAAGTCGCGTCGTCATTAAAATTACAATAACTTTTGAGAGAGTGAACCGATTGTAATGAAACCAAAACTAAATAGTACTCGAACATACGCTTCATGATTTTCTTCAAAAGGTTTTATTCCAAAAGCATACAATCCAAGAATATGAAAACATGCATGTCAAATGTTAGCACCCACTTCCGGTGCCGCTGCATCACATTCAAGAGACGAGACTACAACACGACCGGAACATAGATATTAGCGCCACCAAATTATAAATATACATCGACACTAGCGCCAATATTTTAGAGATACACATTGATACTAGCGCCACCATATTAGAGAGACACATTAACACTAGCGCCACCATATTAAAGATACATAAATAACAATTATTAACATTATATAGATTTTAATAAGACTTAAATAAGAATGGATATCATTATATAGAATTGAATCATTAGTTTGATCATTATTAATAATAGTATATTCGTTGACTTCATAGTTCGGCCATGAAAGGCAAGATGTCGCTGATCTAAATGTCGAAACAGATTACTAACCATATTAGAGATACATAAATAAGGATAATTATATAAAATTGTTGTATAGCTTAAATGACATTAATTTGTTCATACTTTATTATTTATGTGTTACTTAAACTATTTTGTGGAATTATGTATAAATAGTAATCGCTTTGACTTATATAGATGGGCCTTTAAAAGGCAAGATGTCTGTGATATCTACGCACTTCTTATATAACAAGTATTGTAAGGCGAAGCTGTGGCCAAATAAATAGTGACATTATCTACGAAGTAATTATTGCCATTCCTGACTGCATCGACACTATACGTGATTAGTGTAACACAAATTATAATCTATTAATGGAAATCGCATGAAAATCCGTTCAATAGTTTTTGAGTTTATCCCGAAGAGACAGGCAAAAAGACACATGGCAGAAGAATCGGCTTTATAATATTTAGTGATTTTTAACATTATATTTGTAAAATCCCCCGAAATATGGAATTCATAGCGCGGGAATAAACTCCGTCTAGTTAGGAAGCCATTTTAAAAGACGCGTACATCCAAAATGTATATTAAATATATTCTGATTATTAATAATAATGAATATTCATTACATCATGACATTCATTTTCCACTGAATAGATAATCTTAGTAATGAACCAATGGAGAAGAAAACTTATGTTTATATAATGATGGACGTAATGTTATTTTATTTGAAAACAGTCCGTGTAAATATCAACGACATTATAACTATATAGGTACGTCATAAGCGCCTTGTTAAAACTTGGCTAGGTAGCTCATTTTTAACGGCTGCCCCGTCAACACGTATCTAAGCAACACGTAACTATTTCTCTTTTACCAAATGTATTTAGAATATGCCATCTTACTTCCACATTTTACCTAAGACAGTGTGGCGTTACGTTATTACTTTACGTATGTGTGCGTTATCGTGGCATTTGTTTTGTCATATATCAAATATCATATAGGTAACTTATATACACCTTTTTAATTATAATATCTATACATTAATAGGTGAAGCCAAAACTTTGTACCCCTTTTTAAGTGAACTCCGCATACGGATGTACGTGAAATTTGGCATAGTTAAAGTTTATTTGGATGAGAAGTGCATAAAGCTATTTTTTTTAAATACACACACTATTGCTTGAATGATGCACAACATATACACACATGTAAATGAAAAGACGTTTCGTCATCTGTAATTTTACTCTTACGTTCCAATTACCTTTTTTGACCCTTTTTTTTAGACAAGGGGAAATCCTGTCTAGGATTCCCTCACACATTGCTGTCCGAGTGAGGGTTATGTCGGACTCCTACCGACTAAAATCCCCTGTGCAGCCTTTGCGCGTAATTGGACCAGGGTACGAGCTCACGATTTGCATGCTCCGATGCCTTGGTCGCGCGCTTTGGTCGCCCGTAGGTGGTCGAACGGGGACCCGCGTCTCGAGGGAGAGACCTTTTTCATCCTACATTAAATATTTTCAACATGACTTACGTTGCATAAGCTATGCCCTTTGAAATTAACTAGTCAAATTGTAGGTTAATTTTATAATACAATTGTATTTAAATTCATAATATACATTAATAATTAATTGATCAACGATTTATCTTTAGTACATTTATGAAAGCGCTGAAATCATTATTATTCTCTTTGGTCTTATTGAATGTCAAAATGAATTATAGTCTGATCTAGACCATTAGGGGACGACTAGTCATTGGTAAATATGCATCGATTGCTTCCTATAAGAGCTATTTGGAGACTCAACGAATGTCTTGTTAATTCAAGCGTATAATGACAATTTCACATAAGACACGTGCCGTTTTGTTTCGTTTGAAAGTAGTGCTGATTTATTTAGGTGGTAGAAGCACGCTGAAGCTAGCACTGGTTTCAGCATGAATGGGTCGGCTCGACAGAGGTAATACGGGAGCTGTTCGACCGGTGTCTTCGGTCGGGCAGTTCCCGAAGCCCTGGAAGCTTGGGCGGCTCTGCCTCATGGAAAAGGCAGGCCGCCCTCCGGAGTGCGCTTCTGCGTATCGGCCCCTCGTCCTGCTGGACGACGCGGGGAAGGTGCTGGAGAGGATTATCTCCTCCCGGGTCGTCCAGAACCTAGAGGGCGTGGGGCCGAATCTGGCGGACACGCACTATGGCTTCCGGGCAGGGCGTTCCACGGTGGACGCCCTGTGCCTCCTGAAGTCGCTGTCGGCAGAGGCAACCTCCAAGGGGGAAAGGGTTTTGGCGGTGTCCCTTGACATCGCCAACGCCTTCAACACCCTGCCGCATGGGGTCATACGGGAGGCGCTCCGATATTTCGGCGTACCTCGAGGATAGGGAGGTCGCCTACGTAGACGGCGACGGGCAAATGGTCCGGCGGACCACAAGGCGGGGGGTTCCACAGGGGTCGGACTTGGGGCCGCTCCGAAAAAAAGGTAATACCACCCTTTCATACAAAACCGACGTGAAGTAACAGTGCTTGCATTGTTGCGTTTCGTTCGGTCAGTGAGAGCACCGGAAGTCCACCTCCCCCATCCTCTCCCCTCCTTCCCTTTCCCCCAAACACAGGCTGGCAACGCACTTTCAGCTCCGCTGGTATTGTTAGTGCCCATGGACGGTGATGATCACATAACATCAGGTGACCGACCTGTTCGTTAGCATGCTATGATATAATAAAAAGCACGTCGATGATTTGCGTATTTAATTTTTACTATTTTCATTTTTTATCATTGACATAACATTTATATAGTGTTTAAGGGGTGTCGAATAATATCTAATACTTGAGACAGCCAAGCCATCCTCCCTGTTGGATAACGAACGAGGCAATGGCGAAAGCGGGGTGGTAGGGTTTTACGGCCTGACTGGGTCGCAACCACCATGTCTATGGCGAAAAAGCCCGTCATAGTGATTCGCTTCTGCGACCAGCGATGGATAGTGTGTCACTCGGTGGTCGCCATTGTTTTTAGACTGTACTGAGCTTACCATCAGGCATGGTGCAGACATTTTGCCGTGCTACAATTAAAAAAAATAGACTTGTTCACATTAGTATCTATTCCATTTAGACCGCGGCCTTACTAGAGAGTGCTAGAGTACTTAGCTAACACTCTGGCTGCCACACCGTATCCACATGTTTCTTTTAGACGCAACGGCTAAATTTTTACAATAGTAAAAAAAAAGCGCTCTGGTCAGTTTTGATCTTCCGTCGAGTCACAAGAGAAACCGTAGCTGTTTATATATATCCAACGTAGAGGTCAGAGTGTTAACATACCTAAAATCTGTATACAGTTTGACCGTTCGAAATTTCCTTTGTCTTCCAAATTCGTATATTACGAATGATAAGTTTTGAATACTGGCCAAAACGTTTCTCAGAAAACTTGCGTAAAAATACATACCGATTTGTATTTTATGTACATTTTTCAGCAACGAAACAAAAACCGGCAAACACTTGCGACTCTCCAGGTGTTGCTAGTATTTCTGGACGGTGGTAATCACTTAACATCAGGTGAACTGTTCGTTTACCTCCTATGATATAAAAAATAAATCTACCAGTTACATCCTATCACAAGCCGCGTTAAGGAATTTGGTTTTAAAAGAAATTAAATTCTTTGAAATGAAATTACAATTTTTTTCCCTGCGGATGATTTTAACGAGAATCCGTCACGTAAGGAAAAAGCGTTATGAATACACTGCAGATTAACGTGTAACGACCACAACCGATGACACGTGTTTCCCTCTTTCACCTTTGGATGCGAGCGTGTATTTTCTATATATGTTTTTTTTTTGTGCCTGATGGTAAGCATAGTACAATCCAAAAACAATGGCGACCACCGATTGACATACTATCCATCGCCGGTCGCCGCTGTCATGCCGGCCTGCGAAAAGCTGGATATGCACAGGCTGATCCCGAAACGCGATCCGCAAAAGCGAATCACTATGACGGGCTTTTTCGCCATATACATGGTGGTTGCGACCCAGTCAGGCTGTAAAACCCTACCACCCCGCTTTCGCCATTGCCTCGTTCGTTATTCAGCAGGGTGCACCACGTGCAGGTGAGGTTGGCTTGGGTGTCTCTAGTCTTAAGATGTTGTGCGACACCCCTTACACCCCACTAATGAGACGAGTGCTTATGGGGTTCAACAGCTTGGCAACAAGCCCATGGATGCCGAAGTAGGCGGACTTGCCTTTGGCCCTGGACGGAATATCGCGAATTTTATAAGCTAAACCAGCCAAGCTAATCATACATATACGAATTAGCAAACTAGCATGCGGGCCGCCTGATGTAAAGCGTTTACCGCAACCTATGGACGCTTGTAACATAAGAAGTTTCACATGCGCGTCGCCGACCCTTAAATAACCTATTTATTTTCCCCTTGAAGCACTCCATACTGTAGTCTCCAGGAAAAAATTTAGCAGGAAGCTCATTCCACAATCAGATCGTTCGTGGAAAGAAACCCCTCTGGAACCGGACCGTATGGTAACAAGGCTCACAGATGACAAATTTGGATTAAATATCTCCATATAGTATTGTGAGACACAATCGAATGCAGAGAATGTTCTTTCAAAATTTTGACAGAAAGACGTTTGTTCAGTTGCAGTTGTGTTTCATTACATTGTAGTACCGTATAGAGATTTGGTTTCATTTTGTTTGTTGATACAGTCATCCGAAGCCGGGCTGAGCAGCCATTATAAATAAAACTTCCATTGCCTTTTTTTATTATATTTTACTTTTGGCAACCAACCTATTACATTATTACTGCCATTGTCGAATAGGGAATGGTACTAAAGTTTTTCTTGCGATCATTTCAGCTAACAAAATGGTGGCCGTCCTGTTAGAACTTTCCAGGGAGTTTTAATATTCTATCTATAATCTGGTGTTATTTAGCTCTATATTATGTAATGTTGGTGGTGCTTTACGTAATATAGTTTGGTTATTAGAAATAACACCACGGAGCATGGATTCTGACTTGCCACAAAAACTCCCAGGAAAGTTCTAACAAGATGGCCGCCATCTTGTAAGTTCATTGGAATTATATCAAGAAACTTGTAATATCGTTACTCATTTGACAATGGCAGTAATAGTCTAATAGAAGAATATAGAATCCACTACATGACATTCCAAGATCCGACCAAAAACTCTTTTGTTTCTGTTTTTTCCTCTCTAAGGAAAAGGCAAAGGTATATAGACTATGCAGCCAAGTCGGACGTCATTTCTGTAATTGTCAATTGTCTGTGGAGTAATTGCCTTGTAATAATTTCAATGTTCTAACAATAACTCTCTTGGGAAAGGGAGTTTTTGTGGTAAGTCAGATACCACCAATATTATAAAATATAGCGCCAAATAACACAAGATTATGAATAAAATATAAATTCCACTACATCGTATTCCAAGTTCCGGCCAAAAACTCTTTCATTGCGTAATAATTTTATATGAGACCATTAAACAATTTAAACACCAAGGATGTCTTACAATCAATGCCCAGCTTAAACACGTATGTCTAGAAATGTGAAATTATATACACTACTTCTCTATAAAACTAAGGAGATCTTTGAAAAATGACTTTTCATAATTAATTCCCAGAAGCAGTCAAACGAGGGACTTAATATGGAATCATTCGTGATATATCGCCGATAGGAAATCCCGTCGGGCACACGGCCAATTTTATTGTAGAATTATATATACAGGATGAAAGCGTACTGAGGATATGGTAATGAGTATTGACGTCATTGTTAGCCAAATAGGAATTTCAGTCGAAAACAAATTACTTTCATAGGAGCGATCAAAATACAGAAGTATGAATTTATAAGCGTTTCAAATTATTCTTAGCGTGCTCCAGCGCGGCATCACATGGCGTTTTCAACACTCATATTTATATTAATAAATTTTACTTTTGTCTTTATATAGTTCTTTTGTAGGTGTAGTTATATAGTCTGTTTCTGGTAGAGCCACGCTGAAGCTATTACTGGCTTCAGCATGAATAGGTCGGCTCGCCCGAGATACTACCACCTGACCCACAGAAATACCTACGTGAAGTAATAGTGCTTGGATTGCTGCGTTTCGTTCGGTTAGTGAGAGCGCCGAAGGCTCACCTCCCCTTCCCCCAAACACAGGCTCGCAACGAACTTGCGACTCCCATGGAGTTGTAACGGTCTATGGACGGTGGTGATCACTCACCATCAGGTGACTCGCCTGTTCATTTGCCTCCCATATAGAATATCTTTTGTACAGGATATTGATGACGAATGTGCCAAATAAATAACTATCTGTTTTTGTGGCTGGATTTAATAATACAAACCAGTCTCAAATGGTTTTTATTACAAACTATACACGGAAAATATATATATATAACTGCAAGGCAAGTGAAATATATCTATTGATATAATGAAAATCTAAATGTAATGTGTCTGTACATTATAGCTTTTTGTGAAAAAAATTGTTGCAGGTGTCTAGAGATAAGTAATAAAGTACTTTTGACCATTTTTAGAAATGTCTATCTGTCTGTTTGTTTGATTGCGTACGCATACTGCTAAAGTACCATGTTTATGATAAAATACTATCAACTGACTATATGCTATATATCATCACGCTAAGACCAATAGGATTGGAACACCAATGAAGAATGTTCCAAAATCGGGACTTTTCCTTTGATAGCTTCCGCTGCGTGTTAGCGTTAGCCAAAAGTAAGTATTCCAAGCGGACGAAGTCGCGGGCAAAAACTAGTTTTATAATACTAAAATCAAAATCAAAAACACTTTATTCAATTTAGGCCCTAAGAAAGCCCTTATGAAGGTCAAAACTGCCACCGGTTCGGACAAACAACCCAGTCATCGAGAAGAACCGGCAAGAAACTCGATCTGGTTTATCTTTTTAACAGATATTATATATATATATATATATTAGATACATGTCACAATTTCTTTTAATGGATGCACAGAGATGAGTCAATTCCAAACATCACCATCGTTCACATATTGATTCACTCTAGCCTTTTGACACCAAAACCCGCCTTTTTTTTTATTTACGTGGGGAAATCCTTTATGGATACGACACCCTCTCGGGGGAGAGAGTGGGTTATGTCCGACTCGCGCGGACTAAAACCCCACGGTGTACCGTCCGCCGCATGGTAGGGGCGGCCAGGGATCGAACCTGCTGTCTACCTGAGAAACCGCCCCTGCGGCAGCCTGACGAATGAACGCCAGGCTTCGTCCTACTATAGAGAGACTACTGGGTACACAACCAGTCGTCTCCCCTCGTCGGCCTCACCTGTGCAATGAGGAGATGGGTCCCCCGACCCATCTCCTCAGGTTCGGCTCGGACCAAAACCCGCTTGACGTGGCGCTTAAATTCGCAATCCGGCAAATCGGTAATATCCTTTGGGACTTTTTTGTAAAATCTAACACTATTTCCCAAAAAACTGTTACTGGTTTTACTAAGTCTAAAACATGGAACAACCAGTTTGTCACAATTTCTAGTATTTAGATAGTGCCGGTTTTTTACCAAATCTGGGTAGACACTATCTTATATTTGAAAATCTGTTGCCAAATTGTCACCAGTTACTCGCGACATTTGCAATTACGTAAAAGGACAGAATAGGGTCTTTAAATACATCGGAAGAAAAAAATACTCACCTCAGTAATTATCAAACACTTTTTTTTACACTTAAATTCACGGAAAATCAAACAGGCCGCAAACAACACAACCGACGTCACAAACACACAACAATTAAATCCACATTAAAGCGTTCCTAATTCACAAACGTATTATCGAAACACGCGTAATAGACGCACAATTTTGAAATAAGAACGCGTTCTATATATACGAACTGCCGAATGGTACATTCTTTTGATTGACAAAAAAAAAAGAAGCTGGTTTTCAAATTTCCTATGATAATTCTCACACACGAATAGACGAGATTCACCGTACGAAGTCCACTCTCTTCCGTCATATGTTTTTTGTTTACAAAGGAACCACGTACAGTCTCAACGCATTATCACTTAACGTGTCACTTTGTTTGAACAGCACAAGATGGATGTTAGTTTTAAATTGATTTTATACGCTTGCGACGACACACAATTACTCTTTAACAATATACTGTGTATGTAATAAATGATTAGACTTCCATTAGACAGCGATACTGGAATATAAACTTTGCTTAGTCATAATAAGAACTAAATTTCGGTGTGGTATTGTTAACTATAAAAATTACAAATAAATGGGCACGCTTCACTTACGAAAGACATTTTTTCATATTAATCTTCGTAATTCTTAATTATGTAATATATAATACTAGCCTCTGCCCGCGACTTCGTCCGTTTGGAATAGTTATTTTGGGCTAACGCTAACACGCACGGAAGCTGTAAAGAGGAAAAAAAACCCCGATTTTCAAACATTCTTCATTGATCCTCCGCTACTATTGGTCCCCCTCTCTCGAACTGACTACGCTATTGACCCTGCAGGGTCTTCACAGCTTTACCGAACTAGTCCGCTACTATTGGTCTTACCGTGATGATATATAGCCTATAACCTTCCTCGATAAATGAGCTATATAACACTGAAAGAATTTTTCAAATCGGAACAGTAGTTCCTGAGATTACCCCCTACAACGTCACAAACTCACAAACTTTACCTCTTTATAATATTAGTATAGATTTTAAATAATATTACGGTGTATTGGAGGTGATATTGTTTAGGTGCGATATGAAACGGAAGTAACGCATTGACGTTACGGATTTCCGTTACGCTATCATAGTAACAATAGGTTACGGGTAACTGTTTATGAGTTACAAATAATGAATTATCCTTAAAATGCGGTAGTGACCGACTAGATTACTATCATCTGATTTTTTTTATGGTAGCACGACAAAATGACTGCACTGTGCCTGATGGTAAGCACAATACATTCCAAAAACAATGGCGACCATCGAGTGACAAACTATCCATCGCTGGTCACCGCTGTCATGCCAGCCTGCAAAAAGCTGGATATGCACAGGCTGATCCCGAAACGCGACCCGCAGAAGCGAATCACTATGACGGGCTTTTTCGCCATATACATGATGGTTGCGACACAGTTAGGCTGTAAAACCCTACCAGCCCGCTTTCGCCATTGCCTCGTTCGTTATTCAGTAGGGTACACCACGTGCAGGTGAGGTTGGCTTGGGTGTCTCGAGTCTTATGATGTTATTCGACCCTTACACCCCAAGGTTAACGTTTAATCACATTTTCATGTTCAGGGTAGTAGCTACTGGGAGGCTTTATAAAAAGCCCTAAAACTATACTTTGATCTCATTATGTCTTTCTTTATCAGTAGCTTCGACTCAGTCGCTAGGATTCAAACTTACAATAACATACATCCGGTTTTATTGAAGTGAAAGCTTATTTAAGCGCGTCGAGTGATATTTTGGCAGGAGATACATTTATAATTTCGCGCCATGACATGCTAGCAAGCATGACGGACCGTATTGCGCTTACGCGGCTTCCCTCAGACTAGCGACGTGTAGTATAAAGGCCTGTGTATATATAATATTGTCATTTTGCGGCTATTCATACGTTTCATTGATTAATAGACTTTATAAAAATGTATATAATGTTAATAATTTCAATTGGTATACAAATAAATTAAAAAAAATCATAGAGTGGTAGAGCCACGCTGAAGCTAATACTGGTTTCAGCATGAATGGATCGGCTCGACCGGGGTAGTACCACCCTCTCACAGAAAACCGACGTGAAGTAACAATGCTTGTATTGTTGCGTTTCGTTCGGTCAGTGAGAGCGCCGGAGACCCACCTACCCTCCCAACCCAACACAGGCTGGCAACGCACTTGCGACTCTCCTTATGTTACAAATATCTATGGACGGTGGTGATCACTTAACATCAGGTGAACCATCTGTTCGTTTGCCTCCTATGATATAAAAATTATGACACTTAAGTAATTTAGACTATAATTAAAATAAAAATTCAAAAGAGAACACAGTTATCCCACACTTTTGAATATTCACTTCTATCGACAGTTCTTATGACTGCCTCGATTTTTTTTTTTTGGAAAATTTTATTTTTAAACAGGAATTACTAAAAATGTATGTCATTATTGCCCCGAGTGCCAATAGATATGAAAACTGCACCAATGTTAATAATTACAATAAGTGTACAAATTATGAAATTCAAGTAATTTAGTTTATAAATTAAAATTCAAATGACATTAACACACTGTTTTGAATATTCACTTCTATCGGCAGTTCTTATGACTGCCTCGATTTTTTTTTGGAAAATTTTATTTATAAAGAGGAATTACATTAAAACCTGTGTATAATCTAAAGAAGTTTCACTTCCTATGCGTATACACCGTAATATACACACAATTTTTTTATTTCCTTCATGATTCTATCTTCACTCATGTTATGAAGAGAAATTGAATTGTCAAATTTAAATCTATTGTAAATCTAATATATCATGCAAACAATTTAAAGATCTCTTGCAAATATAAATATCATGAGTAATTACATTTATAAAATGAGCTACATCCAATTTTAATCGTTCATGTAGCATGTATAACTTTGTTAATATATCCATTTTTATTCACCGAGAGCGAAGTTCAAATTTTGCCCTCCATAAGGCCACTAGTTATTGACGCGATAACGTCTTGTAAAGCAATGAACACCGATTGCACGCACGAAAAAACATGACCCATTGTCACGTTCCCCCTAAGCCGAGCGTGCTAGCGAGAGCGTGGAATAAGCGATAGAGAGGCCTAAGCGTTCAGCTTGTGCCGCATCTATCTCTCTTCCACTCCATCGGCCGATGCATCGGAGTCGTTATAACGTATAATTATCGTTCATAAGTACAAAATTTGAAGATCTCGTAAAATGGCGTAAAATATTAGGAACGGCTAACATTGGATTTAGCTAATTTTGTAATGTAACATATATTATGGACTGAAATATAATAACAGTTTATATTACGCACTCCTAATTTTATTATGACACTCTCCAAGTGAGTCCAGGCTCTTCTATACGCACAACACTCCGCTATATTTACGAATTTACGAACAAACTTAGCGATAAGAACGACGGTGTGTAGAATAAACACAACAATAATTTTAGAGATAAATTAGTTACACTATAAATGAGTTTTCGCGTCGACTCGCGGCGTTCTCATCCGTTGGCAGGCGTACTACGGCGATTTATTTTTGTAACATTCCCGTTCAACATCGCCGAATTCAAGGTTTATCTAACGTAAATATTCTAAATCTAATCTGTTTAGAATATGGTAGTATATAAGGTCTAGTTCGCAGGCTAGCAGTATGAGTAGTGTACCGAACCAGAACTCTGCGTTGGATGTAGAATTATTATAAAATACGGTCGCCTGGCGGGCGAGCGGTGTCCATACTGAATGCATAGTTCCCTTCCAAATCCCAAAGCGTCTGTCTTTTAATAATAGAACTAGTGAGAATTTCGCTGTTTTTTTTATATTTAAATATATCTTTAATATTAGTCCACGTTTTTATATAAGCGCTTTCCTGTGTACGGACGGATTTCGGTAATTTAATAACAAACTTCCCAATGGGCTAGATATTTTAAATTATGAACATAACACAATATTTTATTATTAAGAAAATTAAATACAAATAGTGTAGTGTGTACACTACTTGTACTGTGATAATTCACAGAAATAATACTAAAACGCGGAAAATAAGATAATTTTGATGTTTTTTAAAGTAAAACTTCTTTAGACGCGACTGGGAGGTAACGGAACGGAAGTCCGTTATGGCAATATGGCGGCACGTTTCTGTACCATCCGGTTTTTAAATATTTTTGATTTTGTCAATAAATAGTTTGTAAACAAATCAACCACAAATTTTTGAAAAAAACATTAAATTGAATAATAATAAAAATCATGCAATCGATTTTATTATTTATATATGAGCGCGCGACCGTGCTGTCATCTCGTTTCAATGTAAGTAACAATTTAAATCAAAGCTTCATTATCTGTAGTGCCATCTATCAGATAATTCGGAACTTAAATAACACAGGAAATATTATTAGCAACTCTTTGTTATAAAGTAAATAAAATATAGATATTTTTTATGACGCCACAGAAGTTTTACTTCAATCGCGTGTAACGGTTACACGCACTCATTTTTTATTTAAATATTTTTGTAATAACAGGCCAGTTTGTTTATATACGTATTTTAGTGATCTCTACAAATTATAAAACAAAGTCCTCTGCCACGTATGGCTGTCGGTGTGTTCGCGATAAACTCAAAAAATACCGAATGGAAATTTAAGCGGTTTCCACCAGTAGATAAAGTGATTCGTGTGGAAGGGCTAGGTATATAATTTGTTTTTTTTTTATTATCAAGGCGGGACAACGTCCCCCGCGCCTTCGTGTTTATTTATAAGAAACTTCCCATTGAGATAGATACTTGATTATAACACAAAACAGATTTTATTACTAAGAAAATTAAATAAAAATAATATAGATAGTTTGTAACGAAAATTTAGTTCTTAATTAATTAGCTCTTAATAGTTAATCTATATTTTACATTTACTATTCAAAAATTGCCAATCAAAGCTTAATTATGATCCCTGTAGAGTTTAAGAATCGACATATATGAAATTTTAAATCTCATAAAGTAAATTAGTATATTCATAGTCGATACAAAACGGTTATAAAAATATAACGTTCTTTGAGAAATCACGCGAAAAAAATAAATTTCCACGTAGTTAGCAAATAAAAGACGATTTATCTTAGGTTACGTGCCTAGTAGTAGATGATTTAACACTATTTAAGATAGGCTTAGATAGCTCTAAAACTACTACGTTTTGTTAGCACCGTCCACACTGGAACGAAATAGCGCGAGCACAACCGCGATTTATAACAGCTATTTTCACAGTGATTATATTAATATTTGTTGTTTTATTTTTTTAGCGATTTATTTATCGATAGATAATTGAAAATATGTTAGGTTTAGATATTATTATTTCATATATAAATATTAATTATTTTTGGCTTTTTAAATCCACAGTTATAAAAGTCGCGATTTATTGTAAAAGTATTAAAATTGGACGTAAATATTGTCCAGAGTATTATATTTAATTTTGTTTTTTTTTTAAATATTTATTTATTTAAAACCGTAAATGTGTATAAACAGACACGACAAGCGAATGTCAACTGAAAAACATATATCGTTATCACGCGATCTAGTTCTATATTTAATACCCCTTTCAAGGTATCTACACAGGCCAAGTGAAACAATGAACTATTTAATTTAAAATCATTAAATGACATTCTGATTCTATTGTTTCTGGCACACATTGGCCTTGAACTGAACTTCCTATTATTTAACCTGTCCAATAACTGTCCGTTGGCACACAATAACATTCGATATATTATATTTCGAAATTCGTCCTAGAGCAATTGTCAGGGTTAACTTTTTAAATACATAGCTATTTTATTGTATACTAGCGGGTCCGGTGGACGTTGTCACGTTCTGATAATAAAAATAAAAATTGAGACGTCACGGGACGCCTGGCAGATGTGAAACACATGAGTAACGTAGTAAACAATACTGTATACACTATAGGTATGCGAGCTCAGTAGGGCAAGAGAGGTTGCACATAGCCGCTAGCGCATGGTATCGCGTCGCCACGTCTCGCCACGTCTATAGATGTTTCACATAAAAAAAAAATCTTGACAAATCGTAAACCTAAACCTTCCTCATTAATCACTTTATCCACTGGTGAGAACAGCATGAAAATCCGTTGAGTATTTTTTGAGTATATCGCGAACAGACAGACAAACGCGGTAGGGGGACTTTGTTTTATACTACGTAATAATGAAGTGTAGCAGTAAAGTTATTTTTACTACTGCTATTTCACAGGTGATAAATTATAACTGTTCGAGACAAAACTGTACTACATTTAATTACATAAGATTTAGTTTATTGTTCAGAGATGGCGCCACAGTACAGATAGCTCGCGCTTACATTACGTGACCGTTTTTAATAGCACACGACTGTGATCCAACATAAACCAAGTAGTCCGGTGTAGCTGTTAAGACCTTGCTAGGTCAATAGCGTAGTCAGTTCGAGAAATAAACATAAACCAGTCAGCCAGATAGATGTCCCTAATAATCAATTGTCCTTTCGTCCGCCCGTTGTCCGAATCGTTGCCTCGTTGTCGTTTTGTCATCTTGGTCGAAAACAAAGTTTTCAGTAAACAAAAACATTTTACATTAAAAGAAAACAAACTACATTACCCGTAACAGACTTGTTTCGGTTAATCGGTGACGTGACCTACAAATTTTTCCCCTACCAAAAATTCGCTCAGTGGTCAGCACGACTATAGAAGCTATAGAAGTTTTCACTTCAAAAAACTCATATACGCATTTATGATACTAGTTAATCTCATCTAATAATAGATGACGCTGTGGTAACGAGCTTAACCTAGCTTTAGCTTTTTATGGTGGTAGAGCCACGCTGAAACTATTACTGGTTTCAGCATGAATGGATCGGCTCGTCCGGTGTAGTACCACCCTCTAATAGAAAACCGACGTGAAGTAACAGTGCTTGCATTGTTGTGTTTCGTTTGGTCAGTGAGAGCGCCGGTGGCCCACCTCCCCTCCCCTCTCCTCTCTACTTCCCCCAAAGGGTGGCAACGCACTAGCAACTCTGGTGTTGTTAGTGTCCATGGACGGCGGTGATCACTTAACATCAGGTGACCCACCTGTTCGTTTGCCACCTATGACATAAAAAAAGCTAACTAGGGCTGAGCTCAAGAGAAAGCTTGAAACACACTGTACGTGTTAGGGGTGGTAGTAAATTAATCAGATAAAAATATGGGTTTTTTTGCTTAACCCTTCAACTTACTGTAGGGTTTAAATCTAACTTTTACATTTTTGTGAAAAAAAATGTGGCAGTTGTCTTGGAATCTATAATAAAATTATAAAGAGGGAAAGTTTGTGACGTTGTAAGGGGTAATCTCAGGAACTACTGAACCAATTTTGTACCAAAACCAATTCTTTTCCCAATATAAAGCCACGTTATTTGTGATTGTTATAGGCTACATATCATCACGCTAAGACCAATAGGAGCGGAGCAACAATGAAAAATGTTTTAAAATCGGTGTATTTTTTCCCTTTGAGAGTTTCTAATAAATAACTATTCCACGCGTACGAAGTAGCTGGCAGAAGCTATTAACTAATTATATTATCTATACTAATATTATAAAGAGGTAAAGTTTGTGAGGTTGTAGGGGGTAATATCTGGGGAGTCGGAGAAAAAATGGTCGAACGAAAACGTTTCTTACGAACAATGAGAAATATAATATGATTGAGTTCTAGAAAATAGTCGTAGCTTGATAATGCCTATTACCGCCCAACGAAGTAGGCACGGGTCTGCTAGTAATTAATAAAATATATTTCAATCATATTTAAAAATGTCTGTCTGTATGTTTGTTTATTTGCCCATCACTAGTAAAGTACTATGTTTATGATAGAAGCTAACTAATAGTAGACCTTATATTATAAATTGCTCGAACTGCTCGTTTTTGTAATAGGAATATGGTGTCCACCTCAGCTGCTGTACCCCACAACAAAATACCATAAGACATTAAGCTGTGGAAGTAAGCGAAGTAGACAATCCTAGCAGTGGCAATATCTGTTAGCTGGCGAATCTTTCTAACTGCGAATGCAGCAGAACTTAGTCTTCCCGCCAATTTTTTTACGTGAGGACCCAATATAAATATTCACATTCGTTATTAGTGGATGCACAGAGAGGGGCGTCATTTCCAGACGTCACAATCATTCACGTATTGATCCACCCTATAATAGCCTTTAGATATTAAAACCCGCTTGACATGGTTCTTGAACTCACTATCAGGCAAATCGGTAATGTGTTTTGGGACTTTATTATAAAACTTAACACTATTACCTAAAAAACTGTTTTTGGATTTAGTGAGCGCGAATGTGAATATTTATATTACTATAGAAATATATGACATGAAAAAATAAACCAGATCGAGTTTCTTGCCGGTTCTTCTCGATGACTGGGCTGTTTTCCGAACCGGTAGTAGCTTTGACATTCATAAGCGCCTTCTCAGGGCCTCAATTGAATAAAGGATATTTTGATTTTGATTTTTTGATTTTGATTTTAACCAAGAAAATCATAAATCATGTCGTCGAGTAACATTTAGGCTGAGTTGCACCGAAATGTCGGTTATTGTAACCGTTAAAGTTAACTATAACATTGACAAGAGCCACTAACATTAACATTTACCAAAACCAGTTGCACCATCAAACGCTTTGTAATTGTTAAAGTTATTCGGGTTACTGCGTAAACAATGTAATTAGTCCCAAAAATCAAAGAGGGTAACATTTTTTACTTGGCAAGACTTTGTTATATCTGTAACCAGATGTTCATTGCGACCAAAAATCAATGCGTCGTAATTACTTTCCTTTGTTATTTACTTTGCATCTGTTTCCGTGAAGTTGTATATTAGATATTTAAGTATTTATATATTTATAGATATGGTGCAACCCGATTTTTGCTTAACAATAACTTATATAATGACTGCACTATCCCTGATGGTAAGAGATAAGCACAGTCCAAAGACAATGGCGACCACCGAGTGTCACACTATCCATCGCCGGTCGCCGCTGTCATGCCGGCCTGCGAACAGCTAGATATGCACAGGCTGATCCCGAAGCGCGACCCGCAGAAGCGAATCACTATGACGGGCTTTTTCGCCATATACATGGTGGTTGCGACCCAGTTGGGCTGTAAAACCCTACCACTCCACTTTCGCCATTGCTTCGTTCGTTATTCGGCATGTCCGTCGCCCTGGCAGTTTAAACTTCACAGGCCATGTGGTGGAGGCGCGTTGTGCCGATGCGACTCCAACAGATTGTCAGGGGGGTCTAACACTCACTCGCCCTTTGAGGGGTCTACCATCTTTGACCCCTCAGACCGCAGTCAGGGCTTCTTGAGGGGCTTACACCTATCGGGGGAGCAGACGCAGTGCCAGCCGGCAGTCCCTGCTCCCCCACCTAAAAAAGGTATATGAAGGCACCATAAAAAAAGGGTGCACCGCCTGCAGGTGAGGTTGGATTGGGTGTCTCAAGTCTTAAATGTTATTCGACACCCCTTACACCCTATGAATAACTGTCTGTGTGACTGTTTTTCTACACTAGATTCCACGCGGACAGAGTCGCGGGCACAGCTAGTCTATACTAAACTAACTGAACGCCTTCAAAACACTACCACCGCTGGGCGAGCTTTCTTAGCATATCGTCACTTGTTTACAACAAGACTGAGGAATAAGCCGCGCGCGTACTAAATACACGATCAAATATGAATTTATCAGTCCAAATATTTGGTTCATTCGATTGCGGCTACCGAATGGGTATAAACAAACTACGTATCTACTATTTGTTTTATTATATAATAACTATTTGGAGTCTTGGAGTCAGTATTATTATAATGATAGAGTTGTCATGGCAGTATATTATAGCATGACGTAATATTCTACATCTCGATAAGACGCGTGACAAGAACGATGTTAAAGCTATCAGCTAATTCGGAAATTAAATAACACAGGAAATATTATTAGCAGCTCATTGTTATAAATAAAATAAAATATAGAAAAGTACGAACAGATTACGTTATGTTTACGCCAAAGAAGTTGTACTTCAATCGCGAGTGACGGTTACGCGTCATTTCTCTATGGCCGAAGATCGACTACTGTACGAGAAATCGTAGTAAACCGTTTAGACACATATAACGTCATATTAGTACATTATATTCAAGCGAAGCCGGAGCAAATCGCTAGTATATCTTTATATCATATGAGCCAAACGAACAGATGGGTCACCTGATGTTAAGTGATCACCACCGCCCATAGGCACCAGCAACACCAGTGGAGTCGCAAGTGCGTTGCCAGCCTGTATTGGGGGCAGGGAGAGGGAGGAAGAGGAACGGGAGAGAAGGGAGGTGGGCCACCGGCGCTCTCACTGACCGAACGAAACGCAACAATGCAAGCATAGTTACTTCACGTCGGTGTTCTGTGAGAAGGTGGTACTACCCCGAGCACGCCGACCCATTCATGCTGAAACCACGAAAAGCTTCAGCTTTTAATTCATTTTTTATTCAATTTAGGGCCCAAAAAGGCGCTAATGAATGTCAAAACTAACACCGGTTCGGGCAAACAACCCAGTCATCGAGAAGAACCGGCTAGAAGCTCGATCTGGTTTATCTTTTCATAATACATATATTTACAAACATAGATAGTTTACATTCGTTTTCGGTAGATGCACAGAGAGGGGCGTCATTTCCATACGTCACCATCGTTCACATATTGATTCGTTTAGACATTAAAACCGCTTGACATGGCTTGAACTAAGACATAAAGCTAAATAAAATGACAACATAACATCAAATTCTTGCATTAGATAAGAAGAAAAGATTACCTGGTGAACCGATGCTGTTCTGAACAGGTAACAGTTTAGAAGACACTCCTTCTCATTAAGAAGTATATAGAACAGCTCCTCTGGTCTACCAGGAACCTGGCTGGCCCTGGATAGACATATGTAAGATTAAAATCAATCTAGTCTTATATATCTACTAGCTGGCCCGGCCACGCGTTGCTGTGGTTCAGTTACTACATATAGAATTGTATAAAATACGTGCACCATATAAAAAAACAGGTTTGGAAAAAAAAACAATATTAAAACTTGGCGCCATCTATGAGATATCTATAACAATCGGTCCTACAGTTTCCTGTCAACAAACTAATTTACAGCGCCATCTGTTCGATACCGATGAAACTTACAATTAATAACAATAATCAACATTCACAACCATTTAATATGTAATTAAAGAATATTGAGACAATTAAACGAAACATAAATTATCTTATCTGTCAAGTGGGACTAAATTATACAAAAGCCGAATATTTATTTAAACATTGAATCGTTTTAAATTGAGCCACGAGCGCCTTTAGATTTACCGCAACTCCGGCAGTAACACACTATTTTCACTTCTCAGAATCGGATTTGTATGGAAAGGGCTCGTCTATTTTTGCTTATAAATCCACTCTCTAGATGGCACTGTTATATAATTTTTTTGGCAAGTTTGATAACAAAAGATGTTGGATGACAATTAATTTTGACATTTCAAACTGACAACTTTCAACTATTTGTTTTTTTCATTCTCTTTCTTTACGTATTTGTTACGAGAGTGTGCTTCCTTAAATTTTCTTGTCTCCCACAAACAATTTTATCTATGTCCGGATCTACTTATAAACATTGACTCCTGCATATACATACATGGATTTAGATTTGCCTTACGATGAATATATTCGTTACAAATAAAAATGATCAAAAACTTGTATACGATTTACGCAGTACCGCTATATGCATACATACATAGCTATAAATGTACATTTATAACCAACACATATTAGTTCGAAAGTAGTATTATAGAGGCGCTGATTGGAAAGAACGAGTGCGACCTCTATTTATATAACGTACTCTGTGGGCTGTAATGTGGCATGCGATAGATAGACGAAAAATTTTAAGGCGATGAAAACAATGTCACTTTCTAAAGTTTGATTTTCTGTTCTTTATTACGTAATTTGTCAATAGTTATTTATTTTACCTTATTATATCAACTAGTCTATGGATTATGACAGGTTCGAAGACTCCATTGTAGGCCTTCAGATATCCGTCTTCGATAGCAACGCTTAGCTGTAAATAAAATCAGATAAATAATATTTTTGGACTAAATATTACATTACACTATATTTTCAACTGAAAGGCTCTGTTTGTAGGGAGGACAGTGAATACGTTAACAAGCGTATAATTTTTTTTAAGTGAAACTTCTTTAGTAACTTTGTGATTTCAAACCGGATGCAACGGAAAAACGACAGGCAAGGAACAAAAATACAAAACTTAGTGTGCCAGAGCGAGAGAACAAATGTCGGTGTGTCAAACCGGATGCAACGGAAAAAATGACAGGTAAGAGACAAAAATACAAAAATTAGATTAGAAATATTAGAAAAATACAGAGCGAGAGAGCCAATGTCGGTGTGTATGTATATTGCACGCTGTTTAATACTTGCTTGTATTTGAGCATTTAACATGGGTTAGTATATGTGAAAAGTACGTGAGCTAATACTACTGTACACTGTATGCGGCTGCGTATTACAGCTTTTTAATAAGAAGTCAGCGTGGTGTGTTATTATTTAACAGTGTTTATGAGTGTTTTTATATCTTGTTGTGGTAAATAATAAATTCATTTTTAAACAAATAAACTTTGTAATTATCCTACCCTTGTTATATATATTTATCTCATTCTTTTTTCGATTTACTGAAGTTTCACTTCTATCGTGTTTGAATCGCACACACACCTTTTATTTGGCAATCATTCTTGTAGTTTATTACTGCCGTTGTCGAGTAGGTTATGATATCACAAGTTTTTTTGCGACTATTACAATGAATTAAGGGGATGGTGGCCGTTTTAATAAAAAAAAATTGGGGCGTTTTTGTGGCAAGTAAAAATCCATTCTCCGTGGTATTATTTCCCATCCACTTCACATGTGAGCAATAACCAAACTATATTACGTAAAACACCACCAATATTACATAATATAGAGCAAAATAACAGAAGATTATAAATAAAATATAAAATCTGCTACATAGTATTTCAGGATGCCGGCAAAAACTCAGTGTATATAATTTTGTAAGTGGTAGAGCCACGCTGAAGCTATTACTGGTTTCAGCATGAATGGGTCGGTCACCCGGGGTACTACCACACGACACACGGACACACCGACGTGAAGTAACAGTGCTTGCATTGTTGTGTTTCGTTCGGTCAGTGAGAGCGGCGGTGGCCCACCTCCCCTCCCCTCTCGTCTACTCTCCCCACTCATTCCCTTTCCCTTTCCCCCAAACACAAGCTGGCAACGCACTTTCGACTCCCCTGGTGTTGTTAGTGTCTATGGACGGTGGTGATCACTTAACATCACGTGACACACATGTTCTTTTGCCAGCTATGACATAAAAAAACATATATTAACTCTCCGCTGCCGCTGTAAGACTCCGATTATAAAATGGCGAGTCATGTTTTAAATTTGTTTATTAATTTCACGATATCGTTAATTGTAAATTTCAGGGTTTACTAAAACAAATCGTATTATATTAATAACTAGCGGACCCGGCGAACTTCGTTTCGCCTAGAAGTCGAATGTCAAATCATCGTCAATAGTCACAAAACCGACCAAGAGAGAGTCGGAGAGTTCTGAACAAAATTTCGTCAATCACAGATTTTTTGTTTTAAATTGAATGACGTTGACATTCGTTACGCGCTTTTTTTAAAATATGCAAAATTAAATGTATATTTTTCAATCTTTCTGAGAGATTTTCTTAATATTTGTTTCCGTAAGAACCTTGTACAGAGTATTAGAAAACTACAAAAAAAAAAAAATAACCCAAATCGGTCAAGCCGTTTTCATGTTATGTCGTGACAACGGAAAACGGGTTTCATTTTTATATATATAGATTACAAACCTTATCGCTCACTCCAGTAGCTCGTATCTCTTTTAGCAGCCACGGGAGCATAGCATTCGAAAACCGCCTGTCCATCGCCGTGAACCCAAGATACGTTACTGATGTTAACTTCGTCTTCATTGTGGTAACTTGCCTAAGAAATAAATTAAGAAATGTTAAAGAATATATATACTACCAGCTGTGCCCATGACTCCGTCCGCGTGAAACCTGAATGTATTAAGTCCGCTTACTTATCTACTTTTCTATCGTACTTAAGTCGCGTCGTCATTAACATTACAATAACTTTAGATAGAGAGAACCGATTTTAATGAACCCAAGACTAAATGTTACTCGAAGAGATGCTTCATGATTTCCTTAGTAAGTTTTTATCGAGAACACAGTGCTTTGTGCAAGCAGTGATGCGTGTTTAAACAAACATACAGACAGACATTTCTAAAAATGATGGGAATGTATTTTATTACTTATTCTAAGATACCTGCAACTTTTTTTCTCAGGAAATTCGAAAAAGTTCAGACACCTTACAATTTACATTCTTATTCTATGTATAGATTAATGAATAATAACTATGTAATACGTAGTGTAATAAGTAAATAAATGTATAATTATTGCTCCCAGTGCTAATGGATGTAAATACCAAACTAATGTTAATAATTTCAAAAGGTATAGAAATTACGAAATTTAAATAATTCAGACTATGGATTCCTTCGATCAACAATAACTAGATAACTTGTCACGTACAAAATCGAAGCTAAAAGGTGTAAATGTATAAATATATACTTATGTGTAGCTATTTGTTTAATGAGATTGGGAGAAAAGAAAGTTTTAAAATAGTTTTAAGTTCAACCTAATTACAACCATAACACCTTGTAATAAAGTCACAAATGTTCAAAATATTATCTAATACTTACGATAAAACGAGCAAAGCAATAAATTACTCCCGTCACTTACAAATGAAAAGACAACATAAACTACATTTAGTACGAATTCAACCTTAATACGCAATGAATAAAGTACTTTTTCCCGTTATTGTGCGTGTTTGTGCGTGGTTGGAGAGACTCGGGCAAACATTTGTACCACAGGTTTAAAATCGGTAATTTTGATCAAAATTTGATATTATTTGTTAATTTAAAGCTTAAAGTATAACTTATTCAACATGTATTTAGCGAAAGTAAGATACTCTGGCCGTTAAATTGCTTTACATTTCAAGTGATCTGTTATTTACCGAGATGTATTTTTCGCGCCGACCCGATATCTAGTTATTCTTGATCGAAGATCATTTAAAAAATCAAAAGAGAACACAGTTATTCCATTGTTTTGAGTTTTCACTTCAATCTTCCTACTATCGATGATTCGAAATCTTCTTTTTTAAGTATCTTGTTGGTCATACTTCACTCTCTTTACTAAATACAGATAACAATATTGATATAATTTCGACCATTGGACGGCCACTATGTAGGGACAAAATGGGTGACGACTGTCGTGAGCGCATCATTCAAAAAACTACTTTTTTTATTGTAGCACGGCAAAGTGACTGCACTATGCCTGATGGTAAGCACAGTATAATCAAAAAACAATGGCGACCACCGAGTGATACACTATCCATCGCCGGTCGCCGCAGTCATGCCGGCCTGCGAAAATCTGGATATGCACAGGCTGATCCCGAAACGACGACCTGCAGAAGCGAATCACTATGACGAGCTTTTCCGCCATATACATGGTGGTTGCGACCCAGTCAGGCTGTAAAACCCTACCACCCCGCTTTCGCCATTGCCTTGTTCGTTATTCAGCAGGGTGCACCACGTACATGAGAGGTTAGCTTCGATGAAATTTATGTTTTACTTTTCAAACACTCAATCTTCCTTTAATACAGATTTATTGAAGTTTACAGAACTGTCATTTATATAAGCAACTAGTTGTGCCCGCGACTTCGTCCGCGTGGTACCTGATGTATAAAACGGTGACTAATAAAGTCATATGGATGTATTAAGTCCATTTACTTATCTACTTATCTCTCGTACTTAAGTCGCGTCCTCATTAAAATTACAATAACTTTTGATAGAGTGAACCGATTTTAATGAAACAAACACTAAATGTTACTCGAAGATATGATTTTCATGAACGCAGTACTTTAGCAGTGATTCGTATTCATACAAACAGACAGACATTTCCAAAAAATATTGAAGTGTTATGTTATTACTTATGCCAAGACATCGGCAACAATATTTTTTACAAAAATCTTGAAAGTAGACATGTTACAATTACATTCTATAGTAAATACGCGTTTGGCAATGTGTGTTTTCTTGGCGTAGAGAAGTAGGGACAATCTCTATTCATTACTACGTGAGGGACTTTATAATAGTGTGGTGCTTTTTGCTCGGGGTTCGGACCGCACATAGTAAGGGCGACGGCAGCATTCGGCTATTTCCTCTCAAATACGGGGGATCCTGACGTTGCCTGCCGCCGTCTTTACGCGGGAGTCGTGCGGATGATGGGCGTCTACGGGGCACCGTTGTGGGTGGACGCCCTCAGCACTACCGTGCGTTGCGCACTTCGTTGCACACAACGTTCGTAGCGCCGAAGGTGATACGAGGATACCGAACGTAAGTAAGAAGCGCCGTGGAGAGCCTCCAACTCCCAGAGAAATAGAGGGGTTGAGAGAAAGGGTCCGGCAGGATGAATTCCAGAGATGGAGGCAGGACCTGACGGACACGCGCTATGGTAGATAAATCATTAACGCCGTCCGCCCGGTCCTGTCGGAAAGGATTGGGAGAGGTTGGGGCTTCCTAATGTATTGTCTGGTGCAGGTACTCACCGGACATGAATGTTTTGGATGATACATGCACCGCAACGTGCGCAGGGAGCCCACCGCCGCATGCCACGAGTGCGGCGATGAGACTCAGAGTGTGCTGCGTGGAAGGAGCAGCGCCGCACTCTAGCCGCGGTGGTAGGAGATCTTTTGCTGCCGAGCATGGCCAAGACCACGCTCGACAGCAAGGAAGTGTGGAATGCGGTAACCTCTTTCTGCGAGGAGGTTATCTTGCAGGAGGCGACGGAGAGGGTCCGCGAAGAGGACCCTTTGAGCGGCCCTCTCTGTCGAAGGAGGACAGGACCGTAGCCGAGCCTACGGGATTGTGCCGAGGGACCCATCTCTTCATTGCACAGGTTCGGCTGACGAGGGGAGGCAGCTGGCTATGTACCCAACTCGCCTCCCTATAATGACAGAGTATGGCGGACACCTTGGCCAAACTGCCGCAGGGGCGGATCTCAGGTGAGAGCTAGATGAGCCCCTACCATGCGGCGGACGGTACATGGTGGGGTGACGTATCAGTTAGGGATTTCTCCATGTTAATAAAAAAAAGCAGGCATTAATTAGTATCAAGTAAGACTGCAATCTATTGTTTATACCAGTAAATTTACGTAACGTTTGATCTGATTTTGGGTACAATTTCAAAGCAGTTATTATAGTTTACAAGAAAACCGTAGGTACGGAGATCTAGGTCACGTATACGCTTTATTATAGTTGTCCTATAATAAGGATTATTTTACAATGAAAAACAAATTATAAAAAAGAATACACTATTAGTGAGGATAAAACTGTTAATTATACACAAAAAAAAACAGTAAAATTACGAGCAAAATTAAATAATACACTATAACAAAAAACTGTTATTTTATGTTTACCAAACGAGTATGTATATAAAACCTGTAAACGAAAACAACTTACCTAATATTTACTGTAAACAACAAATCAGAGTTACACAGGCACACGAAAAAAATCAATACTTAACTCTTAATACACAGAGAATAACTTTAAAAATAATTTCCAAATGAATTGTTAACATTGTTTATAATATCCGAACGTAATCTATAAGAATATCTCACATAAATATTACAATTTATTCATATTATAGGCGATTCAGTGAAAACAATCACTTAGGCACTTGAGGAAGGAAAACGTAAATGAGAACGAGTGTTGCAAGGAATTATGTGAGAATGCCAAAAAAATACGGATTATATTAGCTATTTGAAATTCAATTTCCTTATTATAATATACTTACATTGATAAATCGCTTAGAATGTCTGTATATACGTTTTTATTTGTGAAATTTTGTGATTGGATTATACTATAGAAACCGTTGATTGCGAACCTTTTCAAGAAAATATATTTGTGTATCTGAGTTTAATTTTAAAATTATTAGATTGTTTTTATAATATTTTGTGCATGTAATTTACAAATTAGCCCACCATCAACAGATTATAAGAACTGCCAGAACTTTCAGAAATAAAATAGTAGAGACATAAAACAAAAAAAAAATATTCACGACCGATTTACATAAAATTTGTATGTAGAGAGTAATTCACTTTGATACTAATATTCTACAATGATTAAAAACAATACCATTAGAAATAATAAAATATCAGTTAAAGTTTCAATTATGAATCGAAAATAATTACTTATGAATAAAACCTTGCATAGCTATGAATAGAGTGAGTTTAAAATACAATAGCAATAGTTTAATACATTGATATACAAAAATCCAAGATGCCTTTTAACGTCTCACAGGAGGCACACAAAAGTGAGTGCATTATGCAGTCATTTCAAATAGTCTCGCGTCGCTGCGTCCTTGTAAACACAACTTTAAAACATTCAGGTAAAGTCGAATTAGCAAAATCATAAGTTTATCGTATAACTATAAATACGTATGTATATTGAGGAGTTTTTGCGGTTGGTATTGAGCGCTACTTTTATTGGAGACTGTGTGTCTTGGGTTTTTATATGTCAATGATTCAGTGGGTATTATACGAACACAATCTATAAATAGTATATTTTAAGAACTCCACCCGCAAACGAATACCTAAGAGCTTACTAGAATCTTACACAAAATAACAAATGCAAAATAATATAAAATCGAATTTTGACATTCAATTAATATATTGAAGTTATACTTATTTTGGCACGTTAAGGAAAAATGATGAGAATAAATTTTTATGATGCGTGTGCACACCGTCGCGACAAACTGACACCCTGAAGTTAGCTATAGTCAACATTTTGTTTGTTTGTATTTATTTGTAATAAAACTTTCAATGAATTAAATACCTTTTTTCTATTGTTAGTGTTGTTTTTTCTACAAACATAGAATAAGGAGAAAGATAAAATTTTTGAAAAGGTTTTTATCTTGTTACGCCAAAGAAGTATAACTTCTAACGCACTGTACATAAATACACACAGACACACTTTTTTTTTGCCAATTCTAAGTCTTTCGTCATATAAACACAATAGGATAATGATTTAAAACTTAGTACACGTATAAAAAATATTGAATTAAAAATTCTTAAAACTTTGTAAATTATTTACGCTCAGCAACATTTTTAGTAAGCAATCGATGTTATTTCTATCTCTTACTACTCTATGCAACTATCTGAGAAAGGATTACCATTATATTTTTGAAATTATGTGACATCTATCAACAACCAATATTAACTAAACGCTACTCAAAGTTTTATATATTACAATGGTCTGATACAGTAACAGTTCGTACGAATAAGCATAGATGGCACTAGTATATTAGAATTTTTGATATATGTC
The DNA here is from genome assembly GCA_015888305.1 of Antheraea pernyi. Classification (NCBI taxonomy): domain Eukaryota; kingdom Metazoa; phylum Arthropoda; class Insecta; order Lepidoptera; family Saturniidae; genus Antheraea; species Antheraea pernyi. Next base: position 675,610 of record MU158887.1, on the reverse strand, counting down.
ATAGTGGGAGCATCCAGCAGTCGAAAGTTTGCTAACATCGCCATCTATTATTTTCTATGTTAATCAATATAGGCCATGTGTTATTAATGCACTTCTATTTAATTATTGTTAATGTGGATTCTTGAAAATTATTGAGTAATTTAGATTAGATTAAACTGTTCATAACTTCTAAGCATTCCACATGTTTATTCATATAAGCACTGATAGAAGTGCATTAATAACACATGGCCCATACTGATTAACATAGAAAATAATAGATGGCGGTGTTAGCAAACTTTCGACTGCTGGATGCTGCCACTATGACATATATATATTTAATTTATTCTATTTTTGAATAGCGATAAACTGTACATATAATAACAAAGTACATATAACGTCTCCGTACTTTTTTGATTTTCGTGAAAAAAAAATATTGCAGATGTCGAGGAGTGTAAGTATTAAAATACATTTCAATCATTTTTAGAAATGTCTGTCTGACTGTTTGTATAAACACGCGTCACTGCTAAAGTATCGGGTTCATAATAAACCATATCTTCGAGAATAACTCAGTCTTTGTTTCATTAAAATCGGTCCACTCTATCAAAAGTTATTGTAGTTTTAATGACGACGCGGCGTAAGTAAGAGAGATAAGTAGATAAGTAAATCGACTTAATACATTCAGATGACTTTATTATTCACTGTTTTTACATAAGGTTCCACGCGGACGGTGTCGCGGCCACGGTTATTATTAAATATAATTAATAGCTTAATTGCAAAACGGTTGGACCGATTTTCACGGAACTATCACCTGCAGACAGCGGACATCATAGCAAATGATTTAGTCTATTTTTATTTAGACTAGCTGTTAACCGTGGCTTCACCTGTAGTACTATCTCCAAAACGGTTCTACCTATCTTCACGAAACTTTCACTGGCAGATAGCTGACCTTATAGAAAGCAGGGATGTTATGGATATGATATTTCGGTTCCGGATACGGATATAGGAATATAATTATATCGGTTACGGTTACGGATATGTAATTATTTCGGATTATCCGTTACTTTCGGATAATTTCGGTTACGGATATTAGATTGAAGTAAAATATAAACACAATTGCTATGCAATAATTTTTGTTTTATTTAGTCTAACTCTAAGTTATCATTTGATATTATAAAGCAGTCATATTAGGTAAGTAATTAATAAACTACTCAATTTTAAGTCTTATTTAATTATTAAAATAAAAGAATGCTATAAATTTAACAATAAAAATGAATTTTACACTTTGCACATATTAACTTAAAACCTCTGTATAACGTATTAAATACGTGAATATGAGATAGCATAACGAGAGTTTTTATTTTTATGAGGAATGAAATCATCTATACTTATAGCGAAAGTTAAAGTTGTTAATCATAGTTCTAATGGTCAAAACTGAGCAAAGGATGATTATATTTAACAAAAAGCAATTTTGCAGCCTTATCACATGATAGTCGAATCCTTGAGGAGTCATAAATTAACCCAGCAGCACTGAAAAGCTGCTCACTCGGTACATCGTTAGAAACACCTGTTGAATTTTCTTTTTTACAGTGTGTGCCTAACCGACACTAGACTGCTACTTTCCCCCTTATTTTTGTTTCTAACATTTTTATGAATTTCATTTTTTTGTTACCAAAAACACCGATGTTTTCTTTTGTTTCATGTAAAAATAAGTGAAACTACATTTCATGAATGATAAAAATTTTAGACAGTTTTATTTTTATGTTGTCAAAAACATTGATGTTGATGGTTTGGATTCGATGTTTTTCTAATATCGATCGTCCCTACTACAAGGTTCACATGGAGTGCAAGTTATCCGAAACTTTTGAATCGGTTACGGTTACGGATATATATTTATTTCGGATATCCGATAGTTTCGGTTACGGTTACGGTGTTCCATAACATCCCTGATAAAAAGTAATTCAAGCAATTTTAGTTTATACTAGCTATTAACCGCGGCTTCGCCCGCAGTGCTATCTCCAAAACGGTTAATTGGTTTCAACAAAAGCTTTTTCTCGTCAATTTTATATTGATAATGTATAAATTGGGTCGTATATAATCAAAAGTGGCTATTGGCGCCGCCGCATGTCAATATGGCGACACCTCTCGCCCTCGTACGTCACCGGCCCGCGGTTAGGCGGGGTGAGGTGGAAATGAGGTGAGACGTGAGGCGAGGCGACGTTCCCCGGCGGTGGGCGGGCGTAGAACTCTCGAAGGTGGTAGCGAGAGCGCCGGTAGCCCGCCTCGGTGACGACAGCCGGATTCAGGTGATGTCTTGAAGGGGCCTCGATGATGTGCAATGTGATGCACGAGCCAGCCGATGAAAGTGGTAGATTTTGAAGCGGAGGTTGGGGTGGTCTCAAGAAAACACCTTGGTTCTCCTATAATGACCGCGTCTCCGAGCCAACATAGCACTACTACTGACGATGAAGACTTCTCTATGTTATTATTCAATATTATCTCAATGAGATGTAGAAGCAGACTACGATGTTACTCTGATGCCTTGTGCAATCGAACTACGATGTAGTACTTTTTTTTTTTTCTCGAACTGACTATGCTATTGACCTGGCAAGGTCTTAACAGCTTCACCGGACTACTAAGGCGAGCGCTTAAGGCACTCAGCCGATTTTTGTTTTGGCAACCAGCTCAAGGGTGCACGGCACACCTCGGCTTGGCTGTTGCCTGTTCATGCAATTCGCGACCTATCAAAGCTAACCTAAGTTAAAGCTAAACTATTCATACCAATAAGAGTTGCTGAAACATATATGTGTACCAAGCATACATATCTCAACAACTCCTATGTGTATTTTGTATCCGATACACGATGTAGTACTTTTTTTTTTTTTCTCGAACTGACTATGCTATTGACCTGGCAAGGTCTTAACAGCTTCACCGGACTACTAAGGCGAGCGCTTAAGGCACTCAGCCGATTTTTGTTTTGGCAACCAGCTCAAGGGTGCACGGCACACCTCGGCTTGGCTGTTGCCTGTTCATGCAATTCGCGACCTATCAAAGCTAACCTAAGTTAAAGCTAAACTATTCATACCAATAAGAGTTGCTGAAACATATATGTGTACCAAGCATACATATCTCAACAACTCCTATGTGTATTTTGTATCGGAAAAGATTCTAAACTATTACAGTTCGATACGGGAAAGAAAAGAAAAACCCATCCACTTTATGTGTAAGCGTGTGAGCGTGCACGTGTGTGGAGGTGATGTGTGTAATGTTGTTGCAGTGATGTATGGGTGTGTCACTGTATCGCGCGAGCAGCGCACTCAAGGGCTCCCTACCGAGGGAACGAACCTAGGCTTGAGCCGCTGCCGAGGGGGGCCTACTCTGGTGTGCGGGAGCGAAATTTACCCCCAGACCACGGCGGCGTGATCTGTGGTTACGCGGGCGTGGGCGTGAACACGCTCTGTTTTGAGAGACAGGCTGGTACTGATCGTTCGCTGCCGTTATATCGTCGGGAGGATCGGTAAAAATATGGCGCGGACGTCTTTTGTGACGCGATACGTTCGGTACGATTCTGTAGTTTGCGGCGGATACCACTAACGGGCTAGAGTGATTCTCGGCTCTATCAAAATAACTGTCGGTGAGTGACTTTACATACGCCCAGATAGAAGGTATCTCCAAGTCCCTGTGGAGATCCTTATTCCGGACGTATCGCGGAGCCCCGGTGGCTTTACGTAGAAAACGGTTCTGGATACGTTGAAGTGACAGAAAGTTAGCTTGAGACATATGTGCGAAAACGGGTGCACTATATGTCAAAATCGGGCGAATACAAGTTTTATAAAGAGTCAGCTTGTGTCTTAAGGACATCTTATTTTTATAAACGATTAATGGGTGTAACCGACCCAAGACCATAGCGGCCCTATTCCTGACTCTTTTGGTATGTTGGTTAAACGTGAGGCGTCTATCCAACGTGACTCCGAGGTATTTAACCTGGTTGGCCCAGGGAATCACTGACCCGTATAATTTTATAGGCGCGAGTTTGCGCATGTATTTGTCTGATTTTGGGTCGAAAATTATCGCGGCGCTTTTATCTGGATTTACTGCTATACGCCATCGAAGAAACCAGTCACCGAGTGTGCTAACGGCTTCTTCGACGCATGTCCTAACTCGTGTCGGAAACCATCCGGAAGCGTAGAGAACTGTATCGTCAGCATAACAACCTACCTCCACTCCCGGGAGTTGAGGTAGGTCACTGACGAACAGATTGAAGAGCATGGGTGCCAAAATGGACCCTTGGGGCACACCTGAGCGTATCGGGTGGGACGAGGACAGTTCTCCTTCCACTCTGTAGCGGAAGGACCTATCGGTAAGATAGTCGCGTATTATGTGAACTAGCCTATCGGAAACGCGGAAAAGAATTAACTTATGAATGAGCCCCGAGTGCCAGACCTTATCGAAGGCCTTGGCGACATCGAAAAAGACTGCCATTGTACATTTCGGTTTAGGTTTAATCGGGTACGGATTTGGATCCGGATCCTCATTGAATTTTGAGAAAATGTACTCCGTGAGGCGGTGTACTTGGTTTGTGCAGGAGTGTTCGGCACGAAATCCGAACTGCTCAGGTGGCAACAGATCTAACTCTGATATGGAAGCTTGGAGACGGTTCAGAAGGAGCCGCTCGTACAGTTTCCCTAACGTGTCTAACAAACTGATAGGGCGATAGCTATCGGGAAGCGTAGCTTTCTTGCCGGACTTGTGAATTCCTATCACTACGGCCTTTTTCCAGACGGCTGGAAAGTGACCCTGGGACATGGCCGCATTGAAGATGCAGACCAATAGAGCTATGATACGATCAGGAAGGAGCTTGAGAACCTCGTTCCTGATCCCATCGGGACCTGGGGACTTCCTAAGTTTAAGACGCTTGATGGCATCCGAAACTTCCTCGAATGTAATGGGGGTTAGGGTATCCGCCGGTGGAGACGCGAGCGCGTGCTCTACCGATGACTCGATCGATTCAATATGTACGGTGTCAGTATTGGTTGTGTTCGGTGAACACTGCTTTTCTAAGCTCGCGGCGAGTGACTCCGCCTTGTCTAAACTATCGAACGCGGGAGGCAACCCGGGGCCTCTATCGAGCGCGGGCATAGGGATCATCTCGTCTGATTTGACAGACCTAACTAGCTTCCAGTACGCCAGGTGGGACGGCTGGATTTTTTCCAAAAACCGATTCCACCTTTCATCGCGGATTTCTGAAATACGGGCCTTAACTTGTTTGCGTAAAGATCGCAATCGGTCGCGGTTATCTCTAGACGGGTAAGTGTCGTGAGCTCGAGTCGCGGCGTTCTTTTCCGTGATCAACGCCTTCACGTCGTCCGGGAGTATAAAGCGGCGATCGTTCACCGCTTGCACCTCTCTCGAGGTCTCCCTGACGGCGATCTGAAGGAAGTTGACCAGGGAATCGATGGCCAAATCCGCGTCAGCTTTAGACACCAACACGTCCGGAATTCTGTCTAATATATCCGATGTTAAATTGTCTTTAATATATTCAACTAACTTTTTGTAATCGGCCACCCTTACCGACGGAGGGGTGGTGTCGTCTGGACTTCCTAACTGCATTACTACCGGGCGGTGATCGGAGTCAAGTTCGTGTACAACATGTATGAGTTGTAACCGAAGCGTGACGTTCTTAAGAATTGCAATATCTAAAACTGTCGGACGACAGTTGTCCTGATAATGGGTCGGTTCCGGAGGGGCTATGACGTCAAACGCGAGAACGCCGACTAGTTTGTCGAGAATCTTCCCGTTACGAGAAGTCCTCGGACTGTTCCAGATGACGTTACCGCTGTTGAGGTCCCCCGCTATAATGACGGAGTCACCTAATCTGAATAGCGCTTTTAAATCGGATTTAAGCAGTACCTTATTCGGTACGATACCTTATACGATGTAGTACCTCGCGGACCGTGCTTATAAGCAAAATCGGGCCGGCGGCGATACCGTTAGACGGCGTGACTCTGTTCGTTGGCTCGGATATCGCGATCCTATTTATTTATCATATTTTTACATATAAAAAGTCTATAATATAATTTCTTATCATCTATTTGCATGCAATCTATACTCTAAAATTTACATCTTATATCTATCTTACATATTAATAAAGTTATCTCTATATTAAGCGCCGTTTTGCACTAAACTCTTTGTTTTATTCTATAATATAATATAACTCTATAATAATCTTATTACATAGACCTTAACTTATATTTATATGTAAATCTATTTTCAGTGTGTTATTTACATCTATCTGTATAGGTTGACATAGTCTCTATATGTACATTCACTCGATATTCAATATTACATATCGTTACGTTATGTTCGCCAGTTATAGATATATTCCTTGTTATAATTTTTATTCCATTCATATTTTATTTTAAAACGATACATAATAAAATTAGAAATTTCTGTTTACAACACCGACTCTTGACAATTACTGTGAAGCCGTTATAAAGTACCGTCGGCTTGCAACTTTCAACCATTGTTTGTACAATTACCATAAAATAAAATATATTATTTTATTGGGCTTGTTCGGATACCGTAACGTCATAACAAATAGTATTCGGCGGACTCTATTCAAGTATATTGGTTGTGCAATTACCATTTAAGAGAAAATATA
>MU158887.1:637685-668381 GCA_015888305.1 Antheraea pernyi | reverse complement strand
AATAATAATTTCTCAAAATACTTGCAAACTAAATCAAGTAAAAGATTTTAAAGAGAAAATGTAATTAAAATCTAAAAACGAATGGTAAAACCATTAAAATATTAAATTCTCCTGTTTGGAGTTAGAACAATACGTAATTGTAAATAAAAGGCTATTCAAAGCACTTTCTATTTTCAAACATTAATTATACTTGTGCAACTTACGTGTTTCTAGTAAACTACACTTTTTCACTTTACACTTTAAAATTACAATATTTAAATCAAAATGCCTGCGAGGCATTTTTGAGAGCACAAGTTGTTCGAACGAAAAACATCACGCCAATGACGAACAAATATGCCGGGGCTCACGTCCACGACTTAGGCCCCGCCCCCTGGTGAACTGTAGGGAGGTGCGAAAGGGACAGCTATATAAGGTAGAAAGAGAAGTGAACGGAAACAGATACGCTACTCTCAATATAATAACTTCTAATAACGGTCAAGTAGTTTAATAACTATAGATCTCACGATCTCAGAAACAATAATGAATAATGAGTCTTGCACAACCTCTTACAAGCACTTATAAAGGAATCGTTAGCGTTAGCCCAAAGTAACTATTCCACGCGAACGAAGTCGCGGGCAGAGGCTAGTAATATTATAAAGAGGTAAAGTTTGTGAGTGTTTGTAGGGGATAATCTCAGGAACTACTAAACCGATTCTTTTACCAATAGAAAGCCACGTTATTTGTGAGTGTCGTAGGCTATATATTAATCGGAAAAATGAAAAGACTTTTTTGGTGGGTAGTCGGATTTGCAAAGTAAGCCTGAGAAATAACGGTCGAACGAAAAGTTTTGTTACAAACACTGCCTTAACGATATGTATATGTCATAGTGGGAGCATCCAGCAGTCGGAATTAACACATAAATAGTAACGCATATTTTTATTACAGAATCTTACCAAGATTCGAATTATCATAGGTGTTTTTATGTTAATCAATATAGGCAATGTGTTGTTAATTCACTTCTATTTAATTATTGTAAATGTGGTTTATTCTAAATTATTGAGTAATTTAGATTAGATTAAGCTGTTCATAACTTCTAAGCATTCCATATGTTTATTCACATAAGCACTGATAGAAGTCACTAAATAAGCCGGTGTGACGTGTCACGCCATACGACGCGAGACACCATCTTAAGAAATAGTGGCGTCGTGCGATAACATTTCTACCTTGATTTAAAGTAGACCTAAATTAGTGTCACCATCATTAAAATCGGACATGTGACACTGTAATAGAATTATTCTAGATTTAAGTAACATTTGGAACCTTTTGTTATTTATTAAAACCGGAAATCCATTCTATGTGCAGTCGAGATAGAATAGCAAAGTTGTTATTTAAAATGAATAACAATGTAATTAAAACATATTGGCATTGTACTATGTTATTAGTATTAATTACTAGAATAATTGTCGATCTAAAATGAGTTTTATAGCAAATAAAGATTTGTTAAAGTACTTCGGTTGTTACAACGGTGAATTATTTTATGATAATTAATGACAACGTAATTATTCAATGTATGGTGTTACAATAGTTATTTATTTATAATTAGAATTATGTATTAGCGAACATAAAGTGTAACTATGTACAACATCATAGATTAAGTACTTCTTTAAACTAAGACTTCCTTCACTTGGGTTGTCGGTAGGTGAAGGTGGCAGCAGGACCTGGCGGACGAGCGGTTCGGGCGGTTCACTGTGGACGCCGTCCGCCCGGTCCTGCGGGAGTGGATAGCAAGGGAGTGGGGCTCCCTGACGTTCCGACTGGTGCATGTACTCACCGGACACGGTTGTTTCGGGTGGTACCTGCACCGAATCGCACGCAGGGAGCCGACGGCCGCCTGCCACGAGTGCGGCGCTGACGAAGATACCGCGCAGCACACGCTGTCTGAGTGTGCTGCGTGGGGAGAGCAGCGCCGCATTCTGGCGGCGGCCGTGGGACCGGACTTATCGCTGCCGAGCGTGGTTTCGGCCATGCTCGACAGCGAACAGGCTTGGCGAGCGATGGCCTCCTTCTGCGAGGAGGTCGCTCGCAGAAGGAGGTGGCGGAGAGGGCCCGCGAGGCAGACCCTGAAAGTGGCCGTCTCCGCCAAGAGGAGAAGGCGCTTCGCCCAACCCATGGCCCATGGGGCCCATCTTCTCATTGCACAGGTTCGGCGGACGAGGGGGGGGCAGCCGGTGTGTACCCGGTCTGTCCCTCTATAGGTAGGAGCCCGGCGGTCACCTTCCGCCGGGCGGACCGTGGGGGCGGCTCTACAAGGTTGATTAGCTTGTTCGATCCCTTGCCGCCCCCACAAAACGGTCTGTCGGTACACCGTGGGGTTTTAGTCTGTGCGAGTCGGACATAACCCACCCTCTCCCCCCGGGGGGTGGCGTATCCATCAAAAAGGCAAATAAGTGCTTGTAAGAGGTTGTGCAAGATTCAATATTCATTATTGTTTCTGAGATCGTGAGATCTATCGTTATTGTCGCTAAGTGATAGTTATTGTCTCTGAGAGCGTTGTCTCCGACATTATTGTAAAATCATTATTAAAAACGAGAATCGAAGAAGTCGTCTGTTATCACCTACCTCCGGTGCCGCTGCATCACATTCAAGAGACGAGACTACAACACGACCGGAACATTGATATTAGCGCCACCATATTATAAATATACATTGACACTAGCGCCAACATATTAAAGATACACATTGATACTAGCGCCACCATATATAGATTTACGGGTATAGTAGTAAAGAAAGACCGAAAAAAGTATGAATTGATTTTGTGAAGAATGATAATAATAATAATAATAAAACTCTTTATTGCACACACGTTGAAAAAATACAAAATTTGTCATCAGTTTATAATATGTGTACAGTTAGGCGGCCTTATCGCTTAGAGCGATCTCTTCCAGGCAAACCTGAGGAGACATTTTATTTTCATAACTACCAATATAAATAGACAAAAAAATAAAAAAATACATAAACCATAGATAAAAGTAAAAAACAAAAGAAATAACGCAATACAATAGTTATATTACGACAGCGAGAGGTAATGCCGGTGGAGATATTTTTTAAATAACGTCAAGGATCTTGCCTGCCTAATATCACAAGGGAGTGCGTTCCATAGGCGTACAGCTTGAACTGCAAATGATTTACTATAAAATTTAGTGTGACAGATAGGGAATTTGAGTATATGTTGAGAGCATAGACGGCGTGATGAAGAATCTCTGCAACCTAACATCTCGAATTTATATTGTAGGTATGGAGGGGAATTGGGATTATGAAGAACGTTATACAGGAGGGACAGGGTGTGGCTATTTCGTCGGTGCCGAATGGGTAGCCATTTAAGCTTTGAGCGGTATTCAGATACATGATCAAATTTTTTAAGTCCATAAATAAAGCGAATGCATGTATTCTGTAGCCGCTCCAATTTATTAATCAATTCCTCATTAGCGTCCAGGTAGCAGACATCAGCATAATCAATGATAGGCAAAAGTAATGACTGTGCAAGCATGACTTTAGTCGATGTAGGTAATAAATTGCGGATTCTTCTCAACGAACTCATTGAAGCAAATATTTTTCTACTGACTTCACTCACATGATTTTTCCAAGATAGATTGTTATCAAAGATTACACCTAGATTTTTGGCTGTGGTGGAATAGGGAATTGTAACATTATTTAAGCAGATGGGTGCTAAAGAGTTCCAGTCTATCTTATGCAATTGCCTACTACTACCAATGAGTAAGCATTGGGATTTGTTGGGATTAAGAGACAGTCCGTGGGATTCAGCCCAGTGTCCCACCTTCTGTAGATCTGAATTCATGACGTCTATTGCATTAGATAAATCAATCACTGGTGTTTGGTAATAAATCTGCAGATCGTCCGCATATAAGTGAAAAGAAGAGGAGAGAGAATTAGTTATAGAATTAATAAAAATTGAGAAAAGCAGTGGAGAGAGTACACCTCCTTGTGGAACACCAGAGGTAATTTCGCACCACTGTGAATATTTGTCATCAATCCGGATACGCTGACGACGGCCTTTCAAGTAGCTAAGAAACCAACCTACAACAGAAGGTGCCAAATTTATAGATTCAAGTAATGCTAGTAGGATATCATAATCAACAGTATTAAAAGCATTACTAAAATCAAGAAGGGTAAGTATCGTCACCTTTTGGTTTTCCATGCCTTGACGTATGTCATCAGAGACTTTTACTAGCGCCGTTACAGTGCTATGACCAGAACGAAAACCTGATTGCAACGGATTTAAAATATCATTAATGAGCAAAAATGATGAGAGTTGTTTATGAACAAGTCGTTCTAATGCTTTTGATAAAAAAGGAAGTATAGAAACAGGTCTGTATTGGGAAAAGTCAGCAGGATTACTGCACTTGGGAAGCGGTACAACGGTAGCTTGTTTCCAGATTGCTGGAAAAGTAGAAGAGAATAAAGACGTATTGAAAATAAATGTGATAGTAGGTAGGACAATATTTAAAATTGGAAGAATCATTTTACGACTGATGTCGTCAATTCCAACTGCATTAGAAGATATAGCTTTAATACTATTTTCTACCTCTTTATCAGTAACTTGATTAAAGAAGAAGCTATCATAAAACGGTTTTGACAAATTTACTAAATTCTTCAATGTTTCTGATTTCGTGACCAAATCGAAGTTGTGCACATTAGATGTAAAATGGTGGTTCAAAGCTTCGACATCAATACTAGTCGTCGCAAGATCTCTTGACTTCCCAACTCCTACGGATTTTAAAAATTTCCATATTCTTGATCCGTCACCATGTTCAATCGATGCATGAATATGTCGTCTCTGCGCATCTCTGCACATCCTACTACAACGATTACGTAAGTACTTATATTTGGTTTTGTTCTTTTCAGATGGATCTTTTTTATAATTAGATTTAGCGATATTTCTTTTGTTCATTAATTTACGTAAATCAGAGTTTAGCCAAGGAGCAGGTAAGTGTTTTAGCTTAACCGCATGCATAGGAGCATGCCGGTCGTATAGTTGAGTAAGGAGAGAGTTAAACATTTCAATCATCTTATCAACACATTGGCCCTGCCTTACTGCATTCCAGTCAAGCAACTCAGCATCCTGGAGAAGCCTTTCTATATTTAATTTAATAAAATTACGCTGCATTATTACTTTATGTTTAAGTTTAGGGGGTCGTACCTTATACGATAAGTAAACAAGATCATGATAAGAGAAGGCGTCAGCTGAAAGTTGTCCGTATGAAGCTACGTGGTCTGTAGAACTTACTATCATCAAATCTAGCAGGGAGGGCTCACAGTTTGGGAAATGATGAGTAGAACTTGTTTGTAGAATATTCAAATTTGCATCGTTAACTAAAGAAATTAATTTTCGTGAGCGATGATCATTTTTCAAAAGACATGTGTTAAAATCACCTAGTATCAACGAGTGAGAATAAATAGGTATAAAATGATCTAGAAGATTTTCAAGAGTATTAAAATAATTTATAGTCAGGCTTGGGGAATAGAAAACTCCTAACAGAACCTTAGTGTGGGACAAGTTTAGTTCTAGGAAAAGATGCTCAGAGGTACCGGAATACTCAGAATCTGATTTTGATATTACTGAATAAGGAATATGGTTACGTAGATATATCGCTACCCCACCGCCTCCCTTCCCCGTACGGTCATTACGTATTAGTTGAAATCCAGGTAAACTATAAAGAGTTGACGCAAGACAAGGCTTTAAAAAAGACTCTGAAACGAGAATAGCATGAATGTTGGTCACATCAAACGATGTCACGATATCGGTGTAGTGATTAGGAATGCTCTGGGCATTAATATGAATTATGTTAAAGTTTTTAGGAAATAACTGGAAACACTGTGTTAGAGATTCATTTAAAGGAAGAAATTGCGAGGATGCACTATGAGAACTATCATCACTCCGCTCGTCTGATAATGTTTGTAATAAGGTTGATTGTGAAATTCCACCATAAGAGCTGTCTATATCACTGTTATTTAACATGTTACACGACTTTGCGTATATATGCGTATTTCTTCTCTAACTCTAAATGTTTCTTAAATATACTTAATTAGCACAAAATAACTAACGGTAATAACAATATAAACTATGCACACTATATAAACAAAAAGTATGTTTAGAAATTACCAATAGATTATAATATTAAAATAAAATAATAATAATGATCTCAAAACAAATTAACACGATATCACTTGCCAGCAGTAAACAAAATAACAACAAAAGGTATTATAAAATATACAAGTAATTTATATTACATTTGTAGATTACAATGGTAATATATAATATTCATAACAGTTTAACAAAAGTATTGCTTATTTGTTATGTTTGGTTACATACATTTTCGTTTGTAGCATAAGTGATACAAAACAAATGGATACTTCAAATAAAAAATAAAATAAAAAAAGGTGTTGTACATACTTATATTGTGATACATGATAACTGTACTGCCGTAGATATATATATGAAGTGATAATACTAACTTAACGTAACCAGTATACAGTACAAATAGTTGTTTATGTTTAAATTTATGAAACTTGTACAATTTCTATATGTATAAACCCTATAACTTATAAGTAACACAGAAATAATAGAAGACCATAGTATCACCAAATAATATGAAAAAAGAAAAGAAAAAGATAATATTAATCAAATTAAGCAAACTAAACTATATTGAACTGTAATAGTTGTACGATAAAATGATCAATATATCATATTATAACCATAGCATCGCACATAATGTTTTATAAAAACAGTTATTTACAAGATTGCTACGCAGTTCTATTTACCTTTGGTCACATGCCTTTTTGGTCTTTGATTACTATTGTTATTGGAGCTCACTATTAATGGTACTTTTGGCGGTATTGCGGGGGTGGCACTAGAATTGTCGATTTTATGTAGCTCAGCCATGGTTTCAATCTTGTGTTTAGATCCATTTTGCGTAGCTATATAAATAAAACCATTTCTAGTCCAGCACTGAGTTAGTCCAAACTTTTCCCTGGCTGCCATAAACACATCATGCCGTAGTTTCGTTAAGAACTCTGATAGTGTGATGCCGGTACCTTTCATTTTTTTTTTTTATTAAACCAGACTGAATCTCGTACATCACCCTTCTTGAATTTAACCAATATAGGTCTCGGTTTTGCCTGATTACCAGATTTACGTCCGAACCGATGACATCGGGAAATGGAATCTAATTCAAAATTGGACTTTCCCAGCTGTTTCACAATAGTTTTAGTAATAATTTCACTACAAACCTCATTATCTTTTTCAGTCACTCCGTGAAAGATTAGGAACTTTCCTCGGTTTCTGATCTCATTACGGTCATGAAGCTTAAGTAATAGATCCATCTGATGTCTCAGTATAGTAACGGCCTGCCAGATACAGCTCTTGAAAGCATAAAACTCAGCCGATAAACTACTAACATCTGTAGATACTCCCTCCGTCGTTGACAGATTGGCTTGGAATTCGTTCATCCTGCTATCAAAGAACTCAGCCATTTTGTCCATATTACTTTTCAGTTCGGTGTATAATTCCATTTCACAAATAGCTCTGTACTGGTGTTAAAATAAAATTTGTGTTCACAGCAGCAATGACAATGAAAGTTAAACTGCGTGATTTGCACTTTGTTAAAGGAAAATAACTGCAAGCAAGTTATATCACTTCTTTTACAACATTTTAAAATAGATTCTCTTTTAAAACAAATACTATTAACAATTTAAGTGAAATAATATTAACGGAGCTAAATTTGTGCGTACTATTTCTTTGCCTACCGCCCGTTATTATGTTATTTATATTATATACATTTTAATAAGACGTAAATAAGAATAGATATCATTATATATAATTGAATCATTCGTTTGATTATTAAGAATAAAGTAATAACTGACGTCACTAAATCACGAGTATCGAAATCGAAGAGAGCAACGAGCGCGACGTCCGTCTTGCACGATAGTCGGATCGGAACTCCCCAATAAACACTTCGTAGATACTGTCACTATTTATTTGGGCAGAGCTCCGCCTTACAATACTTTGTACATAATAAGATATCTCATGTAGATCAGCGACATCTTGCCTTTCATAGGCCGAACTATGAAGTCAAAGAATATACTATTTATTCTTAATAATCAAACGAATGATTCAATTATATATAATGATATCTATTCTTATTTACGTCTTATTAAAATGTATATAATATAAATAACATAATAACGGGCGGTAGGCAAAGAAATAGTACGCACAAATTTAGCTCCGTTAATATTATTTCACTTAAATTGTTAATAGTATTTGTTTTAAAAGAGAATCTATTTTAAAATGTTGTAAAAGAAGTGATATAACTTGCTTGCAGTTATTTTCCTTTAACAAAGTGCAAATCACGCAGTTTAACTTTCATTGTCATTGCTGCTGTGAACACAAATTTTATTTTAACACCAGTACAGAGGAGGAATCTTAGGGCACAGCGCGATCAAGTAGCTGCCTTTTTGCGCGAAAGACAGATTGACGTTCTCCTCGTCCAGGAAACGCTTCTTAAACCAAAAATGAAAAGTCCGAGAATCGCGAATTATAACGTAGTCAGAAATGACCGAGTCACCCGCGGGGGTGGCACGTTAATTTATTATAAACGATCGTTGTATTGCATGCCGATGGATCCACCCGCTCTATCCAATATGGAGGTGTCAGTTTGCAAGCTAGGGATGACCGGTCATCCAGATGTCGTGTTAGTATCCGCGTACCTTTCGCCGAATAAGGTACTGCTTAAATCCGATTTAAAGGCGCTATTCAGATTAGGTGACTCCGTCATTATAGCGGGGGACCTCAACAGCGGTAACGTCATCTGGAACAGTCCGAGGACTTCTCGTAACGGGAAGATTCTCGACAAACTAGTCGGCGTTCTCGCGTTTGACGTCATAGCCCCTCCGGAACCGACCCATTATCAGGACAACTGTCGTCCGACAGTTTTAGATATTGCAATTCTTAAGAACGTCACGCTTCGGTTACAACTCATACATGTTGTACACGAACTTGACTCCGATCACCGCCCGGTAGTAATGCAGTTAGGAAGTCCAGACGACACCACCCCTCCGTCGGTAAGGGTGGCCGATTACAAAAAGTTAGTTGAATATATTAAAGACAATTTAACATCGGATATATTAGACAGAATTCCGGACGTGTTGGTGTCTAAAGCTGACGCGGATTTGGCCATCGATTCCCTGGTCAACTTCCTTCAGATCGCCGTCAGGGAGACCTCGAGAGAGGTGCAAGCGGTGAACGATCGCCGCTTTATACTCCCGGACGACGTGAAGGCGTTGATCACGGAAAAGAACGCCGCGACTCGAGCTCACGACACTTACCCGTCTAGAGATAACCGCGACCGATTGCGATCTTTACGCAAACAAGTTAAGGCCCGTATTTCAGAAATCCGCGATGAAAGGTGGAATCGGTTTTTGGAAAAAATCCAGCCGTCCCACCTGGCGTACTGGAAGCTAGTTAGGTCTGTCAAATCAGACGAGATGATCCCTATGCCCGCGCTCGATAGAGGCCCCGGGTTGCCTCCCGCGTTCGATAGTTTAGACAAGGCGGAGTCACTCGCCGCGAGCTTAGAAAAGCAGTGTTCACCGAACTCAACCAATACTGACACCGTACATATTGAATCGATCGAGTCATCGGTAGAGCACGCGCTCGTGTCTCCACCGGCGGATACCCTAACCCCCATTACATTCGAGGAAGTTTCGGATGCCATCAAGCGTCTTAAACTTAGGAAGTCCTCAGGTCCCGATGGGATCAGGAACGAGGTTCTCAAGCTCCTTCCTGATCGTATCATAGCTCTATTGGTCTGCATCTTCAATGCGGCCATGTCCCAGGGTCACTTTCCAGCCGTCTGGAAAAAGGCCGTAGTGATAGGAATTCACAAGTCCGGCAAGAAAGCTACGCTTCCCGATAGCTATCGCCCTATCAGTTTGTTAGAACTTTTTTTTTTTTTTCTCGAACTGTGTACGCTATTGACCTAGCAAGGTCTTTACAGCTTCACCGGACTACTAAGGCGAGCGCTTAAGGCACTCAGCCGATTTTTGTTTTGGCAACCAGCTCAAGGGTGCACGGCACACCTCGGCTTGGCTGTTGCCTGTTCATGCAATTCGCGACCTATCAAAGCTAACCTAAGTTAAAGCTAAACTATTCATACCAATAAGAGTTGCTGAAACATATATGTGTACCAAGCATACATATCTCAACAACTCCTATGTGTATTTTGTATCGGAAAAGATTCTAAACTATTACAGTTCGATACGGGAAAGAAAAGAAAAACCCATCCACTTTATGTGTAAGCGTGTGAGCGTGCACGTGTGTGGAGGTGATGTGTGTAATGTTGTTGCAGTGATGTATGGGTGTGTCACTGTATCGCGCGAGCAGCGCACTCAAGGGCTCCCTACCGAGGGAACGAACCTAGGCTTGAGCCGCTGCCGAGGGGGGCCTACTCTGGTGTGCGGGAGCGAAATTTACCCCCAGACCACGGCGGCGTGATCTGTGGTTACGCGGGCGTGGGCGTGAACACGCTCTGTTTTGAGAGACAGGCTGGTACTGATCGTTCGCTGCCGTTATATCGTCGGGAGGATCGGTAAAAATATGGCGCGGACGTCTTTTGTGACGCGATACGTTCGGTACGATTCTGTAGTTTGCGGCGGATACCACTAACGGGCTAGAGTGATTCTCGGCTCTATCAAAATAACTGTCGGTGAGTGACTTTACATACGCCCAGATAGAAGGTATCTCCAAGTCCCTGTGGAGATCCTTATTCCGGACGTATCGCGGAGCCCCGGTGGCTTTACGTAGAAAACGGTTCTGGATACGTTGAAGTGACAGAAAGTTAGCTTGAGACATATGTGCGAAAACGGGTGCACTATATGTCAAAATCGGGCGAATACAAGTTTTATAAAGAGTCAGCTTGTGTCTTAAGGACATCTTATTTTTATAAACGATTAATGGGTGTAACCGACCCAAGACCATAGCGGCCCTATTCCTGACTCTTTTGGTATGTTGGTTAAACGTGAGGCGTCTATCCAACGTGACTCCGAGGTATTTAACCTGGTTGGCCCAGGGAATCACTGACCCGTATAATTTTATAGGCGCGAGTTTGCGCATGTATTTGTCTGATTTTGGGTCGAAAATTATCGCGGCGCTTTTATCTGGATTTACTGCTATACGCCATCGAAGAAACCAGTCACCGAGTGTGCTAACGGCTCCTTAGACGCATGTCCTAATTCGTGTCGGAAGCCATCCGGAAGCGTAGAGAACTGTATCGTCTGCATAACAACCTACCTCCACTCCCGGGAGTTGAGGTAGGTCACTGACGAACAGATTGAAGAGCATGGGTGCCAAAATGGACCCTTGGGGCACACCTGAGCGTATCGGGTGGGACGAGGACAGTTCTCCTTTCACTCTGTAGCGGAAGGACCTATCGGTAAGATAGTCGCGTATTATGTGAACTAGCCTATCGGAAACGCGGGAAAGAATTAACTTATGAATGAGCCCCGAGTGCCAGACCTTATCGAAGGCCTTGGCGACATCGAAAAAGACTGCCATTGTACATTTCAGTTTAGGTTTAATCGGGTACGGATTTGGATCCGGATCCTCATTGAATTTTGAGAAAATGTACTCCGTGAGGCGGTGTACTTGGTTTGTGCAGGAGTGTTCGGCACGAAATCCGAACTGCTCAGGTGGCAACAGATCTAACTCTGATATGGAAGCTTGGAGACGGTTCAGAAGGAGCCGCTCGTACAGTTTCCCTCAAGGCCTTCGATAAGGTCTGGCACTCGGGACTCATTCATAAGTTAATTCTTTTCCGCGTTTCCGATAGGCTAGTTCACATAATACGCGACTATCTTACCGATAGGTCCTTCCGCTACAGAGTGGAAGGAGAACTGTCCTCGTCCCACCCGATACGCTCAGGTGTGCCCCAAGGGTTTAATACGTATTTAACTTTTTGTAATAACACCGCATGTGTCTAACTTTTAAATAGATTTTTATAAATGTTTACCGCCCAACGAAGTGGGCACGGGTGAGCTGGTACGAGTATGTCTATCAAAATATAAACCAGATCGAGTTTTATGCCGGTTCTTTTAGGTTACTAGGTTGTTTTCCGAACCGGTATAAATTTTGACGTTCGTAAGTGCCATCTCAAGGACAATATTGAATAAAGATTTTTTTTTGTTTTTTTTTCATGGTTTGTCTTCTTCTTTTTCTTACCCTTATCCCACATGAGTAGGGTCGGTACAACATGTTTGTCATATTATTTGGCTTAATTTTTACGACGGGCCACCTGTCTGGCATCGACCCTCCTTGGTATTATTTTGTTGTACCACTGTATTTATGATAATTATTATATAGTTACGAAGCCTGATAGGATCCTTTAGCTTTACAATTTTCTGTAGACGTTAGCTTTGGTTTTTCATGGTTTGTAATATTAAAAAAAACTCGAGGCAGGCATAAGGACGGCCCACAAAAGTGAAAACTCAAAACAATAGAATAACTGTGTTCTTTTTAGACTTAATGAATAAATTATAGTCTGAATGAGTTAAATTTCATGATTTTTTAATTTTAATTATTAACGTTAATCAGGTTTTGACATATAATGGCACTCCAAGCAATAATCGTATACTTTTTTATATGGTTTATCAATTATAACATTAGTGACAGAGAAGTTGAGGAGTAATAGGTTAGCATGATACGTGCATGTCATGAGGAGAAATGAAAGGCAGATAACTAGAAAAGTTTTGGGTATAAAGGACGGATATAGGAGTAGAGGAAGATTGAAAAAGGAATGGATGGATTGTGTGAAAAATATTGTGTAAAAAAAGGTGGGAATACTGAGATGACATCTGACAGGGGAGAGTGGAAGTAGAAAACATGTGTCGACCCTACTTAGGTGGAATTAGGGTAAGAAGATTCTGGATTTCATGTTTTCGGTTTTGGAATCCATACAGTTGAGGTCGCTTGTGTCCACAGTAAGGATACTGGGGAAGGGAGGAAGAGTGGAAATGAAGGAGAATGCGATTCTGTTTTCTGTTACAGGAATTACAACATTTTAGCACTATAAAGGGTATGAGAATATTGGAATAATAAGCATTCCAGTTTATTTTCTTTATAGCGTTTGACATAAATCTTGTCATATGAAATGATGATATAGTCTAAGATGGTAAACACGCTAAAAATAAATGGATTGGTTCTCAAGTGGAGCTGCTAGAATATACCGACATGTGTTTGGTAATAAATTTTCAACCTGAGAGAGATGTACTTAGAAAAATTTAATTGTACATTGTTTCAAAATTTAGGGTCTTGTTATACAATTTATTTGTGGCTCAAGGTCTATACCTTTGTTTTACTCATCTGTCTTTGAGATGAGCTAGACAAAGAGATTTGCCAAGCGTTGCGTAATCCACATATCTTTGCCATTGCAACTGCGACTGTAATACGTTTTTTTTTCTCGAACTGACTACTCTATTGTCGCAAGGTCTTAACAGCTTCACCGGACTACTAAGGCGAACGCTTAAGGCACTCTGCCGATTTTATTTGGATAACTAGCTCAAGGGTGCACGGCACACCTCGGCTTGAGCTGTTGACATGCAATTCGCGACCTACCTTTTGTTTTTTACGTGGGGAAATCCCTTATGGATACGCCACCCTCCCTGGGGAGAGGGTGGGTTATGTCCGAGTCGCACGGACTAAAACCCCACGGTGTACCGACAGACCGTTTTGTGGGGACGGCAAGGGATCGTTCATGCTAATCAACCTTGTATAGCCGCCCCCACGGTCTGTCCGGCGGAAGGTGACCGCCGGGCTCCTACCTATAGAGGGGCAGGCCGGGTACACACCGGCTGCCCCCCCTCGTCCGCTGGACCTGTGCAATGAGGAGATGGGCCCCCCGGCCCATCCCCTCAGGTCCGGCTACGGTGGCAGGAGGAGTTGGGCGAAGCGCCTTCTCCTCCTGCCTGTCCTCCTTTGGCGGAGACGGCCACTTTCAGGGTCTGCCTCGCGGGCCCTCTCCGCCTCCTCCTTCTGCGAGACGACCTCCTCGCAGAAGGAGGCCATCGTTCGCCAAGCCTGTTCGCTGCCGAGCATGGCCGAAACCACGCTCGGCAGCGATAAGTCCGTTCCCACGGCCGCCGCCAGGATGCGGCGCTGCTCCCCCCACGCAGCACACTCAGACAGCGTGTGCTGCGCGGTATCTTCCTCAGCGCCGCACTCGTGGCAGGCGGCCGTCGGCTCCCTGCGTGCGATCCGGTGCAGGTACCACCCGAAACAACCGTGTCCGGTGAGTACCTGCACCAGTCGGAACGTCAGGGAGCCCCACTCCCTGGCAGTCCACTCCCGCAGGACCGGGCGGACGGCGTCCACTGTAAACCGCCCGAATCGCTCGTCCGCCAGGTCCTGCTGCCACCTTTCGACGGCGTCCCCCCTGAGACGCCGTCTCTCCGCCTCTACCTCCCTGGGAGCCGGAGGCTCCCCCCTTCGTTTCCTCGCCGCGGTGAACTCGTAGACGGCGGCGAGAACTCCTGCCTCAAGCTCCCAGGGCAGGGAGCCGGCGAGCGTGAAGGCCGCTGCCGAGGACACCGTCCGGTACGCCCGGATTGCCCTCAGTGCTACCGTGCGCTGTGCATTGCGTAGCGCACGCACGTTGGCGGCACCGAGGGCATCAGCCCAGACTGGTGCCCCGTAGGCGGCCATCGCCCGCACGACTCCCGTGTAGAGTCGGCGGCACCCGGCGCCCGGCGAGCTAACCTAAGCTAAGCTACATATTCATACTTATATGAGTTATTGAAACATATATGTGTACTTCCTTAATACCGTATATAACGGCCTTTTAACACGCGTGGCTTGATTGTATAATGATATATCTCGAACAAATAATAACATCGACATATTTCTTTATGGATTTGGATCATTCAAGAAGGGCTTGCTTTAAAATATAATTTGATGGTGTACTTGTTCAAACTAATTGTTGATTCTGTCTGTATAGTTCTTAAGTAGAATTTGTTTGTCATTTACTAATGTCATTCTATGTTGAATGTGATTTTACCTGTTTGTAATATTTACGTTGGTGTGTGAAATATATAAAAAAAATACATTGTGCTTAACAAAAAGTATGAACATTTTGTTTTTATATTACAGTAGGCAAACGAACAGATGGGTCACCCGATGGTAAGTGATCACCCCCGTCCATAGACACTACCAACACCGGGGGAGTCACAAATGCGTTGCCGTCCTTTTAACATTAGGAAGTATCGAAATTAAACTACAATTTCCATCATCAAATCTGTATTTATTATCCGTAATTAAAAATTGTTTATTTTAATATAAATTACCCGTATTACATAATTTAAAACTAACTACATTTATTGTTTCGCTTAAATCTAAACAATTATTTAATTAATTATGTACAATTTATTAAATGAGCAATAATCAGTCCACTTATGTTTAATTTACATCTTATTTCTATTATTATGCTGTTGATTATTTATCCGTTGCCCGTTATTATCGTCGACAACGAGCGAACAGGCAAGCGTTATGCAATTACCAATAGGTGTGAAAGAGACAGCATTACACGTTATACACACTTAAACGTTACTGTATGAATAACGATATTATTTAATTATCGTGTCATACGATATAAAATAGCAAATAACTCTACAGCAGTATAACTGACAATTGTTTATAACAACTGTGTTAAATAACACAAAAACGTTATTCATTATTGATAGCCGTTATAAGTATACGATTTATTACGTGATACAGTAAATACTGTAAATAGTATATTGTGTTTGAAGAATAAATGCTTTCATCGAAGAACACGCCATTTGTAGTTATCACAGGCGTGAGAATATTATAGGAGTTATCCATAACAAGACTTTCTTTTTTTATAATTTTTTTGTTATGTTGTTATAACGGTATTCTAATAACATAACGAGCCTATCTTTGTGCAATTATAGAATACAGACCTCTTAATAAAAGAATTAAAACTGTACAAAGGTGAATCTGTAATAAATAACCACGAATATTGGACTTTACCAAGCGATAACAGAACACTTAGTACAAAAGTCCGATTCGTATTTTATCGATGATGAAACTATTAATATACGAGTCCGATTCAAACTTTATCGATTACGGAATAGTTAGTGCGCGAGTTCGATTCGAACTTTATTGATAACGGAATACTCAGTGCACGAGTTCGATTCAAACTTTACCGATAACGGAATAGTTAGTGCGCGAGTTCGATTCGAACTTTACTGATAACGGAATACTCAGTGCACGAGTCCGATTCAAACTTTATCGATTACGGAATAGTTAGTGCGCGAGTTCGATTCGAACTTTATTGATAACGGAATACTCAGTGCACGAGTTCGATTCAAACTTTACCGATAACGGAATAGTTAGTGCGCGAGTTCGATTCGAACTTTACTGATAACGGAATACTCAGTGCACGAGTCCAATTCAAACTTTACCGATAACGGAATAGTTAGTGCGCGAGTTCCATTCGAACTTTACTGATAACGAAATACTCAGTGCACGAGTCCGATTCAAACTTTACCGATAACGGAATAGTTAGTGCGCGAGTTCGATTCGAACTTTACTGATAACGGAATACTCAGTGCACGAGTCCAATTCAAACTTTACCGATAACGGAGTAGTTAGTGCACGAGTCCGATTCAAACTTTATTGATAACGGAATATTTAGTGCACGAGTCCGATTCGAACTTTACCGATAACTGAATAGTTAGTGTGTGAGTTGGATTTAAACTTTACCTATAACGGAATACTTAGTGCACGAGTCCGATTTAAACTTTACTGGTAACGGAATACTTAGTGCACGAGTCCGATTCAAATTTGACTGATAACGGAATGGTTAGTGCACGAGTCCGATTCAAATTTGACTGATAACGGAATGGTTAGTGCACGAGTCCGATTCAAACTTTACCGATTTTTTAAATCTCACTATTGCGGGCAAGAAGACGACCTATAGTTTTTATACATACAAATGTATTTACTTTGACAACGGAAAATATTTCCAATACCCATACATGAATAAGCCATCGTATATTATTTAAAACATATTTTTACTTAACAGTAACTTTATTTACAAACTGTCATAAGAACATTACTTTCTAGAACAAAATTGGATCAATTAATATACTTTAATTTTTACGTTATATAATAGCAAACGGGTTTTAGCGTAATTGATCACTGTAACCTATAGCTGTTTATAAGCACTCTTAAAAAATCCTTCAGCCATTTGCTTCAGGCGATGATCCATCAATGAATCCATATACGGATTCAATTACACTAAATAACTCTTGATAAAGAATTAACAAAAATCTAGAGAAGATCACAGTTAATAATGCCCTGGTCATTTATTTCAAACGGGAATCTGCCATTTTAATCTCCATCAAATCTTCCATGACAGTGTTATTATCATTTGAAATAATTCAGGTTAATAGTCACGTTATTTTATCTGGATGACTTGTTATTTTTGCCGCATGCAAAAGAGTAACTTGTCATTAACTAACTATAGTTAACCAAGTTATTTAGTAACTACTTCTTCCAAGCTTTAATTATCACATGGTAGTTTTAAAATCTTTATAATAAATCCCTTCAATGAGATATCTGCAATTTTAAATCATCAACATTTCCCGTAACATTAGAACCGTCGAATTGGCATTCGTCATCAATGACTTCCAAATCGAATTCACTCTCACTGTCCGATTGATCCACTGCTTCATATGAACTTGATTTACCACCCTTGATCGAATTCCTATCATTCAAACTGATTCTTTCATTTAATTTATTATTGAGTTTCGTACATTTGTCATCGGCATCAGTCATCGGTATCTCGCATTGTGAATATATCTTATTGCCGCATTTATTGAGCCATATACCTTTGTGTATGTTTTTATCAAATTTAAACATGACTTTGAATGTTACTATGTAGATTGTGAAGGTTACGAGCAGAGCACCGACAACAAAGAGTGCGTACATGGCTACTTGTTCGACAACTGGTAACACGTTTAGGTACATTTTGAAGCGATTTTCTAAAGATGGTGGTAGTTGGTACATTCCCTGGAAATTAAAACTTATTTATTATTTATGTTAAAGAATAGCCAGTCACTGAATCAGATAATTTGTCAAGTAAAGCCTACATTTATGCAAACAATGTGTTAAGTGGACTAACGATCGACAGAGTTTTATTACATTGTTACAGTGGACTAGTACAAATTGAAACATTATTTAAATAATTCTTATTAATTCTATATAATTAAACTGCAACTATTTGCCAATTCTTTTTATTTTTATTATTATTTATGAAAATGTTTGTATAAAATAAAATGTTTGAGAAATCATACGAAAATGGGTTAAAATAATTGTCAGCTTGTCTTAGTATGAGTGGAAATCACCCAGCAGTTATTTATAAATACTGTAACCACAAGAAAAATTCGCTTCCTTGCTTAAGCTCCACTTTTAACTATTCAACTGTCATTAACTAACAAACAATCCTGGTAAGTTAAAATCTATAAAGCGAAAAGAAATTCATTAAAAATACTTACGATTTCAAACCACAGTAGAGGAAGATACATGTTGGTAAATCTTCCGACGTTCGTAATAGCCGACAAGTCACCTAGCGCCATGTTTATTTGAATCTTAGTACTGACAGCCAAGGGAAGGCCAGACTCCGTTTGGACCCAGAAGCTGTGAATAGAAAATAATATTAGAGTGTATATACACACTTTATACCAGGTATAGTGTATATTGTATGCAGCATTTGTACTGAAATAGCAATGCCATTGTTTCCACAGGGTTAGGACATGGGGCTCTTCAAAAATGGATTCAAAAACACGCTCTTAAAAGTCGACAATACAACGGTAGCCGCTTAAAATTTTTTGGGGTAAATTATTTAAAACTTAACCAATATAGATAATTCTAAGCCACTCAATAACCTAATTTGACGATACTAATCTAAAACTATCACGACAAGTGAATATATCAAAAGTTCTTACATATATTCCAAAAGTTAACAAATAAATGTTTTAATGGTAAAAAAAGAAACAGGAAATTCTTCACAAATTATGGACCTAAGACAATATTCAAAGTGGACAATATCTTATATATTTGTTTAATGATTACCGTACACTTTTACATATTATATACCATTAGATATTTCAAATTATGCTGTTAATAGAAAGAGTGGTCTTATTATTAATAGTAATCTCTTACAGGAAACCTTTGAATGGATATGTCTTGAAAAAGAATCAGGGATATTTTGGGTGTATACGGTAGGACTAGTCCTAGTACGTTGTGAGATATCACTTGCCTTCATTTGTGTAGTGTAATTAGAATGGATAAGATTAAGGATGAGTAGGTCAGAGGGAGCTTAAAAATTGTACCAGTAACTGTAACTAACCAGTAATGCTTAACTTTAAATCTAGAAATCTGAGTTCGCTAGCAGAAAAACACCCATAGATATTTAATAAAAGATTTTCATTTCGAACAATGGCTTGCTTGGGAAGAACTAACAAAAATACTTCCAATAACATTTTAGCTTTTATCAGTAATTTTTAAGGTATTTTATAAGAGAGATGTAAAACCTCCCAAGGCACTATCCAACGCCATTTACGTTACCGAAGTAAATTTCAATTAAAAAGCATATCGCAATAATAGTTGATAACTTACCTAGTCTCGTGATCCTCTTTTTTAGGGGCCAGACCTTCAACTTTGCCGAACAGGATATCCTCACCTTGATAGAAATGAGGGTACGATAGAGCTATTGGAAAGCCGTAGTAACAGTCAGTAACGTCTATCAGCCCGTCTGGAAGGCATACACCTAGAAAAGAGACCAAAATATTAACCATAATTTTAGCTGGTGTTAAATAATTTTTTTTAATTTTTTTTTTTAATCATAGGAGGCATACTAACAGGTGGGTCACCTGATGTTAAGTGATCACCACCGTCCATAGACACTTGCAACACCAGGGGAGTCGCAAGTGCGTTGCAAGCCTGTGTTTGGGAGACGGAAGGGGAGATGGGCCTCCGTCGCTCTCGCTGACCGAACGCAACGCAACAATACAAGCACTGTTACTTCACGTCGGTTTTCTATGGGTCGGGTGGTACTACCCCGGACGAGCCGACCCATTCATGCTGACACCAGTTATAGCTTCAGAGTGGCTCTACCTCCTCAAAAAATGTGGTTTAAGATAGAAAACACGCTAAAGTAAGAGGGGAACTGGTTGTAAAGTAGAGCTGTCGGTAAGCACCAAGAGGTGCTTGACCACAAATTTGGAACTAAAGACCGGTAGCTAGTCAGATGGACTTAGAAAAACCCAACCACCGCTTTGGTTCCATTATTATATTTTGCTTAATTGAAAACTCCAGTTAAGTTTGATTTGTCTTTAAATTGTCTTCTTAAAAAGTCAATAAATAGGACTGAAAAACCTACTGAATATGAACTCAAGATTCTTTCACCTTATCTAAAGTATAAGCCTAAATTTATGGTTGACTTGTTATGTTCATTGATCATTTAAGAATAGGCAATTATACTTAAAATGACGATGAATGATGATAATAAATAAGAAAAAATAACATACTATGAACTCAAGGTCAACTTACCTTCTCTACAGAAGCATTTGTTTTCTTCCAAATATTTGCCATTATCCAGCATGTGTTCAGAGAATGTGTATCTATACGCGGACATTCCACTCTTCACTCCTTCTTCTACTGGCCTCTAGAAGATCAAACATGGGAATTTAATGAAACCCTTATATTTCATCATCATCATTATCAACCTGCAAGGTCATAGGCCTCTTTCCGGAATAAAGGTATGGGTTATAATCACCACGCCAGCCCACGACTTTTTTTTTATAGTAGCCCGGCAAAACGACTGCACTATGCCTGACGGTAAGCACAGTACAGTCCAAAAACAATGGCGACCACCGAGTGACACATTATCCATCGCCGGTCGCCGCTGTCATGCCGAACCGTAGACGTATGATACTACTGTGTTGACATGGTGCTTAAACTTTGGTTAATCACTAACATGCTTTGGGACTTTGTTGTAAAACCTAACATTATTACTTCAAAAACTGTTACTGGTCCTAGTGTGCATGAAACAGGGACCAGTTTCTTACTGTCTCTACGATTTAAATTATCTCAGTAAATATATATAGTAAGTAAATCCATGGTTATTTTACTTGTTGGTGACTTACCAAAGTGGCTGATCTGCAAAGACTCTTCCTGTAAAATAATATTGTGTCGTTTCTGCCCACACCGCCTTGAAATTTAGTACCGTCTGATGCATTCTGTACGTTAGAACAATGCTTCCCTTGCCAGTGGGGGAGGTCGGTGGATCCTCGGTATGTATCAACAAGACCAGAGAGGCCAACATCTGTCTCTCCAGTGTAAATCGTCTCATAGTCTTCGGTGAAATCGTACATCTATAAAGTAAGCCACTTTTATAATTTCAGTCCTATTTGGTTGTTGAGAACAGTTACTGCTGGTAAGACCTTGTCTAAATTAAGTTCCTTAAACTACAACCTTAAAATTAACCATTTATCACCAAGTATATGTGTGTTATTTTTTTAAATTTATTTTACATGCAAATAGTCGTCTCCTTTTTTCTGAAATCATTTTAAATCTAGAGCAGGTTAGTAGGTGGTAGAGCCACGCTGAACTTATTACTGGTTTCAGCATGAATGTGTCGGCTCGTCCAGGGTACTACCATCTTCTCATCTTCAATCTCATAGAAATCGGACGTGAAGTAACAGTGCTTGCATTATTACGTTTCGTTAGGTCGGTGATAGCCCAGAGAGGCCCACCTCCCCTCTCCCCTTCCCTCTCGTCTCCATCCTCCCTGACATAAAAAAAATGATTAAATACATTATTAAGGTAAGCAAGATAAGGTATAATCGTCATACTTAACTAGTTACAGCTAACTGTTAATGATCGATGTTAGTAAATCGATTTCTTGCTGTAAAGATCATAACCTTTATGTCGGTTTCATTATTACTGTGAGGACAGTTTAATTATAGCAATTTTTTCCTTATTAGACCTACGAGGTAATAATATAAGGTTTGATTGCAAAATTATCTTCCACGAATAGTTATATTTCAAATCTCAAGCTTATGGCAAGTAAGTCTAGGTAACTTTGCTTTTGAAAGTTGCAATCTTTGATAACCAGAATACGGAAAGTTGGTAGTCCTGTTTGAGGTTTGTTGGAATCATATCAACAGTTTGTTACTTCTATTAAATACAAAAAATATCTTACACGATCGATAAGTCCGAGCGAATCGAAGCTAATCCATCCAGGCATGAAGGTGTTACCCAAGGTCATAAGCTGGGACTTGTATCCCATCATGAATTCCCTGGCAGTCATCCTGACTAGAGGTTGGCTATTTGTCAAGGTTATCAGATTGTTCAAAGCGAATCTGGTGACAAAGGATTGCTTTGACACGACGTGTGCGATGCTCTGCAAGAGATGGTATTATTTTAAATTAGCTATCTTTATATAAATCAATTGCCGAATGTATGTAACGGACCGGTTGCACCTATTTGACAAATTCTTTTTTTGTCGTGCTTATAGTTGTTAGGGCAGGTTTTGTATGCAATCAAATGTTTGGAATATTGTAAAGACAAATTAGCGTTATAAATATTAATATATTAATGTTCAACTGCTATTATATTCTATGCCAAATTCGTACTGTAAAAGGAAATTAAAAACTGATCTAGTTTCAAATGATGGAACAACTTATTGTTCGTACCCTATTGCTAAATCAATGATGTAGTTCTTAGAATTTCTTGGCTTCATTATCATGGATGGTTAGATCATGATGTTTAGATTCACCGAAAGCTTCAACTCAATTGCAAGGATTCGAAATCCTTCTGAGTATAGAACACAAAACATACGGATGTCGCAAATATATCATTTATATGACAATATTTATAGAGAATTAGTGAATGTACGCAATTCCTAATCATTTATACCTATTAACTATGTATAAACTACAGAAAGACCATTTACTTAAAGTTTTGAAATAGAAAGGATAACAACTAACTGTGATATTTCTAACAATATGTTTTGTTTGAAATATTCTTAAATGCTAAGGACTTTTAATCAATAAATATGCAAATCAATCCAATTGCTCATAGTCTCTGCAAAATGCGTATTTTAAAGGTCGTCAACTTTCCTTTATCGAAGTCTTGTCGGTTTTGTATTTAGTACTTTAAGATGTGATTTTCAATCTGTACTTATAGACACCTATACTAATATTATAAAGACGTAAAGTTTGTGAGTTTGTGACGCTGTGGTGTTGTAAGGGGAAATCTCAGGAACTACTGAACCGATTTTGAATTTATCAATAGAAAGCCACGTTATTTGTAAGTGTTATAGGCTATATATCATCACACTAAGACCACTAGGAACGGAGCAACAATGAAAAATGTTTTAATATCGGGGTGTTTTTTTCTCTTAGCTGCGTCTTAGCCTAAAATAACTATTCCACGCGTACGAAGTCGCGGGCAGAAGCTATTAACTAATTATATTATCTATACTAATATTATAAAGAGGTAAAGTTTGTGAGGTTGTAGGGGGTAATATCTGGGGAGTCGGAGAAAAAATGGACGAACGAAAACGTTTCTTATGAACGATGAGAGATATATGATTGAGTTCTAGAGAAAAGTTGTAGCTTGATAATGCCTATTACCGCCCAACGAAGTGGGCACGGGTCGGCTAGTTTTATGTATTTTAGCATGTGACCATAGTTTCACCTGATGTTAGATAACAATGTGGTCTAAGATTGTAAACTAGTGAAATTTAGAGGAGGGAAGTGACTCTCTAGTGCAACTGCTATAGTTAGCTTTAGATTTCATTTTCAGTGCTTGCGATTCACAGAGCTCAATAACAACTACAATGGTTTTGTCTGCAAATGTTTTGTCTACAAATCGTTATCGTTTACAGAAAGCATTTTATATTGGACTATCGGGCATGGCGGACGTTGCCCCGCTCTGATAATAAAACAAATGACAAATTATATACCTAAATCTTCCTTGTGAATCACTTTATCTACTGGTGAAATCCGCATGAAAATCGGTTCAATAATTTTTGAGTTTATCGCAAACAGACAGATAGACGTAGCAGAGAACTTTGTTTTATAACATGTAGCGATAAACTAATTAATAGATTTGTTTTAAAACTAGCTATATGATCTATGATATAACATTTTGCCCTCTTCAAGAGCCACCATAAGTTTCATATTGGAAGAATTGAATGAGTTCTTAACAAATTTGCTACGGTAGGGAGAGAATTTCAGGCAGTCATGGAGAACGTTGATGTACATCTGTAGGAGCCATTTAAATTTGCCTATGAGTTGCCAACCCCAAAGCAATGCACTGAACTCCTTTCTTTGCAAGACGATGGTTTTAACACATGCATAATAAATCCATGGAATGCTTTGTCTTTAATCCTTGTCAACCCTAAATAGATTTAACCTATTGAGAAACTGAATGTTGTTAAGATTTCAATGTAACTCGCAACAGTAATGAAAATATCTACTATAAAAGGTTATTTAATGTATATTCCATTTCATCATTCACTTATATTATTACATATATTATACAAGCCTGTATCAGCGACTTTTACTGCATATAACTATAAATTTGCTAAATTTGCTAACACTGATCACACGTCAATCAATTCATATAACTGTTTTGATGGATTACGCATCGGACCTCGTACAGATATAACATAAAAATCTATAGTTCTTATAAAACTATTTGGAAAATTATAATCGGAATGAGAGTAGTTTCAAGAGCCTCCCATTTTAATTTCATTAGCCTTAGACATTGCAATTCGAATATAAACAAAGGAATTTTTCAAAATCGAATTGGAAATGTATATTAATTGAGAGTAGCGGGCGCCCAGAGGTCGACATTCGACCATAGTTCATTGATTTTTTTAAGTTTGAATTTTATTAGGGTTAATATCATTGTTGAATGTAGAATGAAAAAGGGTAATTGGAACGTAAGAGTAAAATAATACATACAGTCGAGCATAGCAACCTCCTTCACAACCTTTTTTGAAGTCCTTTATTGACAGATGTCAAAATGTCTTTTTTATTTACATGTGTATATATGTTGTGTAAAATTGAAGCAGTAGTGTGAGTAATGCATATTTTAATTAATTTAAGGTACTTTTAATGCATCTTATATAAAATAAATAGCTTTCTGCACTTCTCCTCCATATAAACTTTAACTATGCCAAATTTCACGTTCATCCGTTCGCGCATTTCTCTTAAAAAGGGATACAAAGTTTAGGCTTCACGTATTAATATATTAATTGAGACATTGGTTAGTTTTTGTCAATCCAAGACAAGGTACGTACGTACCTAATCATAGTCAAGGATGTTCTGATGCATTTTATTAGAGTGTTTTTTTAAGTAGGTTTTATAATTTTTTAACAAGTATGATGATAGTCATGAATGGTTTAAAATAATGCTAAATGATGAGCTGGTGTTATTGCAACGTGCGAACAAGCTAGTATTATGCTACAACCAATAAGTGCTAAGGGGAGAGCATAATAGGGTGTCGCGGGGTGTCGAATAACATTTAAGACTTGAGACACCCAAGCCAACCTCACCTGCACGTGGTGCACCCTGCTGAATAACAAACGAGGCAATGGCGAATGCGGGGTGGTAGGTTCTACAGCCTGACTGGGTAGCAACCACTATGCATATGGCGAAAAAGCCCGTCATAGTGATTCATTTCTGCGGTTCGCGTTTCGGGATCAGCTTGTGCATATCCAGCTTTTCGCAAGCCGACATGACAGCGGCGACCGGCGATGGATACTGTGTCACTCGGTGGTCGCCATTGTTTTTGGATTGTACTGTGTTTACCATCAGGCACAGAGCAGTCATCTTACCGTGCTACAATAAAAAAATAAATATCACGTTGCCCATACTTGTAAACTACAATACAGACAACAAAGAACATTTACGAAACGTAAATTGGATCTAAACTGCAATTTAACCTACAACAGTTTATAACAACATTTGATGTAACATAAGACAACAGTGTAATTCAAATTCATCTAATAGCCTTTCATCGTGGTGGGTATGTCACCAGAGGTTAGTAAGCAATAAAGCTTTTCTTTTTATCGTAGCACGGCAGAGTGACTGTACTGTGCCTGACGGTGAGCACAGTATAATCCAAAAACAATGGCGACTACCGAGAGACACGCTATCCCTCACCGGTCGCCGCTGTCATGCCGGCCTGCATAAACACCGGCCGGGAGATTGTTCCACAGCTTCACGGTACGACAGAGATAAGAAGTTGCGAACTTACCAATAGAGCGATGTGAGGTAAATAGAGTATATCATCCTCTTTGTTTCCTTCGGACATATCTTCAAGCCAAGTCAACGGGTGTAAAGGCACAGCGTTTAATGTACCGTTATCGTTGAATCCTAATATCTTGTGTTCCAAGCCTTCTCTGCAATCAATATTATTTTTATGTTACATTAGGCCAAATAATTGGTACTTGAAAACTGCTGACACTAGCTAGGTGAACTAGTTAAGACGATTGTCTAGAACTCAGTTACTCAGACAAACTTTAAGGTTTTTCTGGAACCTTCATTATGCGTACGCTAGCGTTGTGTTATTCGGTACCCGGTACAGGTTTCCCGCTGGATTGTACCGGGTCCGCTACATTGAGCTCTTCAAACACGTATTGAAATATGCTCTTCTAGGTGGGTTCAACAATGATAACCTTGGTTTTGAAGTTATCCATAGAGAATGGCGATCATTTACCATCAGATATGCCGCCTGTTAGCTGAACTTTGGCATTAAAAAATGTAAATTGTGATGAAAAAATATTACTTTCATTCAATTTTTTGAAGATTAAGCTTGTAGTGAAGAAGAACATTGTAATAAAATCATAAGATTATGCAGAGCATTTTGCAATACTTGCCTAAGTTTTCTCCAACCTTCCTTTTTTATAAAGTAACATACATGCACCAATATCAATTAACAATACTTAATTGACTCCAAAAGAACAGTATCTCTGAGGTAAATTATAACTTATTCTTCCTGAGAAGTGAGTTGGTACGCCTCGCGTGTAAGAGTATTTGCTAAACACGCCATTTAAAAATGGAAAATGATAGGACACTTTTTGCAGTATTCGAAATTTGCACAGGCTCTATCTACAACTCTGCTAGTAATATAAAATCTCTTATTAAATATTCAAAAGTCCATTCCTTATAGAACAATCATCTTATTCATGAATTAACAAACGATGGGCAAACACCAGACTGAATCAATAAAAAGGATAGCTACCTATAAGCATAAGGGCCAACTTCCTCAAGCTTCAGTTTCTCATCGTGACCAGAAAGGTATTCCTCGGCGTTCGTTATGTTGAATAGATAAACCTTTAAGTTAACTTGTGCTTCTGGTTTACGCCACATCTCGAATATTTCACCTCCGTCCTGGAAAACTATTTTCTGGAAAGAAATACACTTACATGAAACTCTTTGGGCACCAGAGTATTGCCTTCTTATTATATACAAATAAGGTCAGTAAAACATATTCTACTCTTGCAATATACTCTATTAGCTGTAAGTTAATTATGCACACTTTTCATACAAATATTATTCTTAACATAATCTATTCATAACTTCTTTGATAGTCCCATATATCTGTCCACTTTTGTACTTAACTTTCTTCTAGATATATGATTTCAAACCCTGATGATGACATGCCTATACCATATTAACTTGTCACTCCTTTACTTCTATATCATTGGTTCTGTTCCTAATGGTATTCATTGTAGATTCATGAGAGTAAATTTCCAAAACCAAATTTTTGAACAGGTTTTCTTATGCCAAATAATGAAAAATAGGTACTTGGCTAGAGAATAAAAAACAAATATCTATGCTAAAAACGGAAAAAAATAAATGAGATTACTACAATACGACAAGTCCGTGTTTCTTTTTTCTTCTCAAGCTATGGCATTCAATACTCATTATTAATGATTTTTACTGCCAACATTGAGTAGGTAAACATTTTATTTGATATTTTAGAGTTAGCGTTACTATAATAAAATGCTAGCGCTCTTGCTAGAACTTTCCAAAGAGTCTTTGGGACATCTAAAAATATCAATTTTTTATCCAATTCACGTCGTAAATATCCACACAATACTGCAAATAATGATAACAGGGGCTCGTTTGTTAAGTATTAAAAACAACTCACCAGTTTAAATAAGAAGTCGTACGGATGTAGAAATAGGATGAAGAAGCCCCCACCAAGAGAGAAGAAACCGAGCATTAGCAAAATGAAGAGACCTGAAAAGAACATTGTTTTTATAGCTTCTTGATGTTATAAAACCTTATTCAGGGAGCTGGTTGGAGTGTGGTTCGTGACTATTACATATCTGGTATAGACTTAAACATCAAGTACGTTCCTTATGACAACATTTATCCCAACTATATGATGATTGGCGAAAAGGATTTTCTTTTTTCAGTTTTGTTGTTTTTGCACAATTTTTTCGGAATTAGCAAAATAATGGTCGAGGATGATCACATTTTACTACGAGTTACGTTCATCTTCTTGACGCGTTGCTTGAGTATTATATAATAAGATCACAAAGATTCGTCAATCATGAATTAGGTGTAAGTCAGAGAGTCCTGGTAATTTTAAAGTCCAGTTTGTAACAATCATTCTATATGTCCCTTCGATCTTTTGCGCTTGATGGAAGAAGTCGGATATCAAATCATTTGATAATTTTCTAAAGCATGTGGTCATTTTTGTTAAAGTATGTAACGGTGATATGGTGTTACTGTTTATCAATGTTGTTTCCAGTATATTTCTCAGATATGTTTGGCTTTTGACTACAATATTACTACAGTTACGTTGTGATTTAAGATGGTAATACGCTAAAGCATACGATCAATTTACGAATTTATGTAAACGGATAACTGCAGAACGGTTGCAACTACTTGTTTAGTTCTTTTTTCTTGTGTGTATAGTTGTCAGAAGTGTTTGATTGAAGGAGGAGTTACTTTGCGGAAATCCATCATTAATTATTAAAGTGGACATTAGAGGCGGAAGTGCAAAGTAAAGTCCACTATAACATTCAAGGACAAATTTTGTATGAAAAAAAAAATGTTTGAAATATCTTACGGAATGTTACAAATTTTGATAACAGATCTCCATATAAATAATAAGTCCGAAGACAATAGGGAGGTCTTCAAAAATATTGTTAAAAATCACAAATTGACAGTCAGTCAGTGAGTCTTTAATTACATTGTCGTACTGTAGAAATAAGATTTGATGTCATTTCCTTCGTTAGTATGTGCGAAGCCGGGCCGTCTAAACTAATTGGTTCTTTAGCGATATTACAGGAATATACCTATGGTTATTTGACTAGCTTGGAGGAAGTTATAAAACAACCTATAACCTGTCGCTCGACCCAATTTTTGAACATACAATAACTGAGGTTATTTTCCTCTCAACTCTGTGGAACACCATTTTATTTGTGATGGCTTCTATGAACTTCCTTTTCTTACCCTTATCCCACCTAAGTATGCACAACATAACATGTTTTCCTCTTGCACTCTCCCTTGTCAGCTGTCATCGCAGAATTCACATCTTTTATACACATTTCTCACACAATCCGTCCATATCTTTTTCGGTCTTCCTTTACTCTTATAACCGTATACATTCATACTCAAACTGTTTATATTTACATGTTCTATGGACCTATGTGAGATTAGTTATTGATAGTGATCGTTCGTCGGATGTTGGTCTGGTAATCAGAACGAGTACAATTTCTCAACTAAATTTAGAGATAATTTAGAAATATATAGACTAAAAAGGACTTATCAACGTGGGTACAACGCCTCATGTAGAATTTTTAAGGTTTCTACTTTGTTGGGAGTTATTAAATCGACGGCCTCACTTTTTGTCGCATATTTGAGCCATTTAACTACAGGCTAGTATACTATAAATAGTCATTTTAAAGTATTAATGATTTTCCTGTTACCAAGTGATTGACTTGACTACGCTAAAATAACAAGAGCCGAAGGTGATCTACTTAAAGTCCTTTGTCCATAAAATTCTAATGATTGCATTCTGCGAATAATTTGGAAATGAGTGTGTAGGTGTTACAGGAAAGAACTTGAAATTCGCTAACGTATTTAGTTATGGGAAGGTCGTGCCCCCGCTTCAAACTAATTTTAAAAAGGAGTTCGATTGTTTGATGCGTTTGGTTTGATAGTGTTGCCAGAGAGATTATTGCTAGTCTGTCCTTTATAATTTATAGAATTAATACAAAGCGAGGGCTCGTCTATATGCGTGCGTTATAATGTATTAGTTCATGAATGCAAGCTCATAATAATTGTTATATAGTTAATTGCGGTAAAAACGTATGGAACGATGCATCAATTCTCAGTATCATGTTTTATTACATAATTGGTGTGAAGTCACGACTATAATAATTTATATAGACATTCGGAAACATTAATAACCATTTATTATCGTATGTAGGTATGTAAATAAAAATAAATCGTCTGTGTTAATCAGGTAGTTTGATTTATTCAATTTTGTGATATGTTTTAGTACTATATATATATATATATATATATATA
>MU158887.1:580755-632106 GCA_015888305.1 Antheraea pernyi | reverse complement strand
TATATATATATATATATATATACTAGCGAGCCTGGCGGACGTTGTCCTGCCTTGATAATAAAAATAAATCCTAAAAGTCAACCGAAGCGCCACCTACCGGGTCCAATCTAAACCATTCTCGGATCCACTGGAACACGCACACAAAATTTCATCAAAATCGGTCCAGCCGTTTAGGAGGAGTTCAGTGACATACACACGCACAGAAGAAATTTATATATAAAGATATATATTTTGAAGGAGTATTAAAAAACTAAAAAACAGAATTCGGCACAAAAAAATAAGAGGGAAAACCAAAGTAATAGATGCTCTATACTTCGCTCGCAGCATAAAATGGAGATGGGCAGGACATGTGGCTCGTATCCCAGAAAACAGATGGACAAAAACTGGTAACTCTGTGGAACGGACCTCACGGATATAGAAGTAGAGGAAGGCCAAAAGCTTGATGGAGAGATGAACTACAATCTATAGCTGGTAGGAGCTGGATAGACACTGCAAGGAGTCGCGACACTTGGCTTTCTCTGGAGGAGGCCGTTACCCGGAAAGGGGTCCACAAAAATTAATGACAAAAAGAAATTGTATTTAAAAAATGTAACAATGTAGTGGAATAAACAGGCTTTTTTATTTTTTTTATTTTTATTTATTTATTAAAAAATGACAAAATACCAGGAGAGCTATTGTGTGTAAAACATAATCGGTTTCTTACGGCACTATTTGGAATGGTATTAATCAATAAAGTCGAATCTATTTCATTTATTTTATTTACTAGCCTCTGTCCGTGACTTCGTCCGTGTGAAATAATTAATTTGGGCTAACGCTAACACGTAACGGAAGCTCTCAAGAGGAAAAAAACCCCGATTTTCAAACATTCTTCATTGGTGCTCCGCTCCTATTGGTCTTAGCGTGATGATATATAGCACTAAATGAATTTTTAAAATCAGACCAGTAGTTCCTGAGATTACGTCAGAAACTCACAATTCACAAACTTTTCCTCTTTATAATATTACTATAGATATGGTCACACTATAAGGTGTTGTTAGGTTAGGTAAATACGTAATAACTTAAGAGAGAAGGTCGCTTAAGCAGGCACTCAATAAAGTAACCGACTTGGTATTACATGGATTTCACATCTTTTTACGGTAGAAGAACCGAGTTGCAAGACTTGGTTTTTTTACAAGTTTTGTTTTGATGGAATTAATCCTTATTCAGTTAAATACTAAAGTTACATTGGGCATTTAATGTAGATTAAAATTGTCTTTTACAATGTATCATTTCAATGAATATGTTAGAAGACATTAAGTCAAAAGATACTTGCTAAGTTTGTTTGACATTTCCACGTAAATATCAATGTGGATAAGAATGTATCTAAGTCGTTCAGTCACATATAATGCTAGTGATCGAAGGCACACTAGAACACATCTTTTTCAATTGTCCTAATCTAGTATATTCCTTGTATAATATTTTGCCTGACAGTATACCCCGTCCTTCTGATTTTAAATCTTTGCTGTTATATGTGTTTTCTCCCTTTGTCTATACTTTGGCCAATTTTATAATTATTAACAAAATTAAACTTTTTAACATTACTAACATTAATTATTATGTAAATTTATATTTATTTATTTAAGCATGATTATATATATTGTATTTATCCTTGGATATATTACACTGGCCTAATCTGGAAGAGCAAAATTATACAATTCATATTTAATACTACCTATAAAGTGACTCTCCCATGACTAACTTGACACTGGCAGAATTCGTATCTACGAGACGCCAATATATAAATGTTGAAGTTGAATGCTAGTGATATCATAAGTAATTAGGTTATTGCATAAATAACAAGAAATATATTCTATAATTTAAATTTGATATCTGATTAAAGAAGGCGTTTCTTTGCGGAAATCCATCACTAAACATTATAAATAAATAGTGGGCGTTACTTTGCACTTCCGCCTGGAATTGATTAACCGCTACCACGTCGCACACAGAAAACGTTTGATTGCGCGAGGTACACCCGAAAAAGTTAAATCGATCGACGTCAGGTTGAACCGTCGACCAAGGATACATTTTTAATTTTTTTTTGTTGATGTAGTTACTAATTCTTTCTATTATCAGTTCCAGATTTAACATTTTCAGGTACACCTTGCGTAAATAAAATCAAACGTTTTTTGTTGCAGTGAAACGTAGTAGCGGCCAATCAATTCCAGGCGGATGTGCAAAGTAACGTCCACTATAATATTTAATATCTAGACATTTTCACTTACGATACTATTATATCTTCGAGCAACAATAACTAGATAAAGGGTCACGGACAAAATTGAAGCTAAAATCTATCCGCGTAAATATATACTTATGTGTAGCTATTTGTTTACTAAGAAAGGGAGAAAAAAAGTTTTAAAACAGTTTTAAGTTCAACCTAGTTACAACCATAACACCTAGTAAAGTCTCAAATGTTCAAAATATTATCTAATACTTACGATAAAACGAGCAAAAGTAGTAAATTACGCCCCTCACAAATGAAAAGACAACATAAACAACATTATATAGTGTTGATTCAACCTTAACACATAATAAATAAAGCACGTTTTCCCGTTATTGTGCGTGTTTGTACGCGACAAGGCTCAAACATTTGTAACACATGTTTAAAATCGGTCATTTTGTTCAAAATATGATATTATTTGGTAGTTTAAAGCTTAAAATATAACTTATTCAACATGTATTTAGCGAAAGTAAAATACTCCGGTCGTTAAATTGCTTTTTCGGGTATTATTTTTGTATCTTTTGAACACACTGCGGCATGTGAAACGGGCTTACTTTGGCTGTGTTTCAAACAAACTAAACAAAAAATGGGCACACATTTCAAGTGAGCTCTTATTTATCGAGACGTATTTTTCGCGCCGACCCTTTATCTAGTTATTGTTGATCGAAGTATTATATGATGCACAGATTACATTACACCCATGCGAAGCCAGGGCCGATCTCTAGTTTATTTATAAAACATTATCAAGTTACCCTCTTGAAATGTGCATATTACTTCTAGTGTATTGTAATGAATTATTTCTACGCAAAGGAAAGCAAATTACTGAAGACATGATTATATTGCTGTTGCTTATATATTGTTCTTTATTATTTTTGACAATTACAATGGTCGATTTGTGTTATCGCTACGAGGGAACAAGCAAGCGTTATGCAACAATGTATACGTGTAAAAGAGAGCATACTTCATGTTAGTCAACTCAAAGACACGATGCGAACAAAAATTATACTGCTGTTTTTAGACACCAAACAAATTCGGCCCGAATGGGTCGGCTCGCCCGGGATACTACCACCCGACCCACAGAAATACCGACGTGAAGTAACAGTGCTTGCATTGTTGCGTTTCGTTCGGTCAGTGACAACGCCGGAGGCCCACTTCTCAACCCCACTTTCTTCTTCTCTCTCGGCCTCCCCCCAAACACAGGCTGGCAACGCACTTGCAACTCCGCTGGTGTTGCTAGTGTCTATGGACGGCAGTGATCACTTAACATCACTTGACCTGCTTGTTCGTTTGCCTCCTATGATATAAAAAAAGGAATAAATTCAACGGATATAAACTAGTATAGTAATCATCTGCAGCTCTCTCTTACGCTCTATTCGAGAGTTCGGGTAGAGTGGGACAGCAATGGTTTCCTATTAAAATTTACTCTACTTTAATGAACTCTTTCAATGTTATCGTAAAGTCATGTAAATGCACGCGAATAATTAATATTTCCTCAAGTGCTTTAATGAAATGCCGCAGATAACGCGTATCGAGTCGTTCACAGGAAGCTATCACGAAGGTCAATGCCCGCCCATTGAACTTTAAAGTCGCTATATCCGAACCGAACCGGCGCGGCGCGGTGGTAGTTTTGACATTCATAATTGCCATCTTCGGGCCTAAATTGAATAAAGGATAATTGTTGATTTCATTTGATTTGACTTCCACGGAAACAAAATCACATGCTTTGGCTGGTTTAAAATTAATATTACATAATTGATTCCGCTAAATTGGAATAATAATGTTAATAAAAGGTAATAATGTTTTCTTGTTTGAAATCATTTTAAAAGCAAAAAGTACATACATTCGAAAAAAGGTCGTAAGTTTAGATAAAGGTCCTTACTATTGGACATGAAGGTCTTTGCTATTACGATCTAAAAAAAAATACACAAGAAAGTATCTAGACCTTTCTATACTTAAAATAGAGAGATGAGTCATCGGTGCGTGGGAAAAACGCATAGACTGTGTTACACAATACGTATAATCAGCCAGTCAGTGAGGAAAACCAATAAACACTCTGAAGGCACTATGACTATTTATCCGGGCAGAGCTTCGCCTTACAATTTACAATAACTTCCACATAGGAGTGCGTGCAGATCAGCGACATCTTGCCCTTTATATGCCGAACTCCCACCAATGTAGTCTCACACCGTGGTGAATAATGAACAGCCGATAACTTCAACCAATAGCGTTCGAGGTCATTAGTAACACCCGCAATAAAGTCAATAGCGCGGTATCGCAGGTCAATAGTGGTTCCCCGGGTGGCGTTGTAGTCTCGCCTCTCGGGAGTGTCATAGCGGTACCGGACGTAGTCATTAACAACTGAAAACTGAGCGCCCCGACTCATAACCAAGCAATAGAGTTCATCTTTGGACGTCAATCGATAAAAAAAAGACTGACGTTTCACAAGTTTGTACGTTATTTGCTTGCGTAATAAGTAACAAAAACAGAAATTTAAGGTACGCGTCCAATATATATTCGTAACGTTGTATAAATCTTTCTGTATATAATTCTTCTATCCGTGTGTGACTGAACTTCCTAAACGGCTGGACAGACTTTGATGAAGTTTTATGTGTGCTCAGGTGGATTCAAGAATGGTTTAGATTCATAATTGGACCCGGTAGGTAGGGCTGCGGTGGACATTTATGTTTTTTTTAATTATCAGGTCAGGACAACGTCCGCCGGACCCGCTAGTTATCTATAAACTGTTTCATTTACATTTGGTTTACGAACCAGACATCGCATACTCAAAAATGTGCCATATATTTTTGGTTATTAAAAAAAATGTCGAGGTATTCATTAAGACTGCCGACTGAAGTAAAAACTCAAAAAAATTAAATAAATGTGTGCTCTTTTGAATTTTCATATTAATCAATAGTGTGAACGACAATATTTAAATTTGAGATTTTGTTTGTTGGAAAAAAAATATGTCGTAGGAGGCAAACGAACACGTGTGTCACCTGACGTTAAGTGATCACCACCGTCCATAGACACTTGCAATATCATGAGAGCGCCAAGTGCGTTGCCAGCCTGTGTTTGCTGGGTGGGAAGGTGGGGATGGGCAGGGAGAAAAGCAGCGCTATCAATAACGTTCGCATGGTTTTCATATCTATTGGCACTCGGACCAATAATTATTTACATTTTTACAAAGTTTAATCATTCAAACGTATGATGAGCTGCAAAATATCAATATTACATATACACGGGCCCTAATTCTACGCGTCGCTAGTCTAAAGCGAGCCGTGCAAGCGCAATACGGTCGGTCACGCTTACTAGCATGTCATCGCGCGAAATTATAAATTTATCTTTTTTTTTTATAGTAGCCCGGCAATATGACTGCACTGTGCCTGATGGTAAGCACAGTACAATCCAAAAACAATGGCGACCACCGAGTGACACACTATCCATCGCCGGTCGCCACTGTCATGCCGGCCTGCGAGAAGCTGGATATGCACAGGCTGATCCCGAAACGCGACCTGCAGAGTGAATCACTATGACGGGCTTTTTTGACATATACATGGTGGTTGCGACCCAGTCAGGCTGTAAAACCCTACCACCGTGCGTTCGCCATTGCCTCGTTCGTTATTCAGCAGGGTGCACCACGTGCAGGTGAAGTTGGCTTGGATGTCTCAAGTCTTAGATGTTATTTGACACCCCTTACACCCCAAACCTCACTTATCTCCCGCCAAAAAAATACCATATAACGCGCCTAAATAAGTTTTTACTTAAAAGACCTTACACAGCCACAAAGAATATATTAAAATCATTTCGATAAGAGCGTTACGTGTATAAGATAAATCGGTGAACGCTCACCTTAACCGCTTTATTTTTAGATCTATGCAAAAATCATTAACAACTCTGTACGCGGAAACGAAACCGGATTTATTGGATAGTTTTTATTTAGTACAGGTAGCTTACTTTGTAACAAGAGTTATTTCGCTTAAAACAAATAAGCAAGTTGTGACGATTGATTTCCAACGAACATATTATTTATAATGTTTTTTTGTATCATGAATTAACAATAGTTTGAAAACAATTGTAATGAAAGCGATAAAGTTCACATACATAAACATAATTCTTACATTTTACTTTCTTTTTTTTTTTACTGCACTACGCCTGATGGTAAGCACAGTACAATCAATGGCGACCACCGAGTGACACACTATCCATCGCCGGTCGCCACTGTCATGCCGGCCTGCGAAAAGCTGGATATGCACAGGCTGATCCCGAAACGCGATCCGCAAAAGCGAGTCACTATGACGGGCTTTTTCGCCATATACATGGTGGTTGCGACCCAGTCAGGCTGTAAACCCCTACCCTACCACCCCGCTTTCGCCATTGCCTCGTTCGTTATTCAGCAGGGTGCACCACGTGCAGGTGAGGTTGGTTTGGATGTCTCGAGTCTTCGATGTTATTCGACACCCCTTACACCCCCAAAAAGGTAATGTTGCTCTCTCTGTATGTCTGTATGTATTTGTAAGTCAAGAATCATTGAGGCGATTTACATGTTTTTTTTAAATCGTAAGTATATCCTCTGATATGGATTTAGTAGAAATTTTATTGCATAAATGCTTCG
Source organism: Antheraea pernyi (assembly GCA_015888305.1). NCBI lineage: Eukaryota > Metazoa > Arthropoda > Insecta > Lepidoptera > Saturniidae > Antheraea > Antheraea pernyi. The sequence goes on along the minus strand of MU158887.1, from coordinate 625,237 downwards.
ATCAACAATAACTAGATAAAGGGTCACGTACAAAATCGAAGCTAAAAGCTGTCCGCGTAAATATATACGTATGTAGCTATTTGTTTACTAAGAAAGGGAGAAAAAAGTTTTAAAACAGTTATAAGTAATCAACCTAATTACAACCATGACACCTAGTAATAAAGTCATAAATGTTCAAAATATTATCTAATATTTACGATAAAAAGAGCAAAGCAATAAATTACTTCCGTCACTTACAAATGAAAAGTCAACATAAACAACATTTAGTGTGAATTCAACCTTAACAGCCAATGAATAAAGTACTTTTTCCCGTTATTGTGCGTGGTTGGAGAGACTTGGGCAAACATTTGTACCACAGGGTTAAAATCGATAATTTTGTTCAAAATTTGATATTATTTGTAAGTTTAAAGCTTAAAATCTAACTTATTAAACATGTATTTAGCGAAAGTAAGATACTCCGGCCGTTAAATTGCTTTTTCGGGTATTATTTTTGCATCTTTTGAATACATCGTGGCATTGGCTGTGTTTCAAACAAACTAACGCTTTTCGTGCTGACCCGATATCTAATTATTGTTGATCCAAGCATAAATGTTATAAAATAAAGTTGCTATCCAGGTTCGTTTGTATGTGCCCTTGATTCTTCTAGACAACGGAATGTAACATACGGTTATCAATATCTTTTAGAGAATTTCTTCTGGAAGCTATATATGCATAATACACAATCATACAGATAAATCGATGTATATAGTAAAGGAGTAAAAAAGTCAATGCAGTCATAAAGTTTGCCGACAGGAGAGAAAACTCAAAACAGTGGAATAAATCTGTTTTCTTTTGAATTTTCATATTAATTATAGTGTGAATGACAATATTTACATATTAGAATTTGTTTATTGTAGTTATAAATATTAGTGTGGTTTTCATATCTATCGGCACTCGGAGCAATAATTATATACATTTTTATAAAGTCTTTTAATCAATCAAACGTATGATGACCTACAAAATATCAATATTACATGTACACAGGCCCCTATACTACGCGTCGCTAGTCTGACTTAAGCCGCGCAAAAGCAAAACTGCCGTTCGTGGTTACGTAGCAAGTCGTGACGCGAAATTATAAATTTATCTACTGTCAAAAATACCGCACAACACGCCTTATGATGTTTTCACTTCAAAAAATCGATCATTAACATTGCTAAGGTTGACTAAACTTTATGAGATATATCAAAATAACATAGTACAGAATTATGAACCTTAAAAAAACTAACAAAACAGTCTATAATGGTATCTATCTATATTATAAGGAAAACCCACAGTAACAATTGTTATCTTCTATATATTTTTAGAAACTAATACGTTATCTGTTTTATCGTTTCTTGGGAGATATTAAGAATTTAAATTTACGCGCACAGAAAAAAAAAATTGTTTGGGTGACGTGAATTACATAACTTCTTCAACTTTGACTTAAGATAAATAAAGTATAAATAATTATGATTTTAAAATAACTAAGTCTTCATATGAACTATTGCAAAGGTGAAGAACCGTTATTAGTCAGTCGGCACATATAACACCGCATTAATCTGACAAGGGCAATTGAACACATAAGATATAAGGTCACTATTTGCTACTACACACTAATTAAGTTTTTTTTTATATATTTATATTTCGTGTTTAATTTGATTACATTAAGTAATTTGTTGGTCATTACAGTTGAACGGGGGTGCTTGGTATTAAGTTATGTATTTTATATACAACTAGCCTCTGTCCGCGACTTCGTTCGCGTGGAATAGTTACTTTGGCCTAACGTTAACACGCAGCGGATACTCTCTAGAGGAAATAAATAATAGTTAAAAAAAAACTAAAAAAACACGCTTTCATAAAAAAAATCCAACTAAAAACTGTTTTTTAGTAAAATTTAATAAATTTGGATTAAGAATAGTGTAAATTAGAAATAAATGTATATTTTAAACTATTATTTATTTTTAATTTTTTAGTTTAATTTTTTTGCTTTTTTTTTCGGATTATTGCATTGTCATCGACCCTCGACAGGTGGGCAAAGTTTGAATTAAATCTGGTCGTTAAAAGCTCAAAGGGGTCGGTTACAAACATACATACAGGTGAAGCTAATAAAAGCGTGATAAAAAGGATATGAGGAAAAAAGTACTGTACCCAAGGAATACATATATTCCTACATTTCAAAACGAGCTAACTCCAATATTAATCCTTCCTATAACATATTTAATTTTTTTTAACATTCCCATTTGTTATATTCCCATCGGGAACGAAATTCAAATAATGCCGTTCATAAGGTTGTTAGTTCTTTTACAGGTACAAAATTTGAGGATCATGAGGAAATAACGTAAAACATTGGGAACTAAAATTGGATTTAGCTAATTTTTTAATGTAAGGACACAATGGTATGCAAGAATGTTCACGCTATACTCATTTGAAGTGCCATGAATCTTGAAATAAACTCAAAAGTCCAATACGCAAGTGTTTTGCATTATAATAAATAAATGTAACTTCGCGGAGGAAGTATTAAACTCCTTTGGTTTATATAATTAAAAAAAAACCGATATAATTATTCAAACCTGTTTTAATAATTTTAATTATAATATTGAATATTCAATTAAAATATACTGAAGGACAGTATATTTCATACGACTTACAATACTTATTAGGTTTTTTTCCCGAATGAATTTATTCCTTTTTTTATATTTACTACATTTATATTTGATACAAATTATTATAAACTAGCTTTGCACGTGACTTCGTCCGCGTAGAACCTCATGTAAAAAAATACAGTAATTAATAAAGCCATCTGAATGTATCATTTACGTATCTACCTTTCTCTCATACTTAAAGCCGCGTCTTCATTCAAATTATAATAACTTTTAATAGAGTGGAGCGATTGTAATGAAAGAAAGACTAAGTTATTCTCGAAGATATGCTTTATGACTTTCTTTGTGTGGTTTTATTGTGCACTCAGTACTTTAGCAGTGATGCGTGTTCGTGCAAACAGACAGAGATATTTAAAAATGATTGAAATGTATATATTTTTTTATTCCTAGACACCTGCAACATTTTTTTTCACTGTTATTGACCAAGTACAGACACATTTACATTCTGATTATATGTATAGATTAGCGGGCCCGGCAGACGTTGTCCCGCCCTGATTATAAAAAAAATCCTTGACAAATTATATACTAAAACCTTGCTCAAGAATCACTTTATTCACTGATAAAAACCGCATGCAAATCCGTTCAGTAGTTTTTGAGTTTATCGCGAACAGACAGATAGACAGACGCGGTAGGGGACTTTGTTTTATACTATGTAATTATATAGATAAAATAATAAATGTATAGATTGACTAATAACTTGCATTTTCATTGTTTATAGTTTACACATATGCATCGATTATAATAAAATAATAATATTAAAATGCAAGCTTACTATGTTACTATAGTAAAGGTCATATATCATATTAATGGGTCTATTGCAACGTAACGCGTATTGCGAAACGCATAAGTACAAAAAAAATCCTACCTCAGTAAGGGATGTCAAATAGCATCTAAGACTTAAGACAGCCAAGCCAACCACACCTGCACGTGGTGCACCCTGCTGAATAACGAACGAGGCAATGGCGAAAGCGGGGTGGTAGGGTTCTATAGCCTGACTGGATCGCAACCACCATGTATATGGCGAAAAGCCCGTCATAGTGATTCGCTTCTGCGGATCGCGTTTCGGGATCAGCCTGTGCATATCCAGCTTTTCGCAGGCCGGCATGACAGCGGCGACCGGCGATGGATAGTGTGTCACTCGGTGGTCGCCATTGTTTTTGGATTGTACTGTGCTTACCATCGGGCACAGTGCAGTCATTTTGCCGTGCTACTATAAAAAAAAAACCTAACCGTAAGAGGTTTTATTTATAAAAACATATGTAGTCGGTATTATAAACCGATGCGCAGGTATATATAGATTAAGCGTGAGTAAATGTATTGGTATAAACATTTGAAAGGCTAAAAGGAAAAACTAGCTAAGTCACATTTTTGTAGGTGGTAGAGCCACGCTGAAGCCATTACTGGTTTCAGCATGAATGGGTCGGCTCGCCCACGTTACTACAACGCGACACACAGTGCTAGCATTGTTGCATTTCGTTCGGTCAGTGAGAGCGCCGGAGACCCACTTCCCCTCCTCTAAACACAGGCTGGCAACGCACTTGCGACTCCTCTGGTGTTGCAACTGTCTATGGACGGTGATGATCACTTAACATCAGGTGACCCACCAGTCCGTTTGCCTACTATATAACAAAAAAAAAAACAACAAAATTTTACACAAGAAGCTTGAATACATTAGAATGAATGCTTTTGAAAGGGAATCTTGTATGTTATGTGTATTTATGTTATATGTTTACTGTATATAATATGCCTTATAATAATAATAACCGGCGTGGTCAAGTCACGGACTTATGCCCGGTTTAAAATACCTCAATTTTAATTGTAGTTTACCTGTTCAATAGCGTTGTCGGTTCGATAGCTTGTCAAATTACGTTTCTGAACATACACTCATACGATAAACGTCAGTAAAACCCCGGCTGACTGCCTTAAGCGCTCTCCTTAGTAGTCCGGTGAAACTGTTAAGACCTCGCTTGGTCGATAGCGTAGTCAGTTCGAAAAAAAAAAGTCAGTAAAACTCAACGGGCCATTTGACAGTTTATCTTATGGATCACTTTGTCGAGTCAATAACTGTCGGTAGTATAACCGAGTGTCTCAGAATAGCATAATAGACTGTATAAATAATATATAATTATTTATTCATTAGGAAAACTAACAGCTATAATATACAAAACATAGTTATTAGACTAGAAAAAACATCAAGCCATTTATAAGTCTTCGCCGATATAAAACAGAATACAATCACTTGCATTATATGGTATTAGGTTAACATTATAATAAAGGAAGAAATTCAAGAATATCAACAGCCTATTGCTATTTGGAATCGCCATCATTAAAGAACGTCCTTGTTAAAAACGTTGTCGCTTTATTTACACTAGTATTAAATAGGTCAAAATCACCTATCTCGCTCATAATGTTGAAGGAGTGACTAGCTCGCCATAAATATGAATTCTGCCGGTAATTTGTAGAAACAATGGGCAGCGAAAGAGGGGGGTTTGTACGTAGATGTTTGGTCGGAACAGTAATAAATACTTTCGACAGAAGTTCAGAACAATCTACAATATTAGAAGTAATTTTGAGCAGGTATGTTATATCTGCTATTTCTCTTCGCTTCACAAGAGATTATTATTCTGAGTGCCGATAAATGTGAAAACCAGAATAATGTTAATAATTTAAATAAACAAACTTTGAAATTTTAAATAATACATTTATAATTTCAAAATGAGTACACAGTTATTTCATTGTTTGAGTTTTCGTGTTTGTCCGCAGTCCTTAGGACTGCCTCGACTCATTTTTAACTATTTACCAGAGTTTACTCTACTTCGTTGAGTGAAATAGCTATTGGTAGTTTAACCGGGTATCTCAGAAACCGGGCATTAGTCCGTTATACAATATTAAAGAAGAAATACAACAACAACAAAAAATGTGGCACAACGCATTTTACACTTGTTTTAGATAGTCATGTTATGAAATTAGTATTTTTTTGGCCGTGAACTAAAAAAAAATCAATTAAAAAAACTAAGCAGTCACAAGGACTGCCGATAAAAGTGAAAAATCAAAATAATGAAATAACTGTCTTCTCTTTTGAATTTTAAAATTATAGTCTGAATTATTAAAAACTAGCGTGCCCCCACCGGGCACCCTGTCCTGCTTTTATAACAAAACTGCATAGCGAGATCCATGATTTTTGTTCACCCAAAAAAGTTAGAATAGAAAATAGAAGTTTTTAATTCAAAAAATGGACTTAGCCAGTTTTTCCCTTGAGCTCTTCATTTGTTTTATAAATGCAGTTCTCTATACTCGCTGAGTAACACGCCACTTAACTCAGTCACCGTGGCGTGCATGGAAAATTTATAAACATAACATCTCAAGCACCGTTTAAAATTGTAAATCGTGTTTTAATAATACCTAAGAAAATATTAACAAAAAACAAAATTGATTTAAAAAAAAATCTACTCTAAAAAATGCACCACAACGTTCTTGACTATTTAGGTACCTATTCTTATATTGTAATAAACGTTGAATAGAGAGTTTTTGTTGGGATCTTAGTATTTATTGTAGTGGTTTTTATATTTTACTAGCTTCTGTCTGCGACTTCGTCCGTCTAACCTTTTTTTTTTTTTGACGTGGGGAAATCCTTTATGGATACGCGCCACCCTCCCGGGGGAGAGTGTGGGTTATGTCCGACTCGCACGGACTAAAACCCCCACGGTGTACCGACAGACCGTAGATGTTGAGGGATCGAACTAGCTATTCAACCTCGCCGCCCCAACGGTCCGCCCGGCTCCTACCTATAGAGAGGCAGACTGGGTACACACCAGCTGCCTCCCCTCGTCCGCCGGACCTGTGCAATGAGGAAATGAGCCCTCCGGCCCATCCCCTCAAGTCCGGCTACGGTGGCAGGAGGAGTTGGGCAAAGCGCCGCCTCCTCCTGTCGGTCCTCCGTTGGCGGAGACGGCCACTTAGTGGGTCTGCCTCACGGGCTCTCTCCGCCGCCTCCTTCTGCGAGATGACCTCCTCGCAGAAGGAGGCCATTGCTTGCCGCGCCTGTTCGCTGCCGAGCATGGCCGAAACCACACTCGGCAGCGACAAATTCCCCCGTACCATCGTCCGTCTAACCTAATCTAACCTAACGCTAACACGCAGTGGAAGCTCTCAAAAGGGAAAACAATCACCAATTTTGAAACATTCTCCATAGGTGCTTCGCTGATATATAGTCTAAATAGCCTTTCATCGATAAATGAGTTATCTAACACTGAAAGAATTTTTCTAATCGGACCAGTGGTTACTGAGATTAGCGCGTTCAAGCAAACAAACTTATAGTATAGATTCATAATCTTGTGTCATTTGATTCTATATTTTGTAAATCTGATGGCATTACGTAATATAGTTCGGTTATTATTCACAATTGAAGTGGATGGGAAATAATATCACGGAGTGTGAATTTTGAGATGCGACAGACACTCCCTGGAAAATTCTAGTAAGCCACCATTTTGGTAGTACATTGATATTATCGCGAAATACTTGTAATATAATAAATAGGTACTCGACATTGTCATCACTTTCTTACGCTTATCCTACCTAAGTCGGTTCGACACAATATGTTTGTCATATCAAAATGATATTGGAACTTATGTTTTTATTTAATATATTTCATGACAAAATTGACTGTCCACAAATTACTAATCACTTCAAATTTAATATTCCTACTAAGCTTCCGAGATCTAATAAATACGTTCCATTTTATATTTCTCATTCATGTACTAATTTAGGCTTTTACTCTCCGGTCAACAGAATATCTAGGTCATATAACTCACTCCATAAAACATGCGACATTTTCTCAACTAAACGAAATCATTTCAAAACAACGATAGAGACATATCAGTCTCTTCACAAAACACAGTTATAATTTTTTTTTCAGTATTTCCTATATTTCTCTTTCTGTTTCAATCTTCTCGTTTTTTTTTATTATCATGTAATTTTTTTTATATGTAAAATAGTTTAATCTTTTGTTTTATTAATATTTAATTTATTGTTGGAGCATGCCGTGGTTGTCTGTAAATATGACTACATTTATAATGTGTTACAATAGTCCTACTTTTTATATACTCACTATCGTATTGTCATGTTGACGATCCTAAAATAAATAAATAAAAATGTCATATGATTTGGCTTAATTTTTAAGATCGGCCGCCTGCCTCTCATCAACCCTCCTTGAGATTATTTTGTTGTACCACCACTATATGTTTACGGTTTTTTTTATTGTAGCACGGCAAAATGACTTTACTATGCCTGATGGTAAACACAGTACAATCCAAAAATAATGGCAACCACCGAGTGACACACTATCCATCGCCCGTCACCGCTGCCATGCCGGCCAGCGAAAAGCTGGATATGCACAGGCTGATCCCGAAACGCGACCCGCAGAAGCGAATCACTATAACGGCCTTTTTCGCCATATACATGGTGGTTGCGATCCAGTCAGGCTGTGAAACCCTACCACCCCGCGTTCTCCATTGCCTCGTTCGTTATTCAGCAGGGTGCACCACGTATAGGTGAGATTGGCTTGGGTGTCACAAGTCTTATGATGTTATTCAACACCCCTTACACCGCAAATTTAATTAATGATTGTGTGAATTCTTGAAATTTCATAATTTGTTAATTGAAATTATTAACATTAGTATGGTTTTCACATCTATTGGCAATCCGAGCAATAATTATATACATTTTTATACAGTTTATAATGAATATATGATAGGCTGCAGAATCTCAAAACAAAATATCCATATCAGATGTACACAGGCTCCTATATTACATGTCGCTAGTCTTACGCAAGCCGCGCAGGCGTAATACGATCGGTCACGCTTACTAGCATGTCACTGTGCGAAATTATAAATGTATCACCTGCCAAAAATACCGCTCGACGCGCCTAAAGAAGTTTTTACTTCAAAAAGCTCTTTGTTTCTTTATTGTTCTTGTTATCCTTAGTTGATAAGCCTCGTCAGGCAGGATATGTCGCTTTTGGAGTAAACTATGTGCAGCCGTGCTATTTCCATGGACGAGTCTACATGTTTTAACACTGGTAAAATAATTTGTGACTGTACTCTGCAAAGGTTTCACATCTCGTTGTTGCAGAGAGCTTGACGTTTAAGGTTACTGCTCCACTTTTAAGGATCACAGCGTGAAGTTATATAGTCCAGAACATTCTTCTATTTAATGTGCTGTTCGAAGTACAATGACTTTTTATAACGGACCGTTAGTTTCCGAGATTAGCGAGTTCATGTTTAGCACTCTAATTAACATATAAAAAAAAGGAATCCATTCAAACTCGGACGCAATTCGTATAAAAAATCCAATCCGGGTTGTTATTCTCGTGATTTGAACTGAGCGATTTTAATCCGAGATATATAATTAATGTGTATGTAAAAAGTTGTAATGTATTTACTCGGAAGCGTTCCATGTAAAACAAGAATAGACGTACAGTGGAAACTTCCATTACGAGATTTCAATTTATTCACAGTGTTTTATTTTTTCTTAACAAACGATCTCCATCAAGTTTTAATATGGCTTTTAAATTGTTTTAAAAAGACGATGGCATATAAAAGGACGTCAGGGATAGAATAAATGCAAGATGGATGAAACGACGAAAGGTATGTAGGTGGTAGAGGCAAGCTAAAGCTACTCGTTTCAGCATGAATGTGTCGGCTCGCCCGGGGTAGTACCACCCAACTCACAGAAACACCGACGTGAAGTAATAGTGCTTTCATTGTTGCGTTCCGTTCGGTCAGTGAGAGCGCCGAAGATCTTTCCCCATCCCCCACCCTCCCAATGTCCTCCTCGCAAACACTTGCTGGCAACGCACTTTCAAGTCCCCTGGTTTTGCTAGTGTCTATGGACGACGGCAATCACTTAAGATCAGGTGACCCACCTGTTCGTTTGCCTCCTATGGTATAAAAATATAAATAGGTATCTGGGATTGTTTGTGACATACGAATGCATTTGAAATTAAAAGGAAATGTGTATAAAGCTGTAATAAGACCAATTTTGTTATATAGATCAAGGTCCTTGACTACGCAAGAGACGGGTTGGAAAATATTACACGTAGCAGAGATGCGAATGGTAAGATGGACCTACTGGATGGAAGAACTAGAATACATAAGATTGAGAATGAGTATATCAGAGGAAGTATGAAAGTAGCACCAGTGATAGAGAAGTTGAGGAGCAATAGGACAAAGAGTAAGAATAAGTAAGTAAGAGGACAAAGGAGTAACAAGGTTCAATTTGTGGGTGGTAAAAGCTATAGGATTTTGAAAGATTGACATGTACTAAATTGTGCATCTGTCTGTGTGCTTGCCGGCTCTCTACCCTTGGAGTCGGAGGCGGAAGTTCGTGCCGCCGTGTATGAGTTCGCGGCGGTAAGAAAGAGAAATGGTGAGCCTCCAGCCTTAAGCAAAAAGACGGTTGGAGCGGGAAGGGGCTATGGAGCGGTGGAGGCGGGACCTGGCGGACGCTCGTTATGGGCGTTACATAATTGATGCCGTCCGCCCCAGGCTATTTTCACTCCTCAGAATCAGATTTGTATGGAAAACGCTCGTCTAGTTTTGGTTATCAATCAACTTACTAGATGGCTCTGTTATATAATTTTTTTGGCAAGTTTAATAACAAAATATGGTGGACGACAATTAATTTTGACATTTCAAACTAACAACTTTCAAATATTTATTTTCATTCTCTTTGTTTATGTATCTGTTACGAGAGTGTGCTCCCTTAAATTTTTTTGGCTCCCACAAACAATTTTATTCATCTCCCGATCTACTTATAAACATTGACTCCTGCATATACATACTTGGATTTAGATTTGCCTTACGATGAATATATTCATTACAAATAAAAATGATCAAAAACTTGTATACGATTTACGCAGTACCGCTGTATGCATACATACATAGCTATAAATGTACATTTATAACCAACTAGCATTATAGAGGCGCTGATTGGAAAGAACGAGTGCGAACTCTATTTATATAACGTACTCTGTGGTCCGCCCGGTCCTGCCAGAACGGTGTAACAGGGAGTGGGGCTCCCTGTCGTTTCGGTTGGTGCAGGTACTCACCGGACGTGGTTGTTTTGGGTGGTACCTGCACCGGATCGCTCGCAGGGAGCCGACCCCCGCATGCCATGAATGCGGTGCTGCGGAGGACACACTACTACGAAAACGGGTATTTGGAACAATTTACGATATAGGATCTCGAGAATCATTATAGATAAAATTTCAGGAATATAGAGTCTTAACTTTGCCCTCACAATACATTCTTTAGTAAAACATAATTTCATTAGTAAAATACCAATATAATGGCATAGAATAGAAATAATAACAAAACTGTTTTCTAGGTAATAGTTTTAGGTTTTATAACAAAGTCCCAAAGCACGTTATCGATTTCCTGTATAGTAAGTTCAAGCATCATTTCCATCGGATTTTAATGTTTGCAAATTACGCTTGTCTATATGGATCCGCCAAACACGAATGTAACTATCTATACTTGTAAAAATATGTATTCATGCAGGGATAAACCCGATCGAGTTTCTTGTCGATTCCTCTTGGTGAGTGGGTTGTTTATCCAAACACGTACTTATGAAGTTTATAAGCGCCTTCTCAGAGCTTAAATTTATAAAAGTATTTTTGATTTTGATTATTTATCTATATTAATATTATAATACTGGAGGGTTTGTTTGTTTGGATGCGTTAATCTCAGGAACTACTGGTCCGATTTGAATAATTATTTTAGTGTTACATAGCTCATTTATCGAGGAAGGCTATAAGCTATATCATCACGCTAAGACTGCGGAGCGGAGCACCTGTGCTTAGGGCACTCAGCCGATTTAGGTTTTAGGTAACATACACAAGGGTGCACGCACACCTCGGCTTGGTCTTGAAAAAAGTCGCGTCTGACGTAGCTAAGTATTCTAAACTATTCATACATATATACATTTGTGAACCATACAATCGAAATTGCATGATTCACAAATGCATACGTGTAGGGGAGGATGGGGGAATTGCGGACGCTTAAGGGAAATAACGTACAAATCCTGTACTATTAGAAAAAATCAGTCTGACTTTATTAATTATAAAACTTAAATTATATACCTACAAAATCAACAACACTTATAATACGAGATCAATCAACTACTATAAATTTTATATCAAAAACAAAACCTTGTCTGTCCGTAATTACCCGTACCCTTAGGGGTAATTACGGACGGGTGTTGGGTTAATTACGGACAGCATGGGGTATTTACGGACGATGATCAACATCATTTACAAAAATCACAAACATATCCTGTGGAGGAAGTTCCAGCTGTACAGTTCTCGTGAGCCCAATTTTTACATTTTAAACACATAATCCAGTCTTCGTTGGGTGGGTCACAATACTTTTCCTGGCAGTAAATACAAAAATAATCATCATGGCGTTGTTCAGCATCAAAATTATTTAAGTTTCTGACACATTTTAGTTGTAGTTTCCTGTTTTTTGTTTTCTTTTGTTTGCTCTTTGTAGTATTTTTCTCTTCTTGTATCAGTTTCTGTCTTTTTCTTTCTATTTTCTTTTGTTCTTTTTCTTCTAGTTTATGTTTTTCCGGGGTACTGGTAAAAATTACGGAATGTTTTTTTTAACTAACAGTTTATTTCGATTAAGTTGTGGGTTTGGCACCTTCACTATGTCATTGAGTGGTATTGAAAAAGGTTGGCTCGTCAGACTTGTCATTCTTTGGTGTAAATCATCATTAATTACGTCATACATGCATATTTCAGTCGCAATTATTTTTTGGTTAAAATCATTATCGTTAACGATGTTACTGGAGAGCTGAGATGCTTCTTGAGATCCTGTTTGAGTTAAAGTACTATCATCACCTGCATCACAGATAATTTGAGATTCATTGTGAAACTGCTTTTGGTTTGAAAGATCTAAATTTGGGTTTCTGTTGTCAGATGGAGCTTTTGGTGCAATAATATCACCAAAACTTGCAAAAGTGCCTATGAATCTATCCGGATCCACTGGGTAAATTCCAGCAGACTTGAAGCCATTTAGAGCCTTATCTATGCTTGTTGTGCGGTTAAAGGCTTTTGTATAAAGGCCTACGACGTCATGTGCTGTTATTTTGGTCCCTGGGTTGTTGACCATTAACGATTCACATTCTCTGTTGTATGCAGTTTTTAGTGGTCCGTGGAAGGTTAAATCCAAAGGCTGCATTCTATGTGATGTATGAGGAGGCAATGTTAAAACATGGACAAAATTCTTACGACAAAACTCGTAAGCTTTCAGACTTACGTGGCTCTCGTGATTGTCCAGCACGAGCAAAACGGGATTGTTAACCGATGGTTTTGCAAATTGTTTGAAATGCTGGAGCCAGTCAAAGAATATTTGTTCATTTATCTAACCAGAGTCAGAAACAGAAGCTACCATATTACTATTACTTTCTCTCATAAGTAGTGCATTCATCCGTTTTCTTTTAAATATAAAAAACGGTGGAATATAAGTACCACCAGCACTAAAACAATTTACAACTGTGGTTAATGAACCACGTTCTGCACTGGTACATTTACCAATTTGTTTTAATCCCTTTGGAGCAAGAATCCTGGAATTCCGTTGTACAGTGCTGATCCCAGTTTCATCTACATTATAGATTGAGTCCGATTTAAATTGGTATTTCACGTAAAGTTTTTTAATTTTCAAAAAATATATCTGTTTCTTCGGGGTTAAATGCTGTAATTGGATTTAATGAAGTCGCTTCTGGCTTTCGAAGTGATATATTAGGGTGTCTAGCCATAAAATTGTAATACCAGTCCATACCTGCCATTCGTGTATCTTTATTGAAATTATGTTTTATGTTATTTGCTGTGGCAAAATCATAAGCTATTTTTCGTAAAGTAGGTATCGTTACCCCAAAGAAAGCTTTACAAGATTTTAAAATAAACACAACCAGTTTGTTCTCTTGAGCCTCATTAAAGACTGACTTTTTGCCTCTTTTTGGAATACTCTTGACACCCTTTTTTACCTGATCAAACAGCGTAGATCTTGGAATACCGTACTTTTCTTCAGCTTGACGAAAAGTCGTCTTTTTGTCCCTTATATCTTGTGCGGCTTTTTGTAACGTTTGTATAGTGTAAGTTTGTTCGGTTTGTCTCTTATATTTTCGAGGCATCTGAAAATTCACATTACATTAGTTTACTCTTTCACAAATAATCAGGGGTAATTGCGGACGTCCGTATTTTCCCCAGGAGCCTGTCCGCAATTAACCTAACGAACTACAAAATAAAACAGCGACCATAGTTTGTAGGTTAACCAAATTTTTAATCGAAAGGCAATGTGAAATTTATTATCTATTTACAAGGCATTCAACATAAAAAAACGTTTTTTTATTGTGACGTGCTTTATAGATATAACACTCAAAATAGTAATCGCAAAAATTAGATCAAAATTCACAAAAATGTTTGATTTTATTTACCTTGAAAATCGTGCGCAGCCGTCCGTCATGAATGCTTGCTCGGCACTAAACATGGCGGAAAGTAACACGTGATTACGGTGGACGGGTGCGGTGGGAAGGGATTCTGTAGATATATATTAGTCCGTATTTACCCCGTGTCCGCAATTCCCCCATCGTCCCCTATATCGGAATGAAACGAACTAAACTATTCGATTCAGTTCGATTGAGGGGAAAAAAAGTAAAACTCTCCCACCATGTGTATATATGTGCACGTGTGTGAGAGATATGATCTCATATGTGTGTTCAAGTGATGTAGGTGAATCACTGTGTCGCGATAATAATATCTCGAGGGCTCCGCGCGGTGGTCCTTTTCGGAGCTTTCGCTACCTATTAGCGTTAGTCCAAAGTAAGAACGAAGTCGCGAGAACAGCTTGTTTGTAAATACCTATATAATAAAAGCAGTAGCGATAGCGTAAATAAAAATCCTTTAAAAATGTTATATGTAGGTACATAACTACGCACCGTGAAGGAAATATAAAAACGCGAATGGATCGTAAAGTAACGTAATGGTTGGTTAATTATTCCAGCATTAAATATTGACGGAGGTTATTTTTTCACTTTTTATGACAATTATTTTATTATAATTGACGTTTTTATACGCGATAATCGGAGTGTTTACTTATCTCCATATTAAGAATGTAAAGGTTACTCTGTTTATTTGTTAGTTTTCCGCGACTAACAGAGAAAATATACTTCTAAAATCACGCAGATTGCGATATCCAGGCAAAGACTATTGACAAGAGTTAAGGGAAACCTTTTATATCTAAATATATAAAAATTCAGTATGTTGATTATTGTCATTCATTGTAAGTTTCTTTAGTCTTGAACAGATGGCGCTTTAAATTAGTTTATTAACTACTTTCGCTACATGCATGGTGGTCGCGACCCAGTCAGGCTTTAAAACCCTACCACCCCACAAGCAAATTGTTATTCTATGGTGGTAGAGCCACGCTGAAATTATTACTGGTTTCTGCATGAATGGGTCGGCTCGTCCGGGGTAGTACCACCCTCTCACAGAAAACTGACGTGAAGTAGCAGTGCTCGCATTGTTACGTTTCGTTAGCTCAGTGAGAGCGCCAGAGACCCACCTCCCCTCCCCTCTTCTCCTCTCCCTCTGTCTCCCCTAAGCCCCTTCCCTCCAAAGGGTGGCAACGCACTTGCGACTCCTCTGGTGTTGTTAGTGTCCATGGACGGTGGTGATCACTTAACATCAGGTGACCCACCAGTTCGTTTGCCACTTATGACATAAAACAAAAAAAAATATATATATAACTTCTTCCTATGCGATTTTTATATTATTGTAATCGGGAAAGCAAACTAGATCTGGAGTAGTACTAAGTGCAACTAAGAGATATATTTCTATACTAGCTGTGCCCGCGGCTCCGTCCCCGTGGAACGCTAATGTAAAAAAAAAATGTTATGGTTAGTTGACAATGCTGTTATCTTGGGAATCACACTAGATTCTAAATTACAACGGGGCCTGATATTAAAAAATTGGCCAACAGATTAAGTTCGGTTGCATAGGCAATACGAAAAATTCGCCAGCTTACAGATATTGCCACCACTAGGTTAGTCTACTTCGCTTACTTCCATAACCTAATGTCTTATGGTGTTCATTTATTTTATTTAGGTATTTACTTTTATTACAAAAACGGGCAGTTCGAGCAGTATGATATGGGACAACACGAATCATTAAAAACGAAGTTCCAGGAATTCGGTATTCTAACCCTGCCCTCCCAATACATTTTTGATAATTTAATGTATGTGCGTAAAAACTTTGAAAACCTGCATTTTGTAAAGGACCGGCATGATCTAAATACTAGAAACTGTAACAAATTCGTCATCCCATGTTTCAGACTTAGCAAAACCAGTAATAGTTTCTTAGGTAATAGTGTTAGGTTTGACAATAATTTGCCGGACTGTAAATTTAAGCGCCATGTCAAGCAGACTTTAATGTCAAAAGGCTATTATAGAGTGGATCAATATGTGAACGATGGTGATGTCTGGCATTGACTCCTCTCTGTGCATCCACTAAATACGGTATTGTAACGTATAATGTATTCGAAATATATATTCGAAATATACGTTAAGAAGATGTACCCGATCGAGTTTCTTGCCGATTCTTCTCGATGAGTGGGTTGTATTCCGAACCGGTGGTAGTTTTGACGTTCATAAGCGCCTTATTAGGACCTAAACTGAATAAAGTATTTTTGATTTGATTTGATTCGAAAAAACTGTAACTAATTAAATCATCTGAATGTATTAACTCCATTTACTTTTTTTTTCTTTTTTTTATTCGAACTGTCTACGCTATTGACCCAGCAAGGTCTTAACAGCTTCACCGGGCTACAAGTCCATTTACTTACATACTTTTCTCTTGTACTTAAGTCGTGCTCTCATTAAAATTACAATAACTTTTGATAGAGTGAACCGATTTTAATGAAACAAAGACTAAGTTACTCTTGAATATATGCTTTATGAAGTTTTATGTGTGTACCCAGTACTTTAGCAGTGATGCGTGTTTATACAAACAGACATACAGACATTTGTAAAAATGATTGAAATGTATTTTATTTCTTATTCCAAGACAACAACAACAATTTTTTTTTTCATGATAATCGAAAATGTACGAACACTTTAGATTTACCTTCATATTACATGTGTAGAAGATGATAAACTAGTTTTATCGACTTCAATTTCCAAATAAGATAATAAAATGTTTGCATTTAATTGCATAGGTATGTTTTTATAATTCGACGAAGAGTTTATAATATAAAAATTTGTCTTATTTCTCGGGTATAAGTCGTAAATATTAATCGCTGGATTGAAATATAAATGTCGAGCGGTTGACCGGTTATTTTCCGTTAATGGAAAAATTTAGTTTGTAAAGGTGCGGATTGTCATACGTAGTATAATGCACCGAACGAAATATACCTTCTTCTCTCTTCGCTTCTCTAATTATGTGTATCGCGAGATATAGTTGAAATATATATAATATATTTGTTTTAAAATGTATAACTAGCTCTGATAATAAAAAAAATCTTGACGAATTATATACCTCAACTTTCCTCATGAAACACTTTATCTACTGGTGAAAACCGCATGAAAATCAGTTCAGTAGTTTAGTTTTATCGCGAACAGACAGACAGACATGGCAGTGGAAATTGTTTTATAATATATATTGAAATATCATCGTAGGAAGATTATATTACTACGCTAGGAGAAAATTCTAGCGAAAGGATGACAATCTGAATGAGAATAATCGATATTTAGACATAGAAAAATCAATTATTTTAATCGATTTTTAACATCGAATCAATCAAGTGAACCGATTTCTAACACTATTAAATCGCGATTCGTATTTTTCTATTATTATAAAAATAAAACTATACAATAATTTATAATCTAAAAATAAAAGCTCATAGAAAAAATATATATTAAAACATCAATTTTTGAATAATCGATCCTTTACAACTCGGTTTATTCATGAATCGATTCCACAGATCACAGTTCGGATGGATAAGAACCGGTATCCTTACTCTAGCTTTCTATTATGTTATGGTACCTTTTTTATTTGTTTTTTTTTTGCTTTCGCACAAATATATACGGAATTAGCAATACGAAGAGAGAGATGGGTGATCTCAATTTGATACGGATCATTTCTCTTTACACGTTGCATGAACATTACGTAGTTAGATCACAAAAGTTCGTCAGTCATGATTTAGGTACAAGTCAAAGAGTCTTTGTAGTTTCAAAGTCAAATGCCTTGAGATATATAAAATTATAAAATGATTTGATACCAGATTCCTTCTCCAGTGAGTCCAAAATATCGAATGGACATATGCGAATATTGTTACAAAGTATTATATGCCTTAGTCTGCCTTCAAACTGTTCTGTGTACGAAAAAAAAATCCAAAATAAAGCTCATAATAGGTATAAATTCGTAACCAGTTAAAAATATATTTATAGTAATCATTGTATCAAAAGCCTCTCCTTGGAATGACAATAAACAATATTTACATTTAAAACACATAACAATAAACAATTTTTATTGCTACATCTATTGATCATCATCTATCATCTGCAACGAACGGAAGATTATCGGACTTATTAAAGCAATAAAGTTATAAAAAATAATATACTGGAAAACTAAGAACCGCTCGCGACTTTGTCCGCTTTAAATTCGGGATAAAATATCGCCTAGCGTCGCCTGGTTACGAGTTATACTATAGCTATATATAAATATAGCTATTTCCTTTCTATATATAAGCTTACACATTTTTTTTTTAATTTATAGGAGGCAAACGAACAGGCGGGTCACCTGATATTAAGTAATCACCGCCGTCCATAGACATTAGCAACACCAGGGGAGTCGCAAGTGCGTTGCCAGCCTGTGTTTGGGGGGAAGGGGTAGGGGAGTGGAAGGGGTGGGGGGAGTGGGAGGGGAGAAGATGGGAAGGGGAGGTGGTTCTCCGGCGCTCTCACTAACCGAACGAAACGTAACAATGCAAGCACTGTTACTTCACGTCGGTGTTTCTGTGTGACGGGTGGTAGTACCCCGGGCGAGCTGACCCATTCATGCTGTAACCAGTAATAGCATCAGCGTGGCTCTACCACTTCTGAAAAATACTTGCATATCACGACTGGCTAGGGTTTTTTATTTTTTCCCTTATCGAACTGAGCTACTGAGGTACCTACATGTTTACCTTACTAACTCTTATATGTATGAATAATTAGCTTAGTAAGTTTTGGCGATGTTGCATAACAAACGCAACAGCCCAAGCCGAGATGTGACGTGCACCCTTGAGCTAGTTGCTAAATAAAATCGGCTGAGTGCCTTAAGTGCTCGCCTTAGTAGTCCGGTGAAGCTGTAAAGGCCTGTCAGGCCAATAGCGTATTCAGTTCAATATAAAAAAAGTCAAGGCAGTCATAAGATTTTTTTTTATGTCATAGGTGGCAAACGAACACGTGGGTCACCTGCTGTTAAGTGATCACCACCGTCCATGGACACTAACAATACCAGAGGAGTCGTAAGTGCTTTGCCACCCTTTGAGGGAAGGGTTAGGGGAGGGAAAGGGAGAGGGAGAGGGAGAGGGAGAGGAGAGGGAGAGGAGAGGAGAGATGGGCCTCCGGCGCTTTCACTGACCGAACGAAACGCAACAATGCGTGCACTGTTACTTCACGTCGGTTTTCTGTGAGAGGGTGGTACTACCCCAGACGAGGCGACCCATTCATGCTGAAACCAGTAATAGTTTCAGCGTGGCTCTAACCAAAGAACAGAATTGCCGACAGAAGTGAAAACTCAAATCAATAAAATAAATGCGTTCTCGTTCAGTGAATTTTCATATTAATTATAGTGTGAATAACAATATATAAATTACAGAATTTGTTTATTGAAATTATTAACATTAGTGTGGTTTTCATATCTATTGGCACTCGGAGCAATAATTATATACATTTTTATGAAATACATTAATCAATCATACCTGTAAAATATCAATATTACATGTACACAGGTCCCTATACTACGCGTCGCTAGTCTAACGCAGGCCACGCAAGCGCAATACGGCCGGTCATGCTTACATAGCATGTCATGGCGCGAAATTATAGATTATCTCCTGCCAAAATTACAGCTCACCGTGCTTAAAGAAGTTTTCACTTAAATATTTTATTTTATTGATAACTAGAGGGCCCGGCAGACGTTGCCCCGCTCTCAATACTAAGAAATCCTTGACAAATTATATACTAAAACGTTCCTCGTTAATCACTCTATCCACCGGTGAAAACAGCATGAAAATCAGTTCAGTAATTTTTGAGTTTATCGCGAACAGACAGACAGACAGACGCGGTAGGGGATTTTGTTTTATACTATGTAATGATTTATCTGTCTCATTCTGTCACGCTGCGAAACGACGATGCGATAAAAAGAGACGAACGAGATGGAGATATATCACATCGATTATTTATTACGATTAACAATTCAAGAGCTTATAATTCATTCGATAGACGTATATAATTAAATATATATATTTTTTAAACTGGTAATTCGAAAAAGGAGCCAAGCTGTCTATAGAAATACAATAATCTACAAGTCCGAACCATTCCATACCAGTTTCAATTCAGGCTGTTATTTTGCGACAAGAAGGTTGATCTCGTATAAATTGTATAGTTCTATTGTACTTAGTGAATATAACATTTTTACGAATAGGTTAATCTAATTTTAAAAAAAATAACACATTTACCTTAAAACACTTCAATAACACACACACGTATACATAGGTATGCACGCATTCTAAATACATTAATATAATGTGCGTTACACGCAATTAGTATATACTTTACTAGCCGACCCGTGCCCACTTCGTTGGGCGGTAATAGGCATTATCAAGCTACAACTTTTTTCTAGAACTCAATCATATATCTCTCATCGTTCGTAAGAAACGTTTTCGTTCGATCATTTTTTCGCCGACTCCCCAGGTATTACCCCTACAACCTCACACATACCAGTTTCAATTCAGGCTGTTATTTTGCGACAAGAAGGTTGATCTCGTATAAATTGTATAGTTCTATTGTACTTAGTGAATATAACATTTTTACGAATAGGTTAATCTAATTTTAAAAAAAATAACACATTTACCTTAAAACACTTCAATAACACACACACGTATACATAGGTATGCACGCATTCTAAATACATTAATATAATGTGCGTTACACGCAATTAGTATATACTTTACTAGCCGACCCGTGCCCACTTCGTTGGGCGGTAATAGGCATTATCAAGCTACAACTTTTTTCTAGAACTCAATCATATATCTCTCATCGTTCGTAAGAAACGTTTTCGTTCGATCATTTTTTCGCCGACTCCCCAGGTATTACCCCTACAACCTCACAAACTTTACCTCTTTATAATATTAGTATAGATAATATAATTAGTTAATAGCTTCTGCCCGTGACTTCGTACGCGTGGAATGGTTATTTCAGGCTAAGACGCAGCGGCAGCTCTCAAAAGAAAAAATACCTCGATATTAAAACATTTTTCATTATTTCTCCGCTCCTTATAATAATTGGTACTTTGAAGTTATATTAAAAGTAGCTGTGAACTGTGTTTTCAGCTTATATAAACTCAGCGACTGAACCTAGAAGCATTTACAGTTCCTTATAATGCTCGGTACTCGTCGGGCGGTTACTTCAGCCCCCGACATTCTACGCCGCGTCCTACAGCAAACCCACACTATCATCTCGTTCTTTGTATGACAATTGCATTGCTTCTAAAAGTCCTAGTCCTTAAATGGACTGTAAGCTATCTCCATTACCTCACTATAAAATGCAAAGCCAATGGCCTTATATTCGTATGGTTAGCTTAACTTGTATGAACACTTTAGCTCGATACGCGATAGTGAATGTTTTTTTTGGCGGTCTACGCTATGGACCTGATAGGCGTTTACAGCGTCATCGGACTACTAAAGCAAGCGTTTAAGGCACTCAGCCGATTTTATTTGGCTATTAGCTCAAGGGTGTACAGCACACCTCAGTTTAGGCTGTATACGTGACGCGCTCGACTTAGTAGGCCGGTGAAGCTGTAAAATTGTATGGTGTCTAAGTGTCTTACCATCAAGTACCGTCTCGTCACTATGTCGTATTATCTATACTAATATTATAAAGAGGTAAAGTTTGTGAATTTGTGACGTTGTGAGCTTGTGACGTTGTAGGGGGTAATCTCAGGAACTACTCGTCCGATTTGAAAAATTGTTTCAGTATTATATAGTGCATTTATCGAGGAAGGTTATAGGCTACATATCATCACGCTAAGACCAATAGGATCGGAGCACCAATGAATAATGTTTCAAAATCGGGGTTATTTTTCCACTTGAGAGCTTCCGCTGCGTTAGCCCTTAGTAACTATTCCACGCGGACGAAGTCGCGGGCTAAGGCTAGTCTATATATAAAATAGGCAGTGGCGAGACGGTTAAGAACATCTCGCTCTTCTGTTTCTCTGCCGATTTTTTTTATTTTGTAACTATTGATAAGATTTAGATGTTATCAATCAAAAAATTGGAAAAAGCCTTTTCCTCTATGCTCGAAGTGGAATCACTGGACGAGCACTCGTAGTAGAAAATATCTAACCCATTACTCGTAGTAATATCGCAAATAAAGGCGACACTGTTTCCTTGACTTTGCAGTGATTACAGTTCAAAGTCATTATAATTGTTGTGTATTACCTCACGGACATGATTAAAGTTATGCAACAAATAGTGGAGTAAACATAATCACCAGATTATATTCAAGGTCTCTTATGTAACCTAATCCGTTTTGTTTATTAAGGTTATTCTATTTTTGGCGCGTTATGATAAGTCGATGAGTGTGAACTTGAATTTGAAAGGCAAATTGAACGCGCCTATGTGAACACTATGAAGTTAGTTGATAAACATTTGAAGAGCTTCCATTAATTTCGTGAGTGAATTAGGGGGAGGGGTGGAGTAAAAATAAGGAGCCTAAGCCTAAATCTCACGTACGGGCGAGAGGAAGTCCCGGCAAATATGACGTTGTGGCGTTGTAAGGGGTAATCTCAGTAACTACTGGTCCGATTTGAATAATTATTTCAGTGTTATATAGCTCATTCATCGAGAATAGTTATAGGCTATATATCATCACGCTAAGGCCAATAGGAGCGGAGCGGATTTGGGGTGTAAGGGGTGTTGAATAACATCTAACACTTGAGACACTCAAGCCAACCTCACCTGCACGTGGTGCACCCTGCTGAATAACGAACGAGGCAATGGCGAAAGCGGGGTGGTAGGGTTTTACAGCCTGACTGGGTCGCAACCACCATGTATATGGCGAAAAAGCCCGTCATAGTGATTCGCTTCCGTGGGTCGCGTTTCGGGATCAGCCTGTGCATATCCAGCTTTTCGCAGGCCGGCATGACAGTGGCGACCGGCGATGGATAGTCACTCGGTGGTCGACATTGTTTTTGGATTGTACTGTGCTTACCATCAGGCACAGTGCAGTCATTTTGCCGTGCTACTATTAAAAAAAAAGCACAGATGAAAAATGTTTCAAAATCGCGATGTTTTTTAGAGCTTCTGCTGTGTGTCAGCGTTAGCCCAGAGTAGTAACTATTACTACGCGGACGAAGTCGCGGGTAGGGGCTATAATCTATATATTAATATTATAAAAAGGTAAAGTTTGTGAGTTTGTGACGTTGTAGGGGGTAATCTCAGGAACTACTAAACCGATTAAAATTCTTTTACCAATAGAAAGCCACGTTATTTGTGAGTGTAATAGGCTATATATCATCACGCTTAGGGCAATAGGAGCGGAGCAATAATGAACAATGTTTTAAAATCGGGGTATTTTTTCCTTTTGAGAGCTTCCGCTATGTCTTAGCCCAAAATAACTATTCCACGCGTGCGAAGTCGCGGGCAGAAGCTATTAACTAATATTATCTATAATCTATACTAATATTATAAAGAAGTAAAGTTTGTGAGGTTGTAGGGGGTAATATATGGGGAGTCAGAGAAAAATGGTCGAACGAAAACGTTTCTTACGAACGCTGCCTTAATTATGAGATATATATATATATATGATTTAGTTCTAGAAAAAAGTTGTAGCTTGATAATGCTTATTACCGCCCAACGAAGTGGGCACGGGTCGGCTAGTTAATTATATGAGTGAAACAGGGGGGAGCGGAATTTAAAGCCGATTTTTTTTCGAATTTTCGGGGAAAATGTAGTGTAAAAAACATGAGAAAATAAGATTTAATTTCAATTAAAACTTGTTTCTAGATTGTAATATGCCAAAATCTGACACAATTCTTCTATATATTAAAATCCATGAATAGATGTAAAGTTATTTAGTATTGATATATCGAAATGTAATGTAATAATAATTTTCATTCAATATAATAATAGTAAAAACTTAAAAGTAATGTAGCAAATTGTGTTTATTACAAGACAAAACTTCATTGGGCTCGATGAGCGGTTTTTATCACGCTTTTATTAGCTTCACCTGCATGTATGTATGTAACCGACCCCTTTGAGCTCGTTTTGTCCTACTTTGAACGATCAGATTTAATTCAAACTTTGCACACCTGTCAAAGGGCGATGCCAATGCAATAATCCGAAAAAAAAAAGTATAAAAAAATTAACTAAAAAATGAAAAATAAATAATAGTTTAAAAAAAAACACGCTTTCATAAAAAATCCAACTAAAAAAACAGAAAATAAAATTAATAAATTTAGATTAAGAATAGTTTAAATTAGAAATAAATGTATATTTTTTGTAAAAAGTGACAAAAAAAAAAGATAAAGATACTGATATCTGGAGGTGCTGATATTAACAGTGACGCATTATCAGTATTTTATTTTCTATTTTTTTAGTTGGATTTTTTATGAAAGCGTGTTTTTTTAGTTTTTTTAAACTATTATTTATTTTAGCATGAGATAAATTTATAATTTTGCGTCATGAGATGCTAGTAAGCATTATCGACCGTATAACGCTTGCGTCAGACTAGCGACGTGTAATATAGGGGCCTGTGTACATGTAATATCGATTACTTTGCGACTCATCATACGCTTGATTTATTAAATAGACTTTATAAAAATGTATATAATTATTGCTCCGAGTGCCAATTGCTATGAAAACCACATTAACGTTAATAATTTATTAAATATTAAGTTCATCTACTTGTCTCTCGTACTTAAATCGCATCTTCGTTAAAAGTACAATAACTTTTGATAGCCCGAACCGATATTGATGAAACAAAGACCAAAATGATTTTCTTGAGGAGGTTTTATATCATGAACGCAGTACTTTCGCAGTGAAGCTTGTTCATACAGACAGACAGATAGAGAGGCATTCCTAAAATTGATTGAAATGTATTTTATTATTTATTCCAAGACACCTACAATACGTTTTTTTTACAAAAATTTAAAAGTACAGACACGTACGTTTACATTATTATTAGATGTATAGAACAGAAGGTGTAAAGCGAAGGTAAAATCGATCAGAAATCAAATTAAACTGGAAACCTTGACCAGGGAATATATATAGTAAAATTGTTGAATACGATTTGGTATTTTTTTAAATATTTTAAATAAACGTGATGTGTGTGTTTCGATCGGACCTTGACACTTTTGATACTGACTTGTCATTTTATTTGCATTTATCTTTCTATTATAGTTTTATATTTTTATAATAGTTTATTATATCTAATATTGTATTACTATTAGTGAGAAAACTCTCAAACCACGAACACTGAAAAAAAAACTAGGAAATGCAGTCCTCGGGAATAGTCTAAAGTTGGATAGTTTTCCGTTACATAAAAATGACAATATAACAAGCAAACCATAATCTTCAAGAACTTCGTTTTTAAACGGAACGAACAATTGTAAGGCTAAAAGAGCCCATCAGACTTCGTAACTATGTAATAATAATCATAAATACAGTGGTACAACAAAATAATCCCAAGGAGGGTTGATGTCAGGCAGGCGGCCGATCGTAAAAATTAAGCCAAATCATATACCACAACATGACAAACATGTTGTACCGACCCTACTTATGTGGGATAAGGGTAAGAAGAAGAAGAAGTGTGTGTTTCGATCCGGCCTTGAATATTTTATTTAGGCACCGGTTTTTTTATAATTACTTAATAGGTGTTAAGTGAATGCGTAACATTTTTATTGATATACTACTAGTTTTTGCACGCAGCTTTGTTCGACGATAATGTAGCTTTCTATAGGTGAAAAAAGAATTAAAATCGTTCTAGGGGCAGTTCAAATATTACCTATTATGGTAGAGGCACGCTGAAGCTATTACTGGTTTCAGCATGAATGGCTCGGCTCGCCCGGGGTACTACCACCGACGTGACGTAACAGTGCTTGCGTTGTTGCGTTTTTTTCGGTCAGTGAGAGCGCATGAGTACCACCTCCCCTTCCCATTCCCTTCTTCCCACCCCAAACACATGCTGAAAACGCACTTGCGACTCCCCTGGTGTTGCAAGTGCCTATGGACGGTGTTGATCACTTAACATCAGGTTACCCACCTGTTCGGTTGCCTCCTATGATATAAAAAAAAACGTAAGTTGCATTTTCATATTTTTTGACCGCCCCCTCCTCCTAGTCAGTTAAGCAATGATCTTAACTCTCTCAAATGTTTATGTAAAATTAATTATAGTGTGAATGAGAATATTTAAATTTCAGAATTTGTTTATTAAAATCATTAACAATAGTCTAGTTTTCATATCTATTGACACTCGGAGCAATAATTGTATACATTTTTATAAAGTATATTAACCAATCAAACGTATGATGAGCTACAAAGTCACAATATCCCATGTACATAGGCCCCTGTAGTACGCGTCGCTAGTCAGACATTCCCTTTTTACGGATAGTACTCCGTAGCTAGAAGCAAGCCGCGCAAGCGAGATACGGCCAGTTATGATCACGTAGCATGACATGACGCGAAATTAATTTATCTCCTGCCAAAAATACCGCTCCAAACGCCTAAAGAAGTTTTCACCTCAAAGTATTATAAAAGGCGAAATTTGAACTCCTTTATAGATATACTAGCTGACCCGTACCCACTTCGTTTTGCGGTAATAGGCATTATCAAGCTACAACTTTTCTCTAGAACTCAATCATATATCTCTCATCGTTAAGGCAGCGTTCGTAAGAAACGTTTTCGTTCGAACATTTTTCTCCGGCTCCCCATTACCCCATACAACCTCACAAACTTTACCTCTTTATGATATTAGTATAGATAATATATTAGTTAATAGCTTCTGCCCGCGCGTACGCGTGGAATGGTTATTTTGCGCTAAAACGCAGCGGAAGCTCTGAAATGGAAAAAATACGCCGATTTTTGCAACATTCTTCATTGCTGCTCCGCTCCCATGGGTCTTAGCGTGATGATATATAGCGTATAACCTTCTCTGATAAATGAGCTATATAACACTGGAAGAATTTTCCAAATCGGACCAGTAGTTCCTGAGATTACCCCTTACAACGTCACAACTTCACAAACTTTACCTCTTTATAATATTAAAACCCGATTGTAGCGTAACTTATCGGGTCCAATTGTGACTCGAAGCTATACTATATATATTGGAAAGTCTAATGTCTTCCCAATATCCACTGGGTTGCTCCTTTGACCCACACCTCCACGCCCCATTTACTATATAATATATATTTACCTAAATAAAACGTAATCGAATATACCTTCCTAACAGTGAAATAATTTTCAAAATAATTTATAAGTTATCGAGTGGGATGAAAAATTATTAATCAATAAAATGACTATTAAAAAATAGGGGTTGGTGTTAGAGGGGTGAAAATTTAAGGTTGTATGTATTTTTTAATACCTCTTTATAACAAAATAAAATATTTTTTTTTTTGTTAAAAAGATAAAAAAATAAATGTTAGGGATGGACAACCCTTATTACTTAGGGGTATAAAAAATAGATAGTAGCCGATTCTCAGACCTACGGAATATGCATATAAAATTTCATAAAAATCGGTCAAACCGTTTCAGAGGAGTACGGTTACTAACATTGTGACACGAGAATTTTATATATAAGATTATTATTATATTATTATTATTAGTAATTAGTATAGATAAAAGCTGGGAGTCTTAAAAAAATAAACATGTTATATGAACATTTAAAATAGAATTTAGCTCGTTATGAAATGTAACGAGTTATATTAGTTTATGAATGTCGCCTGTTTTGCAAGTTTTGCTATGATTAAAAAACCACTCCTTAAATAATAAAAATAACATCGAAGTGTAAAAAATGTCAACGATAAATGTTTATGTATACATATATATACACATGTAGACATATAATAAAAATATAAAACTAACGTGCTTGCACGTTTTAGATTTTTGTAAAAAAGAATGTTGCAGGTTGTCTAGAAATCTATACTAATATTATAAAGAGGTAAAGTTTGTGAGTTTGTGACGTTGTAAAGGGTAATCTCAGGAACTACTAAACCGATTTTGAGTGAGTGTCATACGCTATTCGCGACAAACCTTATCGTGCAATCGTGCTGTACACGGAACAAACAATAACCAGCGCCTTGGCTACCCAGTATCAAGAATATTGCGGCTCGACGAGAAAAGCAGTAACGTCACCACAATATTCCTACGATACACTCCGTTTTAGACAAATTTCCTACAGATTTCCGTAATTCACTCGGCACTTTAAAATTTACATTGAAAGTCAGTAGAGACAATTTTGCCTAAATACTTGCGTAGATCTGAAAATTCGTGTTTTGATGTTTGTCCGCTCATGAAGTTTCGGAAGTAATATACAAAATTACCAATAATTGTTCGGAAATGACACATAACCTCAAAACTTTGATCAGAAATTTCTTAGTAACTATGACTTTCGCGTGGAGGGGAAATCATCCCTTTCCCCCGCTTCTCATATCCCCTTCAATCTTTATATCAAGATGCAAATTTCAAATGCAGCCCTTTAAAACATTTTTAGATTCCAAAAGACTTTATTTAAAAACAAAGTATTTAATAAGATTTAGGTAGAAGATGGGCTAACATAGGGTTTAAGATAGATTTTCCTTTTTTTCTCGACTTCTTGCTCTATTATTTTGGTTTGGTTCGGTTAGGTTAGACTTTTTTTTTTCTCCATGGGGGAATCCCTAACGGATATCCATCTCGCCAGGCAGCAGAGGATGGATATGCCCGAGTCGCACGGACTAATACCCCATGGTACCTTCTTACACCTTTTGGCCGGAGGAGCAGGGACTGTCTAATCGACACTACATCTGCTCCTCCAACAGGTGTTGTCCCCTCCTAAGGGACCCAAACTGCGGCCTGAGGGGTCAAGATGGTGGACCCCTCAAGGGGAAATGGGTGTTACTCCCCCTAACGAACTGTGGGAGCATCAGCATAATGCACCTCCACCACATGGACCTGTGCAGTTTACCACATGCATGTCCGTCGCTCCGGTTAGGTTAGACCTGTGAATAAAATAACGCGAGCCGGCCGCGGTTGCTGTCGGCGAGCACGGTGCATTTAATACACAAATACCAAAATAATACATACGTTTTAAGGAGCAAATTGCTATTCTTTATTGCTAATAGTTACTCTAGTACTAAGTATTTATCAAATTCCAAATTTTAGAACACACGATAATTTAGCACACACTTTTCTAATATCGATATATTGTATTAAGATCGTGCAGCTCATCACATGCGTGATTGGCTGATAAACATTATTAAAACGTACATAATTATTGTTCCAAGAGACAATAGAAGTGAAAACCAGACTAAGGTAAGCTTCAATATACAAATTATGAAATTTAAATAAATCACATAAGAGAATACAGTTGTCTTATTCTTTTGAGTTTTCACTTATGTCAGCAGTCCTTACTACTGCTTCGACTTTATCATGTTTAGTGTTACAGCACAATCTTTATTTTTGTTTTTTTTTTTCTTTTATCGTAGCACGGCAGAGTGACTGTACTGTGCCTGATGGTGAGCACAGTATAATCCAAAAACAATGGCGACTACCGAGAGACACGCTATCCCTCACCGGTCGACGCTGTCATGTCGGCCTGCCTAAATGTCTCTTCACGTTACGCTTGAAGGACCCCATATTATAGGAAGGAGGGAAAACACTGGCCGGGAGATTGTTCCACAGCTTCACGCCGTACCGCGAGAGAGATAAAAAAGATATAAAATAAATCTGATCTAATGTTAATTACCGGTGTGGTCTAGGATGGTAAACACGCTAAATCTGGTGACTGCCTCTCAAGTGCCTGTACATGAACACATTAACAGGTGCTTGACTACAGATTTTCAGCTTGAAGGTAGTAGCTATTAAGAAAATGACCTATCAGGCTATGACTTCATTACGTTTTTTGGGGTGTCGAATAACATCATAAGACTTGAGACACCCAAGCAGACCTCACCAGCACGTGGTGCACCGTGCTGAATAACGAATTTTTATTTACATGTGCGTATATGTTGTGTAAAATTGAAGCAGTAGTGTGAGTAATGTATATTTTAATTAATTTAATGTACTTCTAATGCATTTTATATAAAATAAATAGCTTTCTGCACTTCTCCATATAAACTTTAACTGTGCCAAATTTCACGTTCATCCGTTCGCCCAATTCCGTTAAAAAGGGATACAAAGTTTAGGCTTCACGTATTAATATATATGATGATATCGAGAAGTGCACAAAGCTAATTTTAAAATATAAAATGTATTAGAAATACATTGAATTAATGACACACAACATATACACATGTAAATGAAAATGACGTTTCGCCATCTGTCATTTCACTCTTACGTTCCAATTACCTTTTTTCAGCCTACATTCAATATTTTTAACATGACTTACGTTGCATAAGGTATGCCCTTTGAAATTAACTGGTTAAATTGTAGGTTAATTTTATAATAATATAAATATGTAAATTCATAATATACATTAATAATTAGTTGATAAATAATTTATCTTTCTTTGAATCGAATCTCGACCACTAGGGTCGCCTAGTCCACATAAAATGGTAGGGAGTGAGTGCGACAGAAAACAGAAGGGATATCTTTTTTTATATGACATAGCAGGCAAATCAACAGGTGGGTCATCTGATGTGTTAAGTGATCACCGCCGTCTATAGGCACTTGCAAAGCCTGTGGAATCGCAAATGCGTTACCAGCTTGTGTTGGGGGAGAGGGGAGGTGGTCCTCGCGCTCTCACTGACCGAACGAAACGCAACAATACAAGCACTGTTACTTCACGTCGGTGTTCTATGAGAGGGTGGTACTACCCCGGGCGAGCCGACCCATTCATGCTGAAACCAGTAGTGGCTTCAGCGTGTTATTAATATCTACAAAAACACTGACAAAATTGACAGATTCATGTTCAGTTGTCCTTTTATTTTATTCTATAGTTGTACTGCAAAGGGAGATTTGATAACATTTTGCTCGTAACTACCTACACCTGCGCGAATCCAAGCCGAACAAGTGCTAAAAATAAAAGAATATAAAATAATACACTATATAACATAGTATAAAATAAAGTCCCCTAGCACGTCTGTCTGTCTGTCTGTTCGCGATAAACTCAAAAACTACCGAACTGATTTTCATGCGGTGGATAGAGTGATTAATGAGGAACGTTTTAGTATATAATTTGTCAAGGATTTTTCATAATCAGGGCAGGACAACGTCTGCCGGGCCCGCTAGTATATTATAAAACAAAGTTCTCTGCCACGTCTGTCTGTCTGTTCGCAATAAATTAAAAAAACTAATGAACGGATTATCACGTGGTTGTCACGAGGAATGCTTAGGTATATAATTTATCAAGGTTTTTTTGAAATAAAACTTCTTTAGCCGCGACTAGGAGGTACTGGACGACAATGCAATGGAAGTCCATTACGGCAATATGGTGTCACATTTCTGTACCATCTGGCTTTTAAATATTTTTGATTTCGTCAATAAATAGTTTATAAAAAAAAGAGAATAATAATAAAAATCATACAATAGAATTAATTATGTATATATGGGCATGCGACCGTACTGCCATCTGGTTTCAATGTAAGTAACAAATGAAATCAAAGCTTCATTATCTGTAGTGCCATCTATCAGCTAATTCGGAACTTAAATAACACAGGAAATGTTATTAGGATCTAATCATATTAGAAGTATGATAGTAATTTAATTATTGTTTTAAAATGTATAGTGGTCAACGATAATAAATGTATATATTACTTACTAGTGTTACATCATCAATAAATGCCTTTAAAAATTCTCATTTGATGTATTTAACTTAATCGCCATCTCTTATAACGCCAAAGAAGTATTACTTCAATCGTGTGTGACGGTTCTATGCACACATTTTTTTATTATTAAAACTGGCAAATATTTAAGCAACGACAACTGAAAAAAAACTCAATAAACTACACGCTAATCCTTGATCAATAACATTCGTGCAATACTGAACAATTGATCAGACGTTATAATGGCTTTCATAAACATTATAAATTTTTCTTTATTTGAATAGGCACTTACTTTCCGAAGCACTCTGTTTATATATTATATATTGACAAACGCCCGTTTGTTATATTATCTAAACACGTCGTGATTTATATAGAATAGACAGATAAGTGTCGCTAACGTCCGAAATGTTCTTCACAAGTACATTCTATTTCCTTCTTATAGGTATACTAGCGGGCCCGGCGGATGTTATACCACCTTGATAATAATAAAAAACGGAGGCAGTCATAAGGATCGCCGACAGAAAAGTAAACTCAAAACGATGAAATAAATGTGTTCTGTTTTGAATTTTCATATGAATTATAGTGTGAATGACAATATTTAAATTGCGGAATTTGTTTATTGAAATTATTAACATTAGCGTGGTTTTCATATCTATTGGCACTCGGAGCAATAATTATATATAATACATTTCTATAAAGCTTATTAAATAAATGTGAAAATATGTAACGAAAAGGAGATAGCTATAAATGTGTATACAGGTTTTAGATTGTGAGAGCATTGTGTATTCTTAATGTACTCGAAATATAAATAGAGAGAGGGAAACATTATTTTCTGTTGGATCGTAGTGATTATCAGGCATTTTTTATAATGATTCTGTAATATGTATTATTAACATTGTTAACATATATTAAAATATTACATAATAGTGTCGAAACCTAATGTGTACCATCTCCATATTGTATTCATATGATTCTTTTAAAAACTATTCAGAATACTAAGTGTCACTTCTTCCGCATGTTTACTAATTGTTCTTTTTTAGTTTTTTAGACATTACGTTCTTATATATATATATATATTTTTTATAGTAGCACGGCCAAATGACTGCACTGTGCCTGATGGTAAGCACAGTACAATCCAAAAACAATGGAGTGACATACTATCCATCGCCGGTCGCCGCTGTCATGCCGGCCTGCGAAAAGCGGGATATGCACAGGCTGATACCGAAACGCGACCCGCAAAAGCGACTAAGCACTATGACGGGCTTTTTTGCCATATACATGGTGATTGCGACCCATTCAGGCTGTAAAACCCTACCACCCCGCTTTCGGCATTGCCTCGTTCGTTATAATTTTTATAAGGGCTACGAGATTAGTTTTTCTTGCTGAGGAAAAGTAGTGAAAACCGTATTATGCGCATCGATAGAACGACGCAGACAAAGTCGCGGGTATCAGCTATATGATATACCGATGAAATATTACCAAAGTTGCATCTTAAAGATATGTATAATTATTAAATTTGAATAGAATAGAATACTGTAAAGCAACGGAATTGACACCTTAAACTGTGACCTGGATTTTTGAACAGACAATTGAAGCGAAAAATTAATAGAGAACGTAAAGTTTTCTATAAAAAATACTTAGTCTGGCCATAAATACTGTTACAATTAATATATCATGTATATTAATACGTGAAGCCTAAACTTTGTATCCCTTTTTAACGGAATTGAACGTGAAATTTGGCATAGTTAAAGTTTATATGGAGGAGAAGTGCAAAAAGCTATTTATTTTATATAAAATGCATTAGAAGTACATTAAATTAATTAAAATATGCATTACTCACACTAATGCTTCAATTTTACACAACATATACACACATGTAAATAAAAGAGACATTTTGACATCTGTCAATAAAGGACTTCAAAAAAGGTTGTGAAGGAGGTTGCTATGCTCGACTATATGTATTATTTTACTCTTACGTTCCAATTATCCTTTTTCATTCTACATTCAACAATGATATTATAACATACAACTATTATTATAATATTTATCCCTTTAAAAAAT
Organism: Antheraea pernyi; assembly: GCA_015888305.1. Lineage (NCBI taxonomy): Eukaryota > Metazoa > Arthropoda > Insecta > Lepidoptera > Saturniidae > Antheraea > Antheraea pernyi. The sequence continues at coordinate 591,223 of MU158887.1, read as the reverse complement.
CAATGAACTATGGTCGAATGTCGACCACTGGGCGCCCACTAGTATTATTAATTTAATAAACGCTGTAGACAAAGTCGTGGGTATTAACAGTATACACTAAAAAGTTTCTGCGAATATGTTTCTTCCTCATTTAGTCAAAAATCAATAGACACATTTTGGTAAAACTTTACAGTAATATAGCTTATATATCCGAATAACATATAGACTATCGAAATATATAAAAATCCAGTGTGATTTGATGTTTGTCCATGATGAACTCGGAAACTACTCAATCGATCTTCAAGAAACGTTGCTATTTATGTATAATTTGGTCCAACTTGAGAGACAGTTACAAATTAAATGATTGTCAATGTTGATTATTGTTATTAATTATAAGTTTTAAGAACCTCGAACAGATGGCGCTTTAGATTAGTTTGTGGACAGAAAACTGTAGTACCGACTGTTATAGTTAGTTACCCCATAGATGGCGCCAGGTTTTAATTGTGAATTTTCTTTTCAACTCTGTTATTTTATGGTGCACGTGTTCTATTAATTTATATATTTATCTGTAACCGCAGCTCCGCACGCGTTTTTTAAATTTGTATTAAAGAAATATAAAATTGTGAGACCATCTACAATTATAGAAATGCTCTTTAAAAACAATTGTAAGTACGACACGCACGTCCCTTACAGTAAAATATAACGTATACATCTATACTATCTCTACTAATATTATAAAGAGGTAAAGTTCGTGACGTTGTGAGTTTGTGACGTTGTAAGGGGTAATCTCAGGAACTATTGGTCCGATTTGAATAATTATTTCAGTGTTATATAGCTAGTTATGCGGTCGCCAGGACAGGTGATAACAACGCGCTCTCACGAAATTTTCTCTCTGTTGCCGGCTGAACCCAGGGGGGAAGGGACAGGGGGCCTGGACTCCTATTGCACGGGTTCGGCGGGCTGGGAGGCCGTCTTGCAACCGGGCTGCCTCAGCTGGGTGCGGCGTGGGAGATGCCTGCTGCCGGGGGTGTCGCGGAGCTTGCCTGTATGCTCCCCCGCGGCACCCCCATAGTGCGGCGTAGGTTGTCGTGGAGTTTTTAGCCGGTTAAAGTCGCCGAAAGGCACCACCCCTGCGTAATTAGCATGTAGGTGGTTGTCGGCTCAGTCCAGGGTCTCCCCTGAGAGCCTGGCAGTCCATGAAGATTTTTCCTCCACGTTAAAAAAAAAAGGTTAGACTTGCGAAAAAGGATAACACGATCTTGCCGTGGCCGCTGTCGGCAAGTGCGGTGCATTTAATACGTAAGTATCCAAACTTTTTTGAAGCAAGTATTCAATACGTATTTAACTTTTTTGTAATAAAACGTGAAACTCTCAACAAACGTTGGAATTTCTATTTTATATTATTTTTTTAATTGTTTGATTACATCAGTCAATCAAGTCATAGTATTTTCCCATTATTATTGGTCTCATTTATACTAGTGGGCAACAATTACTAATATTAATTTGGTTATTATATGGTAAGCTAAAATTATAAATTGGTATCCATAGTTGGGCCACCTGTGGTTCTATAGACATTGGTATATCGTAATATGCCGTCATAATGATATAATATGTCCATATTGTCAATAAATAATACGTTTATGGTCTAATATCTTATTAGAAAGATCCCTTCTATCTTTAAAATTAATAATTATAATGTTGAATTGTAAACAATGAATGAGCTGACGTCTTGAAATCTTGCATAAATATACATCAAGATATAAAACGTTATATCTAAGCAGTTTTTAATATTTGATGATTTAAATAAAATAAAATGGCCGCCAAAATGACCAAAAAGACAATATAATTCAGAATACATACATACAGATATATGAACTTCAATTATATTTATTCTAGGACTACAACGCACGTCTTACGCACATGTTTACAGTGAACAACATATTTTTGTTAAATTTTATGCAGACGAAGTCGCGGGCAACAGCTAATCTAAAATAGAATAACCTAATTTATTTTTTATACGGTCAGCTATCTACCAGTGAAAGTCCCGTGAAAATTGGTGCAATCGTTTTGGAAATAGCATTGCGGGCGAGGCCACGGTTAACAGCTAGTCTAAATTAAAATAGACTAAATTACTTTTTATAATGTCATCTATATGCCGGTGAAAGTCCGTGAAAAAAAATTGGATTCATTCAAAGGCATAGTCCTTGAACGAATGTTCAGAAGAAATTAATGCAATATATTTATGAGAATACGGCTATAATAAACACAAAGGCGTGGCAAAACCTGATCGACACGTTTTTTTTTAATACTTATAGCTGTATATTATTAGCATAAGATTGATTACAAAGGAACCCGGTTAGATTTGAAAGTCAGTTTATTGTGAATATTTTTTATAATATAATAAATCATCACACTATATTTATTAATAGGTTAGTAGAGGCAATTCTGGTAAATCATTTAAAAAAGCAGTTCTAAGGACTGCTGACTGAAATGAAAACTCAAAACAAAGAAATAACTGTTCTCTTTTGAAATATTAAATGTATTATTTAAAATACTACTGTATGTGGGAAAAATATAGAAATGTAGATTTCTCAGTGTTTGAAATCGCCAATACGTCGTGGGCTGGCGTGGTGATTACGCCGATACCTTCCTTCGGGAAGAGGCCTATGACCCTGAATTGGGTCTCTTACGATGACGATGATTCTATTAATAGTGCAGAAGATAAAGTATGAGATGATAGACATATGTTAGCTTGTTTGTTTGTTATATGCTTGGTACACATATATGTTTTAACAACTCATATATGAATGAATAGTTAGCTTAGGTTAGCTCAGACTCTCAGACTCACTCTGTCTGAGTGTGCTGCGTGGGAGGAGCAACGTCGCACTCTGGCTGCGGCGGTAGGGCAAGACCTCTCACTGCCGAGCGTGGTTGCGGCCATGCTCGGTAGTGAGGATAACTGGAGCGCAATGGCCTCCTTCTGTGAGGAAGTCGTCTCGCAGAAGGAGGCGGCGGAGAGGGTCCGTGAGCAAGACCCTCAAAGTGGCCGTCTCCGCCAACGGAGGACGGGCAGGAGGAGGCGTCAGTTTGACCGCCTCCTCCCACTGTAACCGGACCAGGGAAGATGGGTCGGGGGGCCCATCTTCCCATTGCACAGGTCCGGCGGACGGAGGAGATGGCCGGTGTGTACACGGCTGTCTCCCAACAAGACGGGGCCCGGCGGCAGCGCTTTTGCTGCTGGGCCAACAGCTGGGGCGGCACGATGAAGTCTATAGAGATCTCGTGCCGCCCCAACTATAGCGGACGACGTACACCGTGGGGTTTTAGTCCGTGCGAGTCAGACATAACCCATCCTCTCCCCCGAGAGGGTGGTGTACCCATAAGGGATTTCCCCACGATAAAAAAAAAAGATAGGTTGCGAATTGCATGTATCAGGCAACAGCCCAAGCCGAGGTGTGCCGCGCACCCTTGAACTAGTTGTCAAAGTAAAATGTGTGCCTTAAGCGCTCGCCTTAGTAGTCCGATGAAGCTGTTAAGACCTTGCTTGGTCAATAGCGTAGTCACTTCGAAAAAAAAAATCGTTTGTTCTACGCATAAACTAATTCATAGTCGTGGGACACGACCGGAGGATTATCAATTCTATGTCCGCAGGCTCGAAAGCTGTCATGTAAAAATATGAAGCGAAAACTTATTTGGCAGTAAATAAATTTATAATTTCGTCATGACATGCATGCAAGCATGACTTATAATAACTTTAGATAGAGTGAACCGATTTTAACGAAACCAAGACTAAATGCTATTCGACGATATGCTTTATGGTTGTCTTTTTTCATAAACCAAGCAGTTTACCAGTAACGCTTGTACAAGCAAATAGATGGAGAGACATTTCTAAATATATATTGTATTACTTAATCTAGACATCTGATCTGACGATGGTGGTAGAGCCACGCTGAAGCTATTACTGGTTTCAGCATGAATGGGTCGGCTCGTCCGGGGTAGTACCACCCTCTCATAGAAAACCGACGTGAAGTAATCGTGCTTGCATTGTTGCGTTTCGTTCGGTCAGTGAGAGCGCCGGAGGTCCACCTCCCCTCCCCTCTCCTCTCTCTCTTCCTTCTCTAACCCTTCCCCCCAAAGGGTGGCAACGCACTTGAGACCCCTCTGGTGTTGTTAGTGTCCATGGACGGTGGTGATCACTTAACATCACTTAACATGAGTATTTTTTTTTACAAAAATCTAAAAGTTACAGACAAGTTATATTTAAATTCTTATTATATACTAGCCTGCTGTGGCCGCGACTCTATCCGCGTGGAATCTAGTGTAAAAAAACTAGTGACTAATAATATATTCAGAACGTATTATGTCGGTTTACTTATTTATTTTTCTCTCGTACTTAAGTCGCGTCGTCATTAAAATTACAATAATTCTTGTTAGAGTGGACCGATTTTAATGAAACGAAGACTAAGTTACTCTCGAACCTGTGTGAACCCAGTACTTTAGCAGTGATGCGTGTTCATACAAAAAGACAGACAGACAGACAAGCAGACAGACGTTTCTAAAAATGATTGAAATGTATTTTATTCTTTATTCAAAGATACCTGCAACAATTTTGTTCACGAAAATCCAAAAAAGTACAGGGACACGTTAGATCTACATTCCTATTATATGTATAGATACAATATACACGTAGAACAGACGTATATTGTATTATTAATATAGATTATATTGGATTAAATTATGAAAATACAATAAAAAACTTACATTTCGGTTGTCTGCCCAGTTCCCCTTTCCTTCTCTTCTCGAACAATCGATTAATAATAGCGGCTCTCTTGCCGTTAAAATCGATATCTTCGAATTTACCGTTAAGCCCTTCACACTCCGCGATATTCGGATCGAGGCGATCTTTATCGATTTCAGGATATTTCAATCGATTATTCGTCAGATCCCTCAATTCCCGTTCGTTGGTGGTCGTGTTCGAGCAACGTCTGCTCGATACACGATTCAGTATTTGTACAAAATCCTTCATTTTGTTTCGAATCAATCCTTCTGCGGGAAGACACGTCCGCGCGCAATAACTATTTGTCGAGAACAAACGATGTTTCTGGTATACGTAATTATAATTTGTTAATTTGTTTTTAATTATATCTCTCCGTAAATTTCGATACGCCGATTTACAGTTCACACTAAACGAGCCCGTCTTCGAACGCGCGTAAAGAAGGTTATTGCTTTTTCCGCTGACAAACAAAAACAACGTTTTCAACAAACATCACATACGGAGCGACTCAAATCACATGAATAAATCGATTTCCTGTTTTTATTAAATCTATATTCACTTTATAATATAGATAACACTTTAAAAATAGTTCCGTTGTCTATAAATAGAAAAAAAAAAAAACAAAACCGCGCGTAATTATCTGTAAAAATGGCGGTTAAATTTTTGGCGCGCTCGCAAATGTTATAAATAATTTCGCGTCGTAACAAATCGATTTCTACAATGCATGCGTTAATATTGTAAACTCGGAGTGTATACTATGAGATCGCGCACATATTTCTCGATCTTATATATAAAATTTGCAAGTTCCACGCGAGTTTATATATATACGAGTTCGATCGTTGCGGTCGTTCGCGTAGTCAGTGACGTAGGAGAACCTGTTTAAAAAAATAAACGCCAAGGAAGTAATCGCATAAGTCCTTATGCATTTTAATCGGTGGAAAATATTGTGTGACGTCTAAATTAATCATTTAAATTATAATAGGTTGGAAATATTCACAGGTATTTTTAGTAACGGCATATACAAAAAAAAAACTTTTTACGAATAAAAAAATATGAGTCATAATTTATGTAAAAAAAATATACATGAATATCCACAGATTTTTATTGACATATTTTTAATATTATTAAATATTGATAGTGTATTTAAAATATTAAAAGTATGGCTTTGACGTTTCATATTTAACACGAATTAAAAAAATAGCTTCTTACCTGGCTGCATGGTCTAGTTACCTTCGCCTTTTTCGAAGTAATGAAAAATAGGGATTAAAAAAGACACTAAACGAGTTTTTGGCGTGGTCTTATTTTATGACGTGTTGGTTTCATTTTGTAGGATTTATGATTAATAAGAAAAATGATAAGGGACTCTATATTGTACATTACTGGTGGCTTACATCAAATTTATTAGTTACTAGCTGTGTCCGCGACTTCGTCCGCCTGGAACGTTATGTAAAAAACTTAGATTAATATAGACATCTGAATGTATTAATTCCATTTAATTATCTACTTTTCCCTCGTACTGAAGTCGCGTCGTCATTAAAATTACAATAACTTGATAGATAGAACCGATTTTAATAAAACAAAGACGAAATGTTACTCGAAAATATGGTTTATGATTTTTTTGAATAGGTTTTATTATGAACGCATTATTTTAGCAGTGGAGCGTGTCCAAACTAACAGACAGACAAAATATCTCTAAATCTCTCTAAAAATTAGTGAAATGTTTTACTATTATTATTCCTTTTTTTTTATTATTATTAACTGTTATTACTTGTTCCTGCAATAATTTTTTTTTTTTACAATAATCTAAAAAATAGACATTCTTATTATATGTATAGATTGTGTTAATTGACTCTATATTATGTTATATTGGTGGTTTTTTTTCCATCTGACTACACTATTGACCAAGCAAGGTCTTAATAGCTTCACCGGACTACTAAGGCAAGCGCTTAAGGCACTCAGCCGATTTTATTTTGACAACTAGCTCAAGGGTGCACGGCACACCTCGGTATATTGATGGTGTTTTACGTAATATAGTTCGGTTATTGTGCATAAGTGAAGTGGATGGGAAATAATACCAAAGAGCATGGATTCTGAATTGCCACAAAAAATCCCTGGAAAGTTTTTTTTATATTATAGCGGGCAAAGGAACAGCCGGGTCACCTGACGGTGAGTGATCACCGCCGTCCATAGACACTAGCAACACCAGGGGAGTTGCAAGTACGTTGCCAGCCTCTTTTTGGGGGAGAGAGGAAGGGGAGGTGGGCCACCAGCAGTCTCACTGACCGAACGAAACGCAACAATGCAAGCACTGTTACTTCACGTCGGTTTCCTATGAGACGGTGGTAGTACCGCGGGCGAGCCGACCCATTCATGCTGTAACCAGTAATAGCTTCAGCGTGTCTCTACCACCTTTTTTTTTATTAACGTGGGGAGATCCCTTATGGGGAAGGGGGGAAGGGTGGGTTATGTCCGACTCGCACAGACTAAAACCCCGCGGTGTACCGACAGACCGTAATTGTTGGGCGGCAAGGGATCGTACAATGCTAATCAACCTTGTAGAGCCGCCTCAACGGTCCGCCCGGTGGAAGGTCACCCGGGCTCCTACCTATAGAGAGGCACCTGGGTACACACCAGCTACCTCCCCTCGTCCGCCGGACCTGTGCAGTGAGGAGATGGGCCGTAGTCGGGCCGAGTCGGGCACTAAAATTTGTAATACAACCGCCACCATCTTGTTAGTTCATAGATCATAAAGTGATCCCATGAAACTTGTAAAATCATTAATTATTTGCAGTAATAATTTACTAGAATCACGGTTTCCAATCTATACATCTAATAAGAATGTAAATCTAAGGTGTCTGTACTATCAGATTTTCGTGAAAAAAATAATTACAGTTAACTACGAATAAGTAATAAAATACATTTATTTTATTTATTTATTTAAACTTTATTGTACCCCAATTACATATATATATACATTTCAAAAACATTTCACGTTTTATTAACGGTACAATGGGCGGCCTTATTGCTATTAGCAATTTCTTCCAGGCAACCTTTGGATGGATTTTTCAATGGAGTAGAATCAGGGGTATTCTGGGTGTACAGGAATAAATACTAGGTAATACCACCTAAGATAGTGGCACGTAACTGTAATATAATAATGTAATAACTATAAATAATATAAAATATAATAACTGTAATGTAATATAATATAATGTAATGCAATATATATATATATAGATGTATAGATTGATAAATATATACACATAAGCGAATTTTAAATAGATAAATAGTGTTTTTTGACAGAGTTTCTAAAAATGCCCATCGTCTGCGCCCATCTTATAGAAATCGGTAGAGCATTCCATAGTCGGACAGCCTGGATTGTGAAAGACTTGGCGCTGAAACTAGTGGAATGAGCAGGGACTCCTAACGTTAAATCATCTGATGGCCTAAAATTTCGAGTATGCCTATCGCACAGGAACTGAAAACGATTTTTTAAGTACATTTCACTAATTTTATAGAGATGTGTGTCTGTCTGTTTGTCTGGACACGTATCACTGCTAAAGTACTCCGTTTATGATATAACCTTAACATTTAGCCTTTGTATCATTAAAATCGATTCAGTCTGTTAAATGTTATTGTAATTTTAATGACGCAGCGACTTAAGTATGAGAGGGAATTAGACTTAATACATTCAGACGACTTTATTCACTGTTTTGTACATCAGATTCCATGCGGACGAAGTCGCGGGCACAGTAAATCTATACTAATATTATAAAGAGGTAAAGTTTGTGAGTTTGTGACGTTGTAAGGGGATAATCTCAGGAACTACTGATCCGATTTGGAAAATTTTTCAGTGTTATATAGCTCATTTATCAGGGAAGGTTATAGGCTATATATCATCACGCTAAGACCCATAGAAGCGGAGCAGCAATGAAGAATGTTGCAAAATCGGGGTATTTTTTTCATTTCAGAGCTTCCGCTGCGTCTTAATGCAAAATAACCATTCCATGCGTACGAAGTCGCGGGCAGAAGCTATTAACTAATTATATTATCTCTACTAATATCATAAAGAGGTAAAGTTTGTGAGGTTGTAGGGGTAATATCTGCGAAGGCCGAGAAAAAATGGTCGAACGAAAACGTTTCTTACGAACGCTGCCTTAACGATGAGAGATATACGATTGAGTTCTAGAGAAAAGTTGTAGCTTGATAATGCCTATTCCCGCCCAACGAAGTGGGCTCGGGTCGGCTAGATATGAATAAAATATAAAATTCAGTACATGACAGACTGAGATCCCGCGAAGAACTCGCACTTAAATATTACTTATATTTGTTGATTAAGACGTGCGAGAGAAATTGCTAGAGTATTTAGTAAAGACAATTTCCGATAACATCTCAATGAAATGACAACTAACGTATTCAGTTCGGAGATAACAATGTTATCTTGTTACATTATTTAAGTAAGTAGTAGGTATGTATTAAGTGTTATGTTTTCCATATAATATTATTCTATTTATACATACTTATTGTTATTTTTTGAAATGTATTTATGTCTATCTGTCGGTCTGTTTGTTAGAGCACCCATCACTGCTAAAGTACTACGTTCTAGATAAAACATCAGAAAATCATAAAGCCTCGAGTAACATTTAGTCTTGGTTTCATTAAAATCGGTTCAGTCTATCAAAAGTTATTCTAATTTTAATGAGGACGCGACTTAAGTACGAGAGAAAAGTAGGTAAGTAAATGGACTTAATACATTCGGATGATTTTATTAGTCACTGCCTTTTTACATAAGGTTCTACGGGGACGGAGTCGCGGGCACGATTAGTAATAAAAAAATAATTGTAAAAAAAAACTGAACAAAACCCGCTTTCATAAAAATCCAACTAAAAAACAGAAAATAAAATTTAATAAATTTCGATTAAGAAAAGTGTAAATTAGAAATAAATGTATATTTTTTGTAAAAAGTGACAAAAAAATGATAAAAATACTGATACCTGGAGGTGTTGATATTAACAGTGACGCATGTTAATTTATTAAATTTTATTTTCTGGTTGGATTTTTTATGAAAGCGTGTTTTTTTTAGTTTTTTCAAACTATTATTTATTTTTCATTTTTTAGTTCATTTGTTTTTAACTTTTTTTTTCGGCAATGCAATAGCATTGTCATCGACCTTTGACAGGTGTGCAAAGTTTGAATTAAATCTGATGGTTCAAAGTAGGACAAAATCAAGCTCAAAGGGGTCGGTTACATACATACATGCAGGTGAAGCTAATAAAAGCGTGATAAGTTAAGTTATTTTTTTTAACTTTTTTTTCGGATTATTGCATTGGCATCGCCCTTTGACAGGTGTGCAAAGTTTGAATTAAATCTGATCGTTCAAAGTACGACAAAATCGAGCTCAAAGGGCTCGGTTACAAACATACATACATACAGGTGAAGCTAATAAAAGCGTGATAAGTTAAGTTATTTTTTTTAACTTTTTTTTCGGATTATTGCATTGGCATCGCCCTTTGACAGGTGTGCAAAGTTTGAATTAAATCTGATCGTTCAAAGTACGACAAAATCGAGCTCAAAGGGCTCGGTTACAAACATACATACATACAGGTGGAGCTAATAAAAGCGTGATAAATTAAGTTATTTTTTTTAACTTTTTTTTCGGATTATTGCATTGGCATCGCCCTTTGACAGGTGTGCAAAGTTTGAATTAAATCTGAT
>MU158887.1:540541-577419 GCA_015888305.1 Antheraea pernyi | reverse complement strand
TAAAACCCGATTGTAGCGTAACTTATCGGGTCCAATTGTGACTCGAAACTATACTATATATATATTGGCAAGATATGTCTTCCCGATATCCACTGGGTTGCTCCTTTGACCCTCACCTCCACGCTCCATTTACTATATAATATATATTTACCTAAATAAAACGTAATCTAATATACCTTTCTAACAGTGAAATAATTTTCAAAATAATTGATCAGTTATTGAGTGGGATGAAAAATTATTAATCACTACAATTACTATTAAAAAATAGGGGTTGGTGTTAGAAGGGTGTAAATTTAGGGTTGTATGTATTTTAATGCCTCATTATAACAAAATAAAATTAAAAAAAAAATTGTTTAAAAGATAAAAAATAAATGTTAGGGGTGGACAACCCTTATTACTTAGGGGTATGAAAAATAGATAGTAGCCGATTCTCAGACCTACGGAATATCCATATAAAAATCTCATAAAAATGCAAGCCGCGCAAGCGTAATACGGTCGGTCACGCTTACTAGTGTATCATGACGCGAAATCATAAGTTTATTTTATTTTTTTCGAACTGACTACGCTATTGACCTAGGAAGGTCTTAACAGCTTCACCGGACTACATCATAAGTTTATCTCCTGTCAAAAATACCGCTTAACGTGCTCAAAAAAGTTTTAACTTCAAAAAATATAACTAAGCTAAAGATCTCTTCCTTTTCAAAGTCGGTTAAAAAATTACGCAATTTTAATTAAATTATTCAAGTAATTAATTTAATGCATATTTTATGTATAAGATATTAAAAGAGTAATAATTGTTTACATTTAAACAACATGGCTGACGTACGCAATACGATAAAAATTCAATTAAAAGTCTATTAAATTAATAATCTAAAGTATTAACGATTTAGTTATGACCTGATTCTTTTGAGAATATACAAATCGATAAACGGAACTTTCGGTTAGTAAAAAAATATCTTTACATATAATAAGAATGTGAATGTAACGTGTCTGAACGTTTTTTAGATTTTTGTGAAAAAAACTGTTGAGACAAACGAACAGGTGGGTCACCTGATGTAAGTGATCACCACCGTCCATAGACATTTGCAACACCAGGGGAGTCGCAAGTGCGTTGCCAGCCTGTGATGGGGGAGGGGGGAGGAAGGGAAGGGAAGGGGAAAGGGAAAGTGGGAGGAGACGGGATAAGGTCTCACTGACCGAACGAAACGCAATAATGCACTGTTACTTCACGTCGGTTTTCTATGAGAAAGTGGTACTACCCAGGGCGAGCCGACCCATTCATGCTGAAACCAGTAATAGCTTCAGCGTGGCTTTACCACCTACAAATAAGTAACACCATGGGCATGTCCGTCACCCCGGGCAATTAAACTGCACAGGCCCGCGTGGTGGAGTTGCATTATGCCGATACGACTCCCACAGTTCGTTAGGAAGTTCCGGTAGACGAGGGGAGGCAGCTGGTGTGTACCCAGTCTGTCTCCCTATTAGGACGCTGCCCAGCGACCACCTTCTGCAGGGCGGACCGTTGGGGCGGCTATCCAAGGGTAATAGCTTAGACATAGAATAGCTTAGCTTAGAATGGTACACCGTGGGGTTTTATTTTGGGGGGGTTTGTTTTATTCCGTATGATGATGTATATCAGACATGTGCATTTCAAAATTTCAAGTTCATAAATAAATAGCTTTTAAGTACAGAAAATACATAAGGGAACATTTTTATACAATAAAATAAATGTAACAATATATTAGTGAACTTTCTTTAGAATCGTTATGGTTTGAAAATCCTTGTGAAGAAAATAATTCTTGACAAATGGACAAACACATAAATCAATAGAATTTAGCCTATTTTATTGGATTTTATACTTCTAATTGAAATGATTTATAACTACACAAAGAAACGTCATGTCGCCGTAACTCAATTATAACGTACATTATATGGACTAAAGATGTCGAATCGGAACCTAGCGATCGTTATTTTTTATTATTATATTTATTAACAAGCATAGGTAGATGAAATATAGCATACATTTTTAGCTAATCTGTCTGCTATATATAGCACAAAGAAAATTTCATCAAAATCCGTTAAGAATTTCATTTACTACAAATTTTTGACTTTCGTCAGTTGTTTTCGAAAACTCCTTGCGTTTTATGGGACAAAAGGTATCCTAGATGTGACTTTATAATATTAGTTATCACTGTGTCAAGTTTCGTCAAAATTGGTACAGTACTTTAAGAGTGATACGTATTCACAGGGACAGACACACAGACAAAAATTGTAATTAAATTGGTCCCCTGTCGATCCGTCTGTGCGTCGGTGCTTCGGTTGGTGCAGGTGCACCGGATAGCACGCAGGGAGCCAACCACCGTATGCCACGAGTGTGGCGATAAACCGGACATCGCGCAGCGCACAATATCTGATGCGGTCGTGGTGGTCGAGATCTCTCGTTGCCGAGTGTGGTGAAAGCCATTCGAGGATGTATGCGAGGAAGTCGCAGAAGGAGGCAACGGAGAGGGCCTGCGTAGACGACCTTCTAAACGACCCTCTCCGCCAACGGAGGATCGTCAGGAGGAGACGGCAATTTGCCTCCCTTGCCCTCTCGCAGAAAACCGACGTGAAGTAACAGTGCTTGTATTGTTGCGTTTCGTTCGCTCAGTGAGAGCGCCGGGTAACGCACCTCCCTTCCCCCTCCCCCTTGCTCACTCCTCCTCCCCCAAACACAGGATGGCAACGCACTTGCGACTCTTCTGGTGACCCACCAGTTCGTTTGCGTCCAATTATATTAAAAAAAATCTCATTGCATAGGTCCGGCGGATGGAGAAGATAGCCGGTGTATACACGGCTGTCTCCAGATAATACGGGGCCTGGCAGCAGCGTTTTCTACCGCTGGGCAACCCACTGGGTCGGCACGATGAAGTCTGTAGAGATCTCGTGTCGCCCCAACTATAGCGGCAGATGTACACCGTGGGATTTTTGTCCGTGCGAGTCGGACATTCACTCTTTCCCCCGGGAGGGTGGTGTACCCATAAGGGATTTCCCCACGTTAAAAAAAGGGCCTAAATTGAATGAAGTATTTTTTGATTTTGTAGACAAAATACCTATAGATATGTTCCGGAAGTTGTAATTGAGAGCCAGTTCTCCATTTATTCGTCATTTAACATTAGGTGAGATCAAACGCTAAAAATATAATGTATAAAAAAGGGGCAATTTAACGATAAATTCGCTTAGTATAAGTTCATTGTGGTTTTAAAATTATTCAAGTGATTTACAAACAATCCAATCAAATCCATTTTTTGGTACTTTGTCATTGACAGTGTTACTAAGTCAAAGAAGTTTTTAAGTCGCGTCAGACGACCTTTTTTGTTGGTCTCTTTTTGCAAGTTTTATCTACAGTACTGGTCTAACTGTTTGTCCGCTCTTAATATAGTTGCGTAAGACACAAATTTCGGTATCAATACGTATTATATTATACTAGCAGGCATGGCGAACGTTGTCTCGCCCTGATAAAAATCAAACCTTGACAACATCGGGAATCACTTTATCTACTGGTGTTAACCGCATGAAAATCCGTTCACTAGTTTTTGAGTTTATCGCGAACAGACAGACAGACAGATAGACAGACAGACGTGGCAGAGGACTTTGTAGTGATGTAATAGTAATAATTTTAGATTTGTTAATATTTTACCTTTGTATTGAATTAAACTCTTAACAATATTACGCGCAAACCCAAATATATTAGGAGATATTCAGAGCAAACAAAATGCTTGATGAGGACTATTATAATACATCCAAAGTAACTAACATATTTAATTAGACAATGATTTATACTATATAGACCTAAACAGTTACACAAATAAGCCTCTAGTTTGCAAAGTAGAGCCACGCTGAAGCTATTACTGGTTTCAGCATGAATGGGTCGGCTCGTCCGGGGTAGTACCGCCCGACCCACAGAAAACCGCCGTGAAGTAACAGTGCTTGCATTGTTGCGTTTCGTTCGGTCAGTGAGAGCGCCGGAGGACCACATCCTCCCCCTCCCTCGCTTACCCCCCAAACACAAGCCGACAACGCACTTGCGACTCCTCTGGTGTTGCACGTGTCTATGGACGGTGGTGGTCACCTAACATCAGATGACCCGCCTGTTCGTTTACCTGCTATGACATAAAAAAAAGATTCAATCGAGTGTAATTATAAAGAACTAAGGGAAGACACAGACAGTCGCGAAAAGCGATGTTTAATATGTATGTATTTTCAAAACAACTGAATTCAAAAAGGTAACTATGTTCATATGTCAGAAGTCAATGGTACCAGTCCATTGAAAATATTTGGTTATATGTTGGTAGTAGGTGCCAGGTTGGTTTACAAATATTTGCCCTCACACGTTGCTTTAACTTACGTACAAAAACCGCAAACGCAAATGTTTGTTCACTTGTTTGCAAATATGGCAAACACACGTGCCACAATTAGCAACTTTATTGATATTTGCTTATGTTCATATATTCTATGGTACCAACTTTAGACTATTTATTTATTTATATATTTGAGCACAGCTAATGACTTCTCTTCTAATAATCTTATTCTTTGCTGTCCTGTCCACACTTCCGGTATTGTACATTCCTCTTTCTTTATCCAATCTATTCTCCTATGGAATGCGCTTTCTTATGAAATCAGGATGTCATCTAACCGTTTCAGTTAGAAACGACTTTAGAACTGACTTTAAAAGTCAGGGTACGTCGGCTTTACCAGTCTCAGTTAGCAGAATTATCTGGTTAATGCTGTATTTAGTACTTGATGTTGACTTATTATACTTTTATTTATGTATGATATTGTTATATGTATGTATTGTATATATGTAGTATATCGGTGTTGATATTTTATTTATATATTGTTATATTAAATAGGTTAAACATAATTTTATAGAAACTTCTCCTTTTAAACCTACCAACATTTATCTCTGCATCACCTAATGGTTTACTGGTAGAGAATGCCTTCGGCATTAAGTCCGCCATTGCGTATTTAAGGCATAATGTATAAATAAATAAATAATGACCAATATGCCACACATGAATCGACACTACGTATGAACAATCTATAGGCACGTTGGCCTTTAAAAGCTGCCACAGCATGCACCATGTGGTAGACAAATTAAAATCTAAACACTATAAAGATAAACACAATATAAACTAAAATAATAACAAATAATCCTACATAGCTGATACTAAAGAAATATAACTCAATGAAAACGAAATAGTATCTAGAATAGGGAGTACAAGAACAAGGCGGTTAACATAATAGGGTATTATTTATAAACTTTTAGGAGCTAAAACGTTTTTTTTTTATTGTAGCATGGCAACATGACTGCTCTTTGCCTGATGGTAAGCACAGTACAAACCAGAAACAATGGCGACCAGCGAGTGACACGCTATCCATCGCCGGTCGCCGCTGCCATGCCGGCCTGCGAAAAGCTGGATATGCACAGGTTGATCCCGAAACGCGACCCGCAGAAGCGAATCACTATGACGGGCTTTTTCGCATTATACGGTGATTGCGACCCAGTCAGGCTGTAAAACCCTACCACCCCGCTTTCGCCATTGCCTCATTCGTTATTCAGCAGGGTGCACCACGTGCAGGTGAGGTTGGCTTGGGTGTCTCAAGTGTTATGATGTTATTCGACACTCCTTACACCCGAAAACGTACGTATGTCTCTCAGCAACGATGATGATTTATTCTTGAAGGTGCACAAGGGATCACCATAGATGTCCAATTAATTTACTAATTTGTTGTACATATTACTTATTGTGGTAGAGACACGCTGAAGCTATTACTGGTTTCAGCACGAATGGGTCGGCTCGCCCGGAGTAGTACCACCCTCTCATAGAAAACCGACGTGAAGTAACAGTGCTTGCATTGTTGCGTTTCGTTCGGTCAGTGAGAGCACCGGAGGCCCACCTCCCTACCCCTCTCCTCTCTCCTCTTCCACACCCTCCCCTAACCCTTCCCCCAAACTCCTCTGGTGTTGTTAGTATCCATGGACGGTGGTGATCACTTATCATCAGGTGATCCACCCGTTCGTTTGCTGCCTATGACATAAAAAAAAGTCTTGAGACAGGTGCATTTAATCCGATATTAGTTTTTATGGTTGGGGTTTTAAGTAACTTGATGGGGTGCCTTGGGAATGTACGTGGTGTGTTATGGAGAACCTTTGTAGGAACCGTGGAACAGTCAATTATACCATTCAAAGTTTTATAAAGGACAATAAGATCAATTAGTCGTCCTCTAGTAGATAAGGAGTCAATTTCATAGAACTGTAGGTTGTCCAGGTAAGACGTTTACTTTACGTTACGATGTATATATCAGATGAAACAAAGATCTCTTTTGTAAGGATTCAATTAGCTCTTCATGTTTTTTATACAGTGGGTACCATACTACACTATAATATTCTAAGATATTACTGACATATGTATAGACATACAATATAAATGTAAATTTAGCGAGTCTGTACTTTTTCGATTTTCGAGAAAATAATTGTTGCAGGTGTCTAGGACTACCGAGCCGAACCTGAGGAGATGGGTCGGGGGACCCATCTCCTCATTGCACAGGTGAGGCCGACGAGGGGAGACGACTGGTTGTGTTCCCAGTAGTCTCTCTATAGTAGGACGAAGCCTGGCGTTCAATCGCCAGGCTGCCGCAGGGGCGGTTTCTCAGGTAGACAGCAGGTTCGATCCCTGGCCGCCCCTACCATGCGGCGGACGGTACACCGTGGGGTTTTAGTCCGCGCGAGTCGGACATAACCCACTCTCTCCCCCGAGAGGGTGGCGTATCCATAAAGGATTTCCCCACGTAAAAAAAAAAAAAAAAAAAAGGTGTCTAGGACTAAGTAATAGAATACATTTCAATCATTTGTAGAAATGTCTGTCTGTCTGTTTGTATGAACACGCATCACTGCTAAAGTACTGGCTTCACAATAATACGACAAGAAAATCATAAGCATATCTTCGAGAATAACTTAGTCTTTGTTTCATTAGAATCGGTTCACTCTATCCAAAGTTATTGTAATTTTAATGAGGACGCGGCGTAAGTACGAGAGACAAGTAGATAAGTAAATGGACTTAATACATTCAGAAGACTTTATTAATCACTGATTTTTACAGAAGATTCCACGCGGACGTAATCGCGGGCACAGCTAGTTAAATAATATAATTTTAGTTTTATGATTTTTTAAACCTTTACAGTTTCTTATAACAAACCCCAACATTTTAGATACTTTGGATATAATTTCGTTAATGTGAGGTACGAATGATAGTTTAGAATCGAAGTACACACCCAAGTCCTTTATGTAGTTGACTTCTTGGTATAACTTCTTGGGGTGTAAGGGGTGTCGAATAATATCTAAGACTTGAGACATCCAAGTCAACCTCACCTACACGTGGTGCACCCTGCTGAATAACGAACGAGGCAATGGTGAAAGCGGGGTGGTAGGGTTTTACAGCCTGACTGGGTCGCAACCAACATGTATATGGCGAAAAAGCCCGTCATAGTGATTCGCTTCTGCGGGTCGCGTTTCGGGATCAGCCTCTGCATTATGGTAAATTTTACATGGTAGCATTTTCAGGCATTTAACACCATTCCGTTAGTGGTACACCACTTAGACAGTAAGTCAGTCAATCAGTGAGTTTAGGCTAGCATTGTTTGTAAAAAGAGTTGAAAATGCGAGTGAGCCAGTCTAAATATATGATTTCTGGCATTTTATAGATGACATTAATCGTTATATTTCAGTAACGGATTACGTTGTTGTTATTTGACAACTGTTGTTATAAGTGTTACCAGTTATTCTGCTGTTGAGTAATTTACACTATTATACTTGACTACAACGAAATGAATATACTTTGTTTGTATCGTGATTTTGAGTATTAGCAACGCGAAATGTTATCTCTTTTATAGCTGTTGGTCGCTGCGTAATGCTTGCTTATTCGTACGTTGCGATAAGATCGACCGAACGTTGTCATAGAGAGTAATGGTACTCCCATACCTGCGTGTATCGGCTCGAAGTTTTGTCTATGGTCACACTAAACGCAGATGTGGAAAGACATTATCGTCATGCGTTACGAACTATCGAGCTGGCGGTTTTTACACACATCAAAGGAGTTTAGCGGACGCTAAAGTCGAGTCATTGGAAAGACACAGGTGTAGCAACGTATAATCTGCGCCTTCATCGGAATAATTTTTGACGTTAATTTTAGCGCGAAAAGTAGTCGAAGCTTCATTTCATTAGAATTATGCATTATATTAGTAATTATTGTAAAATTATATTGTTTATCATCTTCAGATTCTAGAGCTAATTTTAAACGTTACTTCCGACTACCAAACACGTACTCTGTGAAGCTATGAATACTGTATATTAAGACACTTAAACAATTTAAATGGTAGGCCGGTGAAGCTGTTAAGACCTTGCTAGGTCAATAGCGTAGTCAGTTCGAAAAAAAAAAAACAATTTAAATGCAAATATAAATCCATTTTAAATTTACATAATAACATTGGATTATGACTCAGGGTCAGTTGTCTCTCTCGCGCTTAACCGAGAAGGCTCTAGTGAGTAAAGGACAAATGTAAAGTGGAAAACCAGAAGGTTTTGCGGTTACGGTTTGCTTAACTATAAATAACTAGCGGCCCGTTACGTGCTTCGCTACGTATAAAGTGAAATATTAAAAAATGTAATTGGAACATCAATATTCAAACAAAAAAATATATTATTAATTGCCAGCTATTTTAAAACTTAATCCAAAACATTTGGATAAACAATATTTTTTGTTTTCCATGTTTTGAGCATATAAACAAACGGCTGGGGGGGTACCGACTCTGGAACAGGCAACATAAAGTTGGCCATGTGAAAAACATGATTCCTCCAAATTCACACCACAAACGTGAAGTGTTTGCCCTTGGGCCTTGTTGATGGACATCGCAAATGATAAACGCGCAGAATATTGTAATCGTATGAACTCAAATGGCAAGTTGAAATCATAGGGATACGCGGTGTCAAACAAACTTCTCCTTTTGATTTAGCAGTTAAGATCGTAGCTTCAATCAAATTTATATATTTAATGGATTTGACTGAATTACAACACTCCACATTTATATGAGCATTGAATATTTTCGATAATAATGGACAATACGGAACCACGCAACGATTATCAACTTCAACGTCCTGGTCACGCATTCTAATGGTAATCATTAGGTGATCTTTTATTTATTTATTTATTTACACATTATGCGTTAAATACGCAATGGTGGACTTAATGCCGAAGCCATTCTCTGCCAGTCAACCATTAGGTGATGCAGAGATAAATGTTGGTAGGTGTAAATGTGAGGTTTTTATAAAATTATGTTTAACCTATTTAATATCACAATATATATAAATAAAATATCAACACCGATACACTACATATATACTACACATATACAATACATACACATAACAACATCATACATAAATATCAATACAATAAATAAAAGTATAATAAGTCAACATCAAGTACTAAATACAGCATTAACCAGATAATTCTGCTAAATGACACTGGTAAAGCCGACGTACCCTGACTAAACTTACTACGTTACGTACTGTCAACACTGAAAAAAAGTTTCAATTTGACAGCACAATCCCCATCTGAAAAAAGTTTCAATTTGACAGCAAAATCCCCATTATCAAAATGATCCGCCATTGGTTGAATTCATTTCTTACAAAAAATGTGATAAATGAAGAACCGCTCGCCCGATTATCTGCAAACTTCACATAAACCATTTACTAAATAGTCCGAACAAAGCCTAAACATTTGGTTAGGATAGGTGAGCCCGTTCTGGAGTTATAAAATTACAACGAAAAGTGGCATTGATTTTTATATATAAACTAGCTGACCCGTGCAACTTCGTCTGCACCAAATCGGTTATCACCGGTGTCAATTATATTTTTAAACGCGAAAATTTTTATTAAACCTAAAACCTTATTGCAGCCACACCTACGGTTTCCAATTGTGAATTCAAACTATCAAGGGACTCACTCAAACATATACCCAGATGGTATGTGAGAAATCTTTTAAAATAAGCCTACAACCCGTTCGTAGCATCATCTACCGGGTTCATTTAAAATAAAAACTAACCTACATATATTGGCGGTAATGTGAAAAAAAGTCTAAGAGGTCTATGGACCCCCAGTTTCTAACGAAGTTCCTTTCCCTTTTTTGTAGACATTTACTATATAGTCAGTAGAGTTTCCATTATAAAATATCAAGTTGATAGAGTTACATTGTAAATTAAACGATAAAATATATACATAAAATAAATAATGATAAATGAAACACTGAATGATATCATAAATATTTTCAACTTGTATTAAAACTTTTTCACACTCCATTGTATTGCAGAAAAATATAAATATTATTAAAAAGATATGAGCACAACGCGTCAAATGTCACTAGCCTGTAACTATTTGTCTAAGAGCTAGCAATGGTTTCGACAAAGAATTTCAATAAGCCAGTTTTTTATATATCTTTATGTTCTTCCGAACAGCGTGCGGGCTACCTGGCTGCAGGTAAACGTTGCGTTTATTAGTGCATATCGCACCTTTACTGGCAAAAATATTGATTTTTATATAATTTTTTAATGTTTTGTTATTTACTAATGCTATTTTTATCTAAATAAAATAAGTATGTTCAAACCATGTTAAGATAGATGTAATTTTATTATTATTATTATTATTTTTAATCAAGGCTGCGCGACTATATCGCCTAAGTGACATACAACTATATAGAAATAAAAATGACAATAAACTTAACAATAGCTTATATTAATTTTGTACAATTCTTTAGAATCTTTCGAAATGGGCTCAGACAATAACGAATTGTACAAACCAGTGTGGAACGAATCAGAAGCATTAAGCCGAGATCTAATATCGTCGCTTCGAACACATTCTGCTAGGATGGTGGTAGAGCCACAGTGAAACTATTACTGGTTTCAGCATAAATGGGTCGGCTCGCCCGGGGTAGTACCACCACCACCCTCTCATAGAAAACCGACGTGAAGTAACAGTGCTTGCATTGTTGCGTTTCGTTCGGTGAGTGAGAGCGTCGGAGGCCCACCTCCCTCTCCCCTCCCTATTCCTCCTCTCCTTATCCCTCCCCTAATCCCTTGCCCTCAAAAGGTGGCAACGCACCTGCGACTCCTTTGGTATTGTTAGTGTCCATGGACGGTGGTGATCACTTAACAGCGGGTGACCCACCGGTTCGTTTGCCACTTATGACATAAAAAAAAACATCATCCATGAACTCACAACTCTGGCAGAGTGGTGATGGTACTTTACGCATCAGGTAGGCGAACTTTTTACATGGGATGTGTCCTGAGCGTAATCTCATTCCTGTGATTGCTTCCCGACAGCAAATCGTACTGTCATAAATCCATGGTGACCTTAAGGTATGTGGCTGAATCGTTCTGTACCATATTCCTTTTGTTTTAGAACGCTCATCACAGTATTCCTTCCTACCTACCCTACCATTTTTTTTTTATATCATAGGAGGTCACCTGATGTTAAGTGATCATCACCGTCCATAGACACTTGCAACATCAGGAGAGTCACAAGTGCGTTGCCAGCCTGTGTTTGGGGGGAGGGGAGGAGTGGGAAGGTAGGCCTCTGGCGCTCTCACTGACCGAACGAAACGCAACAATGCAAGCACTGTTACTTCAAGTCGGTTTTCTGTGAGCCGACCCATTCATACTGAAACCAGTAATAGCTTCAGCGTGGCTCTACCACTACTAAAATTAAAAATTAAACTACTAAATTTAAATGAGTAAATGTAAGTTTCAGAAAATTCGTTAGTATACGCCATTGTTCGAATCTGCGGACACCGGAAAGATACTCCACCGGTCAAACGTCGCTTCATTTTAAAGACATAAGGCAACGAATTCATCTTAAAAGGTTATCAGTGAATTAATAAACACGGTTAATTGGTTGCTTGATATTTTATCCAAACGTGTTTTGACATATTAAGTCTAGAATCGGCAATATATATTTATCTGGATCATTAATTTTCGTCAATTTATGTTAACTCTGATTATTTATTTGTAATTTATTGTACTAATTATGTTGATTTATGATTATACATTAATTATGAATAAGTATGATTATATCGTTGTTATATATGAGACGTTAGAAGACCTCTTTCCCTCTTCATAATCTCACTTTAGAGAATTGGTTATTCTCAGTACAAGCTGCCGGGGTTCCATCAGCTCATTATCTGGACGATGGCCAAAAGAGAGAGATCGGACATTATTTACACGATACGGCGACAACCGTCCAAATTCATCTACCCTAATATTATAAAGAGGTAAAGTTTGTGAGTTTGTGACGTTGTGGCGTTGTAAGGGGTAATCTCAGGAACTACTGTTCCGATTTGAATAAGTCTTTGAGTGTTATATAGCTAATTCATCGAGAATGGTTATAGGCTATATATCATCAGGCTAAGCCCAATAGGAGCGGAGCACAGATGAGAAATGTTTCAAAATCGAGATGTTTTTTTTCTTTTTGAGAGCTGCTGCTGTGTGTCAGTGTTAGCCCAGAGTAGTAACTATTACTACGCGGACGAAGTCGCGAGCAGAGGCTATAATCTATATACTAATATTATAAAGAGGTAAAGTTTGTGACTTTGTGACGTTGTAGGGGGTAATCTCAGGAACTACTAAACCGATTTTGAGTCCGATTAAACCGATTCTTTTACCAATATAAAGCCACGTTATTTATGAGTGTCATAGGCTACATATCATCATGTTAAGACCAATAGGAGCGGAGCAATAGTGAAAAATATTTTAAAATCGGGGTATTTTTCCTTTCGAGACCTTCCGCTGCGTCTTAGCCCAAAATAACTATTCCACGCGTGCGAAGTCGCGGGCAGAAGCTATTAACTAATTATATTATCTATAATCTATACTAATATTATAAAAAGGTAAAGTTTGTGAGGTTGTAGGGGGTAATATGTGGGGAGTCGGAGAAAAATGGTCGAACGAAAACGTTTCTTACAAACACTGCCTTAATTATGAGAGATATATGATTGAGTTCTAGAGAAAAGTTGTAGCTTGATAATGTCTATTACCGCCCAACGAAGTGAGCACGGGTCGGATAGTAGTTATATATATCGTTACATTTCAATATAACCTAAATCCAATTTTATTCGTTCATATATGTTTAAATTTTTTTAGATTTCCATTTTTTATACAGCGAGAACGAGGTTCAAATTTTGCCGTTCGTAAGGTTTTTACCTTTTTTTATGGTCTCCAATTTTTGTACACGTACAAAATTGGAAGATCTTGAAATTTGAAAATTAATGTAATATATTAGAAATTAATATATTAGGAACGGCTATTATTTAGGTTATTTCAAAATGTAACAACATATATTACAATGAATTGGGACAGTTGTCGCCGTATCGTGTAAATAATGTCCGCTCTCTCACTTATGACCAACGTTGAGATAATGAGCTGATAGAACCCCGTGAGACTGTACTGAGAATAAGCAATTCTCTAAAGAGAGATTATGAAGAGGGAAAGAAGTCTTGTGACTTCTCTCCCACGAAGTATTAAAAAAAACTCATATAACCGCTTCCACCAAAGACCCCGTGACCAGAAACCAAAAGAAAAAGCCACCAAAACACGGAAGACCTGAGGCCTGTAACGAGGCTGAACCGACCTAGCAGCCCGGAGGAATAAGTCCAGGAATAATTCATGACACGTTCACGAAGACATTAGCAGCCACAGTAACCCCAGAACCCAGAGAGCTCTGCACAAAATCGGTGGTCAGATCTCTCGGGACGAAACCCCGTTGAGCACCAAAAGACCGCCCAAGATAGTCGCCACAAGTCTTGCCTGCAAGGGACCGTTCAAGTATTTACGTAAATATAATTTTTGTAATTTCTGACCGCACCCTCCCCACTTGTCAGCAAAAGTACGCTTGTACACATTTATATAAATACATTTTATCTGTTCTGATTTCCATACTGATTCATTGGCAGCAATGAACTAGTCTAAAAATAAGGTATTTATAGTCTATAGAGGAATTCATTTATAGCGCTTCGCCAGGGCGATGGTAGCTCAGTGGATAAGACCGCTCGTCTTATATACCAGACCTATACATCCAGATTGTCCTGTCCTTTATATCATCGAAAATAAGCAAATTAAAGATCCTCTGCCTCTTCTGCATCTGCATCTGGGCGGCAAAGAAAGCCACGAGGAAGCGCAATCACCCAAAAATAAAAGATAGAGCGGTGAGCAATTATCAGCGTTCGAGAGTTCGCCTTGGTGTGGTTTTCTCATGCCTAGACAAACGCGTGAGAAGATTGGAACGATTTCGATGCCCGTAGGACGCTTCGCCGACTATGTATGTCTATTAGTTATGTTGTCCTAATCATCTTGACAGATATTAACGTATGATGTGCCGTTAAATTCGCTTTAACTGTGTGAACAATATAAGTTTAATATACGATTTAACGATTACTCTATCCTATAAACAATGAAGAAAGAAAGAAGAAAGAATATGTCTTTATTGCTGGCTAACATCAAAACAACCAGATGAACATATACATAGCTTATTAGAATATCCAACAAAGGCACCTCCATTCAGCAAAGTGCTGCAGCTCAACTGGGTGGTACTGCAGCGCTGATTTTCAATGGAGACCCTAAGTAATGTACGGACGTGTAGTCGGTGTATTGACAATAAATATAACAGAACTTATAACATGTAAACAGCTAACAACAACAAAAAGTAAACATCGAAGAAAAAAAGATACAAATATTACAAATATGCCTGTTCAAAAAGCTATTCACTACCTTGGTTGCACAATGGCCACCATAAGCTTGAGAATAAAAAATAATAATAATACAAACATTTAACAGAAAGCTACATTTCCAGTACATCTCTAGGTAGCACACATATTCATATGTTTTATTTAATTTGGTTAATTTGATAAACTATTTATTTTCCGCTTTTTAGTGCCTTATGGGTTTTTGATTGATATTGAAGTCGGTTAATACTTTTTTTTGAAAATTTGCTTTATATTTTTAAAATCTATATATACGCAAGCGAAGCCAAGAGCAAAACTACTGATCCGATTTGAAAAACTCTTTTAGTATTAGATAGCTCATTTATCGAGGAAGGCTATTATAGACTATAGACCAATAGGAGCGGAGCACCAATGAATAATGTTTCAAAATCGGGATGGTTTTTACATTTGAGAGCTTCCGTTGCGTGTTAGCATTAGCTCATAGGAACTATTCCACGCGGACGAAGTCACACGCAGTAGCTAATATGGTATAAGTGCGATAAATTGGATCTGTCTCATAATGAGTCTAATGTATATCTGCCTTTGCGAGTATAAATATAAGTATTTCGTTGCAAATGGAATTTGATATAATTTAATCTATTTATTTGAATTGTAACCGCCGAGCGTAACAATATTTTATTATTTAACATTAATGAATAAAAATAATAGAGGAAGTATTCAAATAAATTATTTATTTAGGAATAGATTTACCACTCGTTAATTAGTAAAAAAGTTTTTGTAGTACTTTTTTTTTATATAATACATACAATAAAAAATAATATACCCTTTAAAACGAAACTTTAGGGACACGATATTTTGAAGTGAAAACTTCTTTAGGCGCGTTGAGCGGTATTTTTGGAAGCGAATAAATTTATAATTTCACGTCATGACATGCTACGTAAGCATGACCGGCCGTATTGCGCTTGCGTGACTTGCGTCAGTCTAGCGACGCATAGTATAGGGGCCTGTGTACATGGAATATTGATATTTTGCAGCTCATCGTACATTTGATTGATTAATAATAATTAATTAATTAATATTCAATAATAATTAACTTAATAATTAATAATAATTAATTATTAATAATAATTAATAATAATAATATAACTTTTTTTATATCATACGAGGCAAACGAACACGCAGGTCACCTGGTGTTAAGTGATCACCATCATCAATAGACACTAATAACACCAGGGGAGTCGCTAATGCGCTGCCAGCCTGTGTTTTGGGGAAGGGACGAGGAGAGGGATTGGGAGGGGAGGTGGGCCTGCGGCACTCTCACTGAGCGAACGAAACGCAACAATGCAAGCGCTGTTACTTCACGTCGGTTTTCTATGAGAGAACGGTAGGACCGCGGACGAGCCGACTCATTCATGCTGAAACCAGTAATAGCTTCAGCGTGGCTCTACCACCTACTGAACTTTTTATAACGAAGTTCCAAAGAATATTACCGAGTTGCCGGACTGTGAGTTTAAGTGTCATGTCAAGGAGGTTTTGGTGTCAAAAGGCTATTAAAGAGTGGATATAATATGTGAACGATGGCAACGTCTGAGATTGACCCCTCGCTGTGCATCCAGTAAAAACTATTGTAACGTGTAATGTATTTTAAATGTTCAAAAAATTTACCCGATCGAGTTTCTTGCCGGTTCTTCTCGATGCTGTTGCCCGAACCGGTGGTAGTTTTGACGTTCATAAATGCCTTATTAGAGCCCTAAACTGAATAAAGTTCTGAATAAAGATTGTACATTATAGAAGGTTTTTCGTTATAACGAACGAGGATATGAAGACTTTATATCGTAATTTTATTTGCTTAAAATCTTTCATTCACGCTTCCACGTGTAAAAGCAACGGACCGTACTATTATATTTTTTATACATTTATCAAGGTCGTGTCCAGTCTTCATCCTGTTTTAATCCACGTTTAGTGTTGAGAATCTTACTTTAATAAGTATAATGTATAATGCTAGCTGGCCTGGTGATCGTTGTCCTACTTGGATTAAATAAATACTAAAACTTAAATGCAGCGCCACCGATAGGGTCCAATTCTGAATCCACCTGAGTACGCGAAAAACTTCATCAATATTTGTCCAGTCGTTTAGAAGGAGTCCAGTCACATACATAGAAGCTGGTAAAGCCACATTGAAGCTATTACTGGTTTCAGCATGAATGAGTCGGCTTTGCCGGGGTACTACCACCTGATACACAGAAAACCGACATGAAGTAACAGTGCTTGCATTTTTGTGTTTCTTTCGGTTAGTGAGAGTGCTGGAGGCCCACATTCCCTCCTCTTCCCCCAAACACAGGCTGGCAACGCACTTTCAACTCCACTGGTGTTTTTAGTGTCTATGGACGGTGGTGATCACTTAAGATCAGGTGACCTACCTGTTCGTTTGCTTGCTATGACATTAAAAAAAATACATACGTACAATAAAAATAATTATATATAAAGATATAGAGTGTGATTAAAAATTACGTGTGTTCTTTCATTTACTTCGCGAATTCGATACATACTGTACACACTTGACCGGTTTTTGGAAATCCCCGTTTCGATAATTTTCTTTGTTTTTGTTGGAGTACTTGTCACGATATCTGTGAAGTTGGTATACAAAGATCTCGGAGCTGTGAAACAAAAATGAGTTCTGATATTCAAATCAATAGTTCTAGATTTCCTGAAATCAAGAAAAATAGTTCCACACCTTAGAGACCACACAAGGGTATAAGACGTAGGGTTGCTAACTTCACGCAGCATACAATGGTCGTGTCAGGGGAGTTCTAGGCTTCTTTACAATAGTTCTAGAGTTCTTTGCATTATGAGCAATAAGTTCTATGTATTATTTATTATGTTTGTATTATTATAATTTTTTATTCTCAGGCTTATGGTGGTCATTGTGCAACCAAGGTAGTGAATAGCTTTTTGGACAGGCACATTTGTAATATTTGTATCTTTTTTTTTTTCGATGTTTACTTTTTGTTGTTGTTAGCTGTTTACATGTTATAAGTTATGTTATATTTATTGTCAATACACCGACTACACGTCCGTACATTACTTAGGGCCTCCATTGAAAATCAGCGCTGCAGTACCACCCTAGCTTTGCTGCAGCACTTTGCTGAATGGAGGTGCCTTTTTTGGATATTCAAATAAGCTATGTATATGTTCATCTTGTTGTTTTGATGTTATCCAGCAATAAAGACATCATCTTTCTTTCTTTCTTCATAATTAATGTACTGGATGCGAAATGATACCAAGGTGCATGCAATCTGGGTTGCCACAAAAACTCCCTGAAAAGTTCAACAAAGGCGCCATATTTTTGTTAGAACATTGAAATTATCGCATTTGTAATACTATTATCTACTATCCAATGGTAGAAGTAATGTGGGAGATCGGTTGCCAAAAATAAAAAAAGGGATTTATTTAACTTTGGTATATTGCACCTAAATCATAAATGCAAAAGGAACATGACATGTCTAGAGATGTCTAAGCATTGTTTAGACCACAAATCTTCCCAATAAATAAAATTATAGACGTCTGCCGTTGTTCTCGCGACACGGGATGGAATTTGATCAAATTTCTTTATTTTGTTTCTATGAGAGATACAAAAAAAGTTTTGGGGTGTCGCGGGGTGTCGAATAACATCGAAGGCTTGAGACATCCAAGCCAACCTCACCTGTGGTGCACCTGCTGAATAACGAACGAGGCAATGGCGAATGCGGAGTGGGAGGGGTTTACAGCCTGACTGGGTCGCAACCACCATGTATATGGCGAAAAAGTCCGTTATAGTGATTCGCTTCTGTGGGTCGCGTTTCGGGATCAGCCTGTGCATATCCAGCCTTTTGCAGGCCAGCATGACAGCGGCGACCGGCGATGGATACTATGTGTCACTCGGTGGTCGCCATTGTTTTTTGATTGTACCGTGCTTACCATCAGGCACAGTGCAGTCATTTTTCACTGCCAAAAAAAAAGTACTTTATATAAAAAAAAGAGTACTGTATATAAACACGAGCGTATCCCCAGGTATGAGTTAGTCCTCCATAAAACATAACAATAAACTACATTCTCGTCTCACACACGCAAGGAGTTCATTGCATGCAGTCAAAACACGAGAAAATTAAAATTCCATGGAATAATACCAGAGCATTTCTGTATAATTTCATGTTATTATAGCCTTTAGAAGGCGGATCGGTGGGTAAGACGACGTCACAGACGCGGCTTGAGGAAAACCCATATTATAATGATACCACAAAATAGGTGTAGAATGTCCGTTCGTAAACGTACGGCCGCATAATCGGACATCTGTTCGCGGTAAGTGTAGGCAGAACACGAATTTGTGTTCGCGCAAAGGCGAAGTTCAATTTAGGTCTAGATAAATCATCAAAAAGAATAATTCTAATCCAGATAATTCGCAGATGAGGTAAAAGGGGAATAGGGTCACCCGCGCGCTGACTACGTTATTGACCTAGCAAGGTCTTAACAGCTTCACCGGACTACTAAAGCGAGCGCTGAAGGTACCCCAGCCGATATTATTTGGGCAACTAGCTCAAGGGTGCACGGCACACCTCGGCTTGGGCTGTTGCCTGGTTACATGCAATTCGCAACTTTTCTGAGCTAACTTAAGCTAACTATTCATACATATATGGGTTGTTGGAATATATATGTGTATATGTGTACCAATAGATACCTCAACAACTGCTATATATATTTCGTATCGGATAATTTTTTCTAAACTATTACAGTTTTATAAGGGAAAAAATAAAATCCTTCCACTTTCATGTGTAAGCGTGTATGCGTGCACGTGTGTGGAGGTGATATGTGTAATGTTGTTGCAGTGATGTAAGATTTTGTGTCACTGTGTCGCGCGAGCAGCGTACTCAAGGGCTCCACGTCGAGAGAACGGACCTAAGCTTTAGCCGCTGCCGACTGGGGCCTAATCTAATGTGCGGGAGCGAAATTTCCCCCCGCCACGTTGACACGTGTATCAGTGTCAGTGCTAGTTGCAGTACACTCGCATTCATAATAATTTCGTTGTTAGTTACAGGTTATTGCTATTTCTCTTTCTCGTGTAATCTTTTTTTTCTTTTTCTTGTGGTTACTTTTATTATTTTTTAAATTTACAATTTCATATGATTACATGCTAGTAAGCGTGCGCGATCGTATTGTGCTTGCCCGGCTTGCGTCAGACTAGCGACGCGTAGTATAAGGGATGTGTTTACATCGTATATTGATATTTTGTACTGAGATTGTATATTATTTATATATCTGATTAATCGATAAACTTTGTCGAATATACCACGAACGTTTGTCGCGATTGCCCGGCACGAATGTTCGCTTTATAGTATTGACATAAGTTTATAACGCAACATTTCTTCCAACCACAGAAGCCAGCTCTATATTGGTTAGGTCCTGTATATATTATTGTATTGTAAAGGTTTTTTAATAAACCACTTAGTTCAGTCATAGTAAGGGGTTTCATCTCGGAATGAGATATAATAAGCTATAAATTGATATAAACTTTTATTTTGCTAATATGAAAATTATCTCAAAACTAGCGACCCGCCCCAGTTTCGCACGGGTGCCATGTAGATATCCATTTTAATGAAATTCTGTTAGAAACAGTTATGACCTACATGACATGTATAACGTATGTAATGTATTTATTGTATTGGATATGTATTGGATAAGGAATATTACGGTATTGTACAAAATAGCTTGGTAAATAACACATAATTATTTTTGGAAAATTATAAAATGGTTACTGTGTGTTTGCCTTTAGAGATAAATATATACCATCGCGGACTTTTGTTAACGATCTTTTTAAGGTATACAATTCCGTAGTACATTAATTTGATGTAGCCCGTAAGGTTTAGCCAGCGTTTCGGATTTAAGCGCACAAAAATATATTTATTACGACCTCACATTACAAATCTTTGGAATTTTACGGCTTTTCTGTGCTATAATATATATGTAATATACATATAAACCTTCCTCTAGAATCACTCTATCTACTGATGAAAATTGATTAAACTCTGTTAAATAGTTTAAAAGATATAAGGGAACATACAGCGGAAGCGACTTTATTTTATACTATGTAAAGAAAGATACATAAGCGTTGCGTACTCTCGACCATCTATCTCAAAAACTGTTAATTATATAAAAGAATGTTTAAGAGAATTTTATTCCCTACAATATTCATCTTATATACAACTAGTATTACATTCATAGGAGTTATTTGCAAAAAAAAGCCGTTTTCGTGACCGTTGACCATTGATACCTTACGACGCGTACAGGAGATTTCATGACTTTTTTTTACACAAATTTTAGATTGGTATCGTTAGGCTTTATACGAGCTTACAGCTTCTTGTCGCTCATTACGAGTTTGGCCATCATCTTTGGCTTATATGACTGCACTAAGCAGCAGCTCTTGACTATCACTGCGTCTGTCTATCACTGTATCTTTATAAATATAGAATATTCATTCGATTCGATAACACTATTTAATAGTATGTCTTTACATCTTAGTTCAACTGATAAATACACATTTTCATAGACCTAAATAAAATAAAAATGCGCCGTCACGGGACGCCTGGCAGATGTGAAACATCGAAATTGTTTTGTATAAGTTATATGCTTAAAAGAACAGATTACGACAGCATTACAAATTTATTCCATAAAATAATGACTGTTTATATATTTTATTACATAAATATTCATTTCAATTACATACAAAATACAAAAATTCAGCTAGGCGCAGACGCGGTGTGTTTGGCGGCATTTATCAAAGGGCACTAGGTCGTCGGCACGTGCCGCGTAACACTAGTATAACGAGTGGCCGACAAAACAATTTGAATCGTATGGTTATACAGATAGGGTTGCAAATGGTTTTGAGTATTTCGTTAATAGCGCAAAGTTTGTGTTTTGCGTCGCCAAGCCAAAATCAGGTTTACCCGCACCTACAAATGTTTCACATCAAAAAATTAGGGCGTTTTTAAAATATTTTTATCCCATTTTCAGAGTTGAATTTCCAAAGTTACTCTTACTGTTATTCATTTTTATATATGTGTATATATAGTACTTCTGTACATGTGTACGTGACTGAAATACCCAAACAGATGGACCGATGTTGATTTTTTATATGTATTCGGGTAGATTCACAATTGAAACCGGTATGTTGCGCAGCGATGTCTTAGTTTCTTAGTTTCTTTCAAGTCTTATTGATTAAAAAAGTTGTCGGAACGTCTGTTTGTTCCTTTACTCCTTGAATAATTAAAGACTAAGTTTCAGGAATTCGGTATTTTAACTCTGCACTCTCAATATATTCTTGAGAATTTGATGTACGTCCGGAAAAACTTAAATAAGCTGGATTTAGTAAAAGACCGACTTAATGTAAATACCAGAAACCATAACAAACTGGTCACTCCATGTTTCAGGCTTACTAAGACCAGTAACAGTTTTTTAGGTAATAGTGTTAGATTTTATAACAAAGTCCCAAAACACATTACCGATTTGCCGGATAGTAGGTTCAAGTGTTATGTCAAGCGGGTCTTAATACATGAAGGTTATTACAGGGTGGATCAGTATGTGAACGATAGCGACGGCTGGAAGTGACGCCTCTCTTTGTGCAACCACTAAAAACGAATGTAGCTTTATGTGTCTATTATGTTGTAATAATTTAAAAAAAAATGTTAGATATTATGAAAAGATAAACCAGATCGAGTTACCGGTTCTTCTAGATGACTGGGTTGTTTGTCCGAACCGGTGGTAGCTTTGACGTTCATAAGTGCCTTCTCAGGGCCTAAATTTAATAAAGAGTATCTTGATTTTGAAACTACTTTTAACGAAATATATATTATTTTTAAAGATCAATATATTGTAATGGAATTGTTAAACCTTTTAAGATACATTACAATAATCTACTATGGAATTGTATTTTTTTTAAAAGGCTATAGAATAATAGTTCGTATTGGTACAAGTTTATCTACTAAGGGAAAAAAACAACAGTAACCACTTATATTTATCTGGGACTCCTGTTGCATGGAACCTAATGTAAAAAAAACAGTCAATAATAAAAGCATCTGAATGTATTAAGTCCATTTACTTATCTAATTATCTCACGCACTTAAGTCGCGTCGTCATTAAAATTACAATAACTTTTGATAGAATGAACCGATTTTAATGAAACCAAAACTAAATATTACTCGAAGATATGCTCTATTGTGAACGTAGTACTTTAGCAGTGATGCATGTTCAATCAAACAGACAGACAGACATTTCTAAAATTGATTGAAATGTATTCTATTACTTATTCCAAGACACCTGCAATATTTTTTTTACAAACATACAGACAAGTTATATTTTTTAAAATTATATATATAGAAGTTATAGGTTATTATTGAAGAAGTTGTTTTTATTGGTACTACATAAATCCTTATCAAATTAAATATTTTAATTATCTTGAGGATTTTAATGTAGGTCAATCATATTTATGACGGCATCTTGTTACTATAAAACGAATATCTTAGAAGAGATTTAAAATATACTATAATTAGCTGACCCGGCCACGCGTTACTGTTTCTTGGTAATTTATGTTTTGTTAAAATTATGATAAAGTATTTAGTATTATTGGGTAATACCATTTTTAGTAGCTTAAGTTACTAATAGTCATTTTAGTAGGTGGTAGAGCCACGCTGAATCTATTACTGGGTTCAGTATGAATGAGTCGGCTCGCCCGTGGACTACCACTTGACGTACAGAAAACCGACTTGAAGTAACAGTGCTTGCATTGTTGCGTTTCGTTCGGTCAGTGAGAGCACCGGAAGCCCACCTCCCTACCCCCTTCCCACAAACATAGAATAGCAACGCACTTGCGATTCCTCTGATGCTACAAGTGTCTATGGACGGTGGCGATTGCTTAAAATCAGGTGACCCACCTATATGTTCGCATTCTATGATATAAAAAAAAGTCTGTCTAAAAACTTCATACACAAAAAGTGAGGTTATGTAAATAGATTAACAGAACACGTGCACTATAAAATGAATTGGAATTGAAAAAGAAATTCCAAATTAAAACGTGGCGTCATCTATGAGATATCTAGGACAGCCGGTTCTGCAGTTTTCTGTTAAAAAACTAATTTAAAACTCCATCTGTTGGCAACTTATTAAACTTATAATTAAACAATAATCAACATTCACTTAACATTCATTTAATTTGTAAATAAAATATATTGAGGCCATTAATCGAAATTTAAATTAGCATATCTCTCAAGTTGGACCGAATTATACGTAAATGCCAACTTTTATGAAGATCGGTTGAGTAATTTATGAGTTCATCGCGGACAAATATCAAGACATTGGGTTTTTACGTAGTTAGATTATTTAAAATACAAGGTTCTCAATCCAGAACATTTACGACGACTTTCGTAATTTGAAGAAGACTTTATATTGAAGGGCGGATTTATTGAGTCTATCTGTAAAGGTTTGAAAGATTCATATAAATAAAAATCAATAGCAATCGTGTCACTTTAGAACGGCATCACGTATTTGGCTAATTATTTTATTGTTGTTTTTTTTGTATCATATGAGGCAAACGAACTGGTGGTTCACCTGATGTTAAGTAATTACCGCTGTCCATAGACACTAGCAACACCAGGGGATTCGCAAGTGTGTTGCCAACTTGTATTTGAAGAGGTGGTCTTCCGGTGCTCTTACTGACCGAACGATACGCAACAATGCTAGCACTGTTACTTCACGTAGGTGTTTATGTGTGTCGGGTGGTAGTACCGCGCGCGAGCCAACACATTCATGCCACCAGTAATAGCTTCAGCGTACCTATACCACTTATGACATTATCAGGACAAGGTTTGTATACAAAGAAAAAAATGGGTTAAAAATCTTTATGAATAAATTTAATAAGCTTTCTGCACTTCTCCTCCATATAAACTTGAACAATGCCGAATTTCACGTTCATCCGTTCGCCCAATTCCGTTAAAAAGGGATACAAAGTTTAGGCTTCACGTATTAATATATACTAGTGGGCGCCCAGAGGTCGACATTCGACTATAGTTCATTGATTTTTTAAAGTTTGAACTTTATTGGGGTTCTTTTATCAATGGCATCAACTTCAAATATATAATTAGGTAGTTCAAATATCAATACTTTTTATTTAATTCGGTTAATTTAATAATTAAGTTATATTTAGCTTTTTATCGTAGGCGGTTTATTTTTTTGTGTAAAAAAAAATCCTCATTTTTAGTGTTCATAAATATATCTGGTTTCTAATGGGTATAATAAATCGGTTCCAATTTCACGAAAATACGTAGAGACGAAGTGGGTGAAAATCAAATAAACGATATTTCTTCAAATTTATATGGGATCACTGCTGAATACAACTAATTCAAATAAAAAAAGAAAGAATCATTAAAGTCGGTTCATAATTTGCGAAAATATCGATTAACATACATAAAAAAAAATACATACAACCGAACGTATTAACCTCCTCCTTTTTCGAAGTCGGTTAAAAATACATACAGTCGAGCATAGCAACCTCCTTCGCAACCTTTTCTGAAGTCCGTTATGACAGATGCCAAAATGTGTTTTTTATTTACATGTGTGTATATGTTGTGTAAAATAGAAGCATTAGTGTGAGTAATGTATATTTTAATTAATTTAATGTACTTCTAAAGCATTTTATATAAAATAAATAGGTTTCTGCACTTCTCCTCCATATAAACTTTAAATTTGCCAAATTTCACGTTCATCCGTTCGCCCAATTCCGTTAAAAGGGATACAAACTTTAGGCTTCACGTATTAATATATAGATGATGATAATGATACCTTTCTTTCGTAATTGTCGCGTCGTCATTGAAATTACAATAACTTTTGATATAGTGAACCGATTTTAATGGAATTAAGACTAAATGT
This sequence comes from Antheraea pernyi, assembly GCA_015888305.1. Classification (NCBI taxonomy): domain Eukaryota; kingdom Metazoa; phylum Arthropoda; class Insecta; order Lepidoptera; family Saturniidae; genus Antheraea; species Antheraea pernyi. The sequence goes on along the minus strand of MU158887.1, from coordinate 551,662 downwards.
TACTCGAGGATAAATTCTTTATGATTTTTGCTAGTGGAAATTGGAATATGGAAGTGTTTATACAAAAGAAATATATATTTTGAAGCCCAAAGTCCATTTTTATGCATAAACTTGCTTAGTTTTCTGTTAACTAAACAGGACAATATAACGAGCAAACTATATATATTGAATAACTTCGTTTTTAAATCGAATGGTAGTGCCGCTCGAACAGAAACTATAAATAGCCCACTAAAGCTAAAGCCTACAGGAAAATTGTAAAGCTAAAAGATGTACCTATCAGACCTCGTAATTATGCATAAAAAATAATGGGTAAAAAATAGTTTATAAACAAACCAATCAACAATTTTTGAAAAAAAATTAACAAAATATATTAAATTGAATAACAATAATAATCATACAATAGAATTAAAATGTATAATTATATGGGCGTGCGACCGTGCTACCATCTGGTTTCAATGTAAGTAAGTAACAAATTAAATCAAAACTTCATTATCTGTAGTGCCATCTATTAGCTTATTCGGAACTTAAATAACACAGTAAATATTATTAGCAACTCTTTGTTATAAAGTAAATAAAATATAGTACGAACAGATTACTATAATAAGTAACGAATTAAATTAATTATGATTTAATAGAAGTTTTGGTTACGTTTAATTATTATCTAACCGGATGGTACAGACACGTGCCGCCATATTGCCATAACGGACTTCCGTTGCGTTGTCGGCCAGTTACCTCCTAGTCGCGCCTACAGAAGTTTTTCTTCAATAATCATAAACTATAGTGGTACAACAAAATAATCCCCAATCGGGGTTGATGTCAGGCAGGTGGCCGATCGTAGAAATTAAGCCAAATAATACATGAAGACCAACATATTGTGCCGGCCCTACTTAAGTGGGATAAGGGCAAGAAGACGTTGATGCAACAATTGTTTTCAATAATAAAGTAACCTAAAAACCATACGAAATTAAATTATTATCTCTTTAAAACACGTGCCACGTGACAGAATTAAATAGATGACCTTAGTCCCGTTTATGTGTTATCGATAGAAAAACAAGTCTTTGTTGGTGTAATCTTAAAATATTGCAGCTTATATCAAATTTAATGAACGATTATATATTATTAACTAATAACTAATGAATGGGGCAATTGACTCTACCTAAAAACTGTCGGGGTAAAGAACGGAAAATTTAAATGCTGAATGCTGTCAACAAATTAATTTAATGCGCCATCTGTTCGGTACGATGAAACTTACAATTAATAATAATAACAATAATTTAATTTGTAATTAAAAAATATTGAGGCCATTAATCGAAATATAAATCATCCTATCTCTCAAGTCGGACCAAATCATTACGTAGTATAAAATGAAGTCGCTTCCGCTGTTTGTTCGCTTAGATCTTTTAAACCATTCAACGGATTTTAATATAGTTTTCAGCAATAGATAGAGTGATTCAAGAGGAAGGTTTATATGTATAATACATGCATATTATAGTACAAAAAAGCCAAAAAAATTAAAGGTTTGTAATGTGACGTCGTAACATATTTTTGTGCGCTTAAATCGCAAACGCTGGCTAAACCTTAGATCAAATTAATGTACTACGGAATAGTATATCTTAAATAATCTATATATTAATACTGAAGCCTAAACTTTGTATCCCTTTTTAACGGAATTGCGCGAACGGATGAACGTGAAATTTGGCATAGTTAAAGTTTATATGGAGGAGAAGTGCAGAAAGCTATTTATTTTATATAAAATGCATTAGAAGTACAATAAATTAATTAAAATATGCATTACTCACACTAATGCTTCAATTTTACACAACATGTACATTACACGTATACATTACACATGTAAATAAAAAAGACAATTTGACATCCGTCAATAAAGAACTTCAAAAAAGTTTGCGAAAGAGGTTGCAATGCTCGACTGTATGTATTATTTTACTCTTACGTTCCAATTATCCCTGTCATTCTACATTCAACAATGATATTAACCCTAATAGAATTGAAACTTAAAAAAATCAATGAACTATGGTCGAATGTCGACCACTGGGCGCCCACTAGTATTACTAATTATACCACACTGCCCCATATTAGTATCTACAATGCACTCGTGCGAAGCTGGGACGGGTCGCTAGTTATACATAAATGCCTTTTGGTGTCTTTTATACTATGCTCATCAACACGTCAAGAGAGTGAGTAAATCGTATCAAATTGCGATCATCCCTCTCTTCCTTTATATTGCCAATTCCAAAGGGGGTAAGCGGTGTCGAATAATATCTAAGACTTGAGACACCTAAGCCAACCTCACCTGCACGTGGTGCACCCTGCTGAATAACGAACGAGGCAATGGCGAAAGCGGGGTGGTAGGGTTCTACAGCCTGACTGGGTCGCAACCAACATGTATATAGCGAAAAAGCCCGTCATAGTGATTCGCTTCTGTGGGTCGCGTTTCGGGATCAGCCTGTGCATATCCAGCTTTTCGCAGGCCGGCATGATAGCGGCGACCGGCGATGGATAGTGTGTCACTCGGTGGTCGACATTGTGTTTGGATTGTACTGTGCTTACCATTAGGCACAGTGCAAACATTTTGCCGTGCAACTATTGAAAAAATAAAATAATAATAATTTCTGTGCGAAACCAACAAAATTGAAAAAAAAAACATAAATGCCAACGTTTCATTAAGATCGGTTGAGTAGTTTCCGAGTTCATCGTGGACAAACATCATGACACTGCATTTTCATATATATAAAGATTATAACAAAGTGCTGTTTATTTTGTTAACCATCCTCAAAAAGAAGGAGGTTTACAACGTGGCCGTATTTTTTTAAATGTTTGTCACCTCAGAACTTTGTTATTTAGGAGCGGTGAGCGGTAGTTTTTGGCAAGAGATTGATTTATAATTATGCGTCATGACATGCTAGTACGTGTGACCGAGGGTATTGCGCTTGGGCGGCTAACGTCGAACTAGCGACGCCTAGTATGTATGACCTGTGTACATGTAATATTGATATATTACAGCTCATCATACGTTTGATTTGAATTCAATCTAGAATTCTAATTAAACATGACTTTACGAAAATAAAGAAATTTATCGCAACTCATGACACGATTTTCATTTCATTTCACAGGACACCATGGTTGGGTGGTATTTCACACAATAGAACCAAACGATCAATCCAAAACAAAGATGTTTTAATACCTACCATTAACTTTTGAAAATGAATTCATTGTTGTTCAAAATTCATCACCAACTGTACTAAATATAATTTAAAATATTTTAAAATTAACCTGTAATTTGACCAGTTAAATGCAAAGAGCATGTAAGGTATGATAAATATTATAATAATAGTTATATGTTATAATATCAATGTAAAATGAAAAAGGGTAATTGATACGTAAGACTAAATAATACATACAGTCGAGCATAGCAACCTCCTTCACAACCTTTTTTGAGGTCCGTTGTTGACGGATGTCAAAGTGTCTGATTTATTTACATGTGTGTATATGTTGTGTAAAATTGAAGCAGTAGTGTGAGTAATGCATATTTTAATTAATTTAATGTACTTCTAATACATTTAATATTAAAAAAATAGCTTTCTGCACTTCTCCTCCATATAAACTTTAACTATGCCAAATTTCACGTTCATCCGTTCGCGCAATTTGCTTAAAAAGGGGTACAAAGTTTTGGCTTCACGTATTAATATATAAGATGTATATAATTGTTGCTCCGTGTGCTAATAGATATGAAAACCAGACTAATATTAATAATTTCAATATACAAGCTATGAAATTTAAATAACTCAAACAATAATTAACTTAAAAATTCGGAAGAGAACACAGTTATTCTATTGTTAGTTTTCACTTCTCGACTTTTTTTATAGGAATGGGGTATTTTGAATTCGTTATCATTTTAGTTACATTGGCTTTGAACCTTGAACTTTTAACTCAGTGAACGTAATTGAGATATTGGTAGGTACATGACAATACAAGACTAAGTAGAGTACCCACTCGATTATTGTCAGAGACGTTCCAGTGCGTTTCTTTGTGGAAATCGATATTATTTTTTGTTAAAATTTTCCTGTTTACTATCGACTCTAGTGGATTGGGTTTTTCGCAATAATTTATTCAAATTAATTTCGTCAACAAAGTTATTAAAAATGGGAGTGGATGTAAAAAAATTAACAAAATCAAAACACGCACACTGATATTTTATACATACAAACCAAACTTGTTATTGTAAGGTTGTAGGCAATATTAAATACTAGTGAAATCCGGTATACAGCGTTCACTACAATCGTATATGTTTATTGTTGATTATAGGATGAGGAGGCAAACGAACTGGTGGGTCGCCTGATGTTAAGTGATCACCGCCGTCCATAGACACTAGCAACACCAGGGGAGTTGCGGAGTACGTTTCTACTTCAATTCTTTCAGTGCTATAGAGCTCATTCATCGAGGAAGGCTGTAGGCCATATATTATTACGCTAAGATCCATAGGAGCGGAACATCAATGAAGAATATTTCAAAATCAGGGTTTTTTCCTCTTGAAAGCTTCCGCTGCGTGTTAGCGTTAGCCCAAAGTGACTATTCCACGTGAAGGAAGTCGCGGGCAGAGGCTAGTAAGTTATATAATAATTATATGAAATGAAAATGTATTTGCATAATATGTATTATTATTATTATTGATATATAACTTCTTTAGGCTCGACTAGGAGGTAACTGGCCGACAATACAACGGAAGTCCGTTACGGCAATATGGCGGCTCGTTTCTGTACCATCCGGTTTTTAAATATTTTTAATTTTGTCAATAAATAGTTTGTAAAAACGATTTTTTAATAAAATATATTAAATTGAATAATAAAAAATATATGTATGTATGTATATAAGGGCGCGCGACCGTGTTGTCATCTGGTTTCAATGTAAGTAACAAATTAAATCAAAGCTTCATTATCTGTAGTGCCACCTATCAGCTAATTCGGAACTTAAATAACACAGGAAATATTATTAGCAAATCTTTGTTATGAAGTAACGTCGTGTAACGGTTACACGCACTCATTTTTTTATTTATTTATCAGACCAAAACGGTTCACAAAAACAAATTATAAACTATTACATAACTAGGTACTAAATTTAAAAATAAAATTAAAATAGTCACTTAATTTTAATCATAATAAGCATTTTAATGTGTGTCAATACAAAGTTTTATATATATGAAATAAAAGCGTTGTCCCGGCCTTATAATATAAAAAAAGCTTTGACAAATGATATACCAAAATCTTCCTTATAAATCACTTTATCTACTGCTGAAAATTTTATGAAAATCCGTTCAGTAATTTTTGAATTCATCGCGAACAGAGTGACAGACAGACGTGGCAGAGGACTTTCTTTTATACTTTACTAGCGGGCACGGCAGACGTTGTCCTACCCTGATTATAAAAAAAATCCTTGACATATCAAAACGTTCCCCATGAATCACTTTACCCACTGGTGAAAACCGCATAAAAATCCGTCCAGTAGTTTTCGAGTTTATAGCGAACAGACAGACAGACAGACACGGTTGGGGACTTTGTTTTATACTATGTAATTATATTGATACAAGTACTATATAGTAACCGATATCCAATGCTTCATGAAAGGCCTGTTGTGCACAGACCACAGGGTCTACGCACGTTTGGGTAGTGAATACGTTCGCTAACACTTCATCAACAGTATAATGCACGACTTACCTTGTTGTGTCGGGTTTGCTGCACTGCTGATGTAGCCGGGTAACGTATGTGGCAGCTAAACACAGTACACTCGAGTTCGGTGTTAGAGACCGCTGCACACTCACGATTTGGTTTTGTGATGAACTTTGGTTACGCGAAAGGTTCGTTGTTTATGCGACGACGTTGTGGGGTCTCGAGCAACAGTAATTTTTTCGTTACATGTCACAAATGCAGCAATCACAGGAAGCCATGCATGGATTGGTTAAAAAACCAACCCCTGTGATTGGTGAAGCAAACATAAGCGATATGAACTTAGAGAGAAATGATTTCATATTGACGATGTTCGCACACGTGTCGTACATGTTTTTCATTGTTCTAATTTTCTTATAGTATTTGGAGGACCGAGCCTAGTTCGATTCTTTAAAAATATAATTATTTTATTACACCGGTGAACAATCAATTCATTCTCTGGAAAGCTTTTATAAGTATCTATATATTAATACGTGAAGCCCAAACTTTGTATCCCTTTTTGAGAGAAATGCGCGAACGGATGAACGTGAAACTTGGCATAGTTAAAGTTTATATGGAGGAGAAGTGCAGAAAGCTATTTATTTTATATAAAATGCATTAGAAGTACATTAAATTAATTAAAATATGCATTACTCACACTACTGCTTCAATTTTACACAACATATACACACATGTAAATAAAAAAGACATTTTGACATCTGTCAATAAACGACTTCAAAAAAGGGTGTGAAGGAGGTTGCTATGCTCTGTATGTATTATTTTACTCTTACGTTCCAATTACCCTTTTTCATTCTACATTCAACTTTAAAAAATCAATGAACTATGGTCGAATGTCGACCACTGGGCGCCCACTAGTCTAGTGTAAAACTGCATAAACCTCATTACAGCCTCAAATATGAACGCTTTTGCGATCAGCTTGATCTGGAATTCTAAGTAAAAACTCTATACGTATATTGTGGAGAAATTAGCCGTTTCATTTTGTCCTCTACTTCCCGCATCATTACATATATCCCTATATATTTTGCGCTCTTTTTTATACTTCATTCATAATTTTTAGCTTTTGAACACAATCTGTTCCGATGTTATGTGATGACTGGGTCTAAGAAGAACACATCAAATCCCCATAGAGGGCTGGTTCTCAAATGGAGATGCTGGACCATACCAACGGGTTCTTGGCGTCAGACTTCGAACTTGAGTGTGGTAGCTAGCCAGGCGAATTTAGAGAAAGCCGTACAACCGTGCTATGGTTCCATCACGATATTTTCCTTCGCCGGAAATTACGGTTCAGTTGCAAGGATTCGAACCTACGTTCATCGACGCTATGTCCGAATACATTATCAACGAAGTCATCATCGCATGATGTACTCTAATAACTTTATCGTTAATAGTGATTTCAGAATTAAATGATTGGTTAACTCTTTCATTATTAATATGTGAACGATGCAGATGTCTGGAATTGACTCATGCATTCATTAAAAACGTTTGTGACATGCGTTTTGAAGTGAAACTTCTTTAGGCGCATGAGGGTAAAATTTTTACAGATGTAACGTCACGCAGGTATGCAACGGAAGTGACGTCATTTGCAGTAAACGCAGATTAAATAAATAAAAAAACTTTTTATTCTTTTTTTTCTTTTTGAAGTGAAACTTCTTTAGGCGCATGAGGGTAAATTTTTTACAGATGTAACGTCACGCAAGTATGCAACGGAAGTGACGTCATTTGCAGTAAACACAGATTAAATAAATAAAAAAACTTATTACTCTTTTTTCTTGTTTGTATAAATATAAACAAGACTTATAAATTAGTTCGCCAAAGAAGTTTCACTTCTGACATGTGTACTTTGTATGCACGCACTTGTTTTTTATGTCATAGGAGGCAAATGTAGCCAAGTGTAAATGATAATTTATATCGATGTAACAGAATAGATTTCAATATTATATGGCACGTGGTAACTATAGTTTTGCTATTGTTTTTAGGCATCGGAGGCTTTTCAAAAATAATCTATTCTAACAGTCATCATTGTTTTTGGGTACCAATGGCTTAAAAAGGGCTTATAATTGTAACAATGACATTATTTTTAAAATCAAAATACTATTAAGTTTGCCACACAAAAGAAGCATTTTTTGCTTAAGAAAAGAAATTTAAAAAAATATACAACTTCATTCAAAACTTCAACAGATTTTCAAGTGAGCTAATTATGTTTTTATAATTTCACTTAATTACATGTTAGTAAGCGTGACCGATCGTATTGCACTTGCGCGGCCTGTGTTGAACTAGCTACGCGTAGTAAGTATAGCAGTCCGTGTACATATAATTCTGATGATACAGTGACACAAAATCTTACATCACTGCGACAAAATTACACATATCACCTCCACACACGTGCACGCATACACGCTTACACATGCAGGTGGAAGGGGTTTTTTTTTTTTCCCTTATCAAACTGAAATAGTTTAGAATATTATCCGATACGAAATATATATAAGGGTTGTTGAGGTATGTATGCTTGGTACACATATATGTTTCAACAACTCATATATGTATGAATAGTTAGCTTAGCTTAGCTTAGCTCAGATAGGTCGCGAATCGCTTGTATCAGGCAACAGCCAAAGCCGAGGTGTGCCGCGCACCCTTGAGCTAGTTGTCAAAGTAAAATCGGCTGAGTGCCTTAAGCGCTCGCCTTAGTAGTCCGGTGAAGCTGTTAAGACCTTGCTTAGTCAATAGCGTAGTCAGTCCGAAAAAAAAAAAAAAAATAATTCTGACATATTGTATTGAGATTGTGCAGCCTATCATATATTTGATGAGTTAATAAACTGTACAAAAACGTATATAGTTATTAATCGGAGTGCCAATAGATGTGAAAGAGATAGTAGTGATAATAATTTCAATTTATAAATTATGAAGTTTAAATAATTCACACAATATCTACAACTAATTTAAAAATTCAAAAGAAAAAATTGAGCCGTCAGAAGACGCCTGGCAGATGTGAAACATAGAAATTGTTTTGTATAAGCTATACGCTTAAAAGAACAGATTACAAGAGGAATCAGCTATGTCATAATGAAAAGATAAAGTATTACAGATAATGACTGTTTACTTATTTTATTACATAAATATCCATTTTTATTAAACACTAAATACAAAAATTCAATTAGGTGAAGACGCGGTGTGTTTGGCGGCATTTATCAAGGAGCGCTAGGTCGTCGGCGCGTGCCACGTAAGACTACTATAACACGTGGCCGACAAAACAATTTCAATCGTATGTTTATACAGTTAGGGTTGCAAATGTTTTTGAGTATTTCGTTAACAATGCAAAGTCAATATTTTGCGTTGCCACGTGCGTCGCGCCACGCCAAAATCAGGTTTACTCGCGTCTATAGATGTTTCACATCAAAAAACAGTTTAATTTCCATTGTTCTGAATTTTTACTTCTGTCGGCAGTCTTACTGTCTCAAATTATTTAGGTTTTTTTTTTGTATGATCTTCATATTTTGCACGTTCAAAATTTAACGATCTTGGAAAAATAACATGAAATAATACGAACGGCTAAAATTGGATTTAGCTCATTTTTACACATACACAAGCGAAACCGGAGGTCGAGCTATCATTTCATTATTCAAGAACATAAAGAATGACTATATAGTTGTATACAGTGAATATATTAATACGTGAAGCCTAAATTTTGTATCCCTTTTTAACGGAATTGGGCGAACGGATGAACGTGAAATTTGGCATAGTTAAAGTTTATATGGAGGAGAAGTGCAGAAAGCTATTTATTTTATATAAAATGCATTAGAAGTACATTAAATTAATTAAAATATGCGTTACTCACACTACTGCTTCAATTTTACACAACATATACACATAGATATGGAAAATTAATTTATATTAGTATATTTGCGCTCTACCTTGTTATCTTCTATATTATAATAAAACTGTAGCAGGATCAAATCTGTACATTAAATATTTTTTGACAATTTTGATGGGGGTAGGCTTTGTTGTCGACATAGAAGCCAAAAATAACCCTTTTAAAATTTTTGTCTGTCTGTCTGTCCCTGTGAACGCGCATCACTCTGAAAGTACTGAACCGATTTTGACGAAACTTGGCACAGTGATAACTAATGTTACGAGATTACATTTAGGATATTTTTTTTCTCATAAAACGCAAGGGATTCTCCAGGATCTGCCTGTTTGTCTGTCCCTTTAAACACGTATTACTCTGAAAGTACTGAACCAATTTAGACGAAATTTGGCACAGTAATAACCAATATTACAAGGTTACATCTAGGATACTTTTTATCTCATAAAACGCAAGGGATTCTCCAGGATAACGGACGAAAGTAAAAAAAATGTAGTTCATGATATTCTTGACGAATTTTGGTAAATTTTCTTTGTGCTATATATAGCAGACAGATTAGCTAAAAAATTAAGCTATATTTCCATATGCTACTTAAAAAAAAATACCAAAAAAAAACGACCACCGTGATTCGAACCGTCGGCTCCGTCGAAACATATAAAGCCCCGTACGTTACAACTGAGCTACGCCTACATGACATTTCTGTACGTAATTATCGACCACGTATGAAACATTTATGTAGACGAAACTGTCACTTATGTTGTTACATTTATTTCATTGTATAAAAAAATGTTTGCTAAACAAAGGTGACAAGATTTATCTATTTATCTATATTATAATAAAACTGTAGCAGGGTCAAATCTGTACATTAAATATTTTTTGAAAATTTTGATGGGGGTAGGCTTTGTTGTCGATATAGAAGCCAAAAATAACCCTTTTAAAATTTTTGTCTGTCTGTCTGTCTGTCTGTCTGTCTGTCCCTGTGAACGCGCATCACTCTGAAAGTACTGAACCGATTTTGACGAAACTTGGCACAGTGATAACTAATGTTACGAGATTACATTTAGGATATTTTTTTTCTCATAAAACGCAAGGGATTCTCCAGGATCTGCCTGTTTGTCTGTCCCTTTAAACACGTATTACTCTGAAAGTACTGAACCAATTTAGACGAAATTTGGCACAGTAATAACTAATATTACAAGGTTACATCTAGGATACTTTTTATCTCATAAAACGCAAGGCATTCTCCAGGATAACGGACGAAAGTAAAAAAAAATGTAGTTCATGATATTCTTGACGAATTTTGGTAAATTTTCTTTGTGCTATATATAGCAGACAGATCCCTACAACGTCTCACTTCCGCCCGGCTTTGATTAGCCCCTGCCACGTCACACTTCCGCCCGGCTTTGATTAGCCCTGCCACGTCTCACTTCCGCCCGGCTTTGATTAGCTTCTTCCACGTCACACTTCCGTCCGGCTTTGATTAGGCCCTACAACGTCTCACTTCCGCCCGGCTTTGATTAGCCC
>MU158887.1:507273-535982 GCA_015888305.1 Antheraea pernyi | reverse complement strand
AAAAAAGTGTGTGTGTGTGTGTACTTATGTACACGCATTAGAAGTTATACTTCTTTGGCGTAACAAGTAAAAATCTTTTCAAAAATTTTATCTTGCGCCTTATTCTACGTTTGTAGAAAAAACGACACTAACAATAAAAAAAGGTATTTAATACAATGAAAGTTATTATATAGAGAAATACAAACAACAAATACAAAGAAACAAAATGTTGACTATAGCTAACTTCAGGGTGTCGGTTTTTCGTGACGGTGTGTGCGCGCAACGTAAAAATTTACTCTCATCATTTTTTTGTTACGGTGTGCGCGTTCATCGTAAAAATTTACTCTCATCATTTTTTTGTTACGGTGTGCGCGTTCATCGTAAAAATTTACTCTCATCATTTTTTTGTTACGGTGTGCGCGTTCATCGTAAAAATTTACTCTCATCATTTTTTTGTTACGGTGTGCGCGTTCATCGTAAAAATTTACTCTCATCATTTTTCCCTAACGCGCCAAAAGAAATATAACTTCAATAAAATTACAGATATCTTAACATGGTTTGAACATACTTCTTTATTTACAAAAAATTGCATCGGGCACATTATTGTTAATATCAAAAATGTCTGGCAATAATAAATTCACGTTTTAGTAGCGTTTAAAAGTTAGTGAAAAACAAAACATTCTAAAATTATATAAAGTTCAATATTTTTGCCTGTAAAGGTTTACCGGCAGCCAATTCGCTGTCGAAACCGTTGCCTAGCTCTTAGACAAATAGTCACAGGCAAGTGACAGATGACACATGTTGCTCATATCTTTTTAATATTTATGTTTTTCTTTAATACAATGTAGTGTGAAAAAGTTTTAATTCAAGTTGAAAATAGTTATGATGTCATTCAGTGTTTAATTTATCATTATTTATTTTATGAATATATTTTAACGTTTAAATTACAATTTAACTCTATCAACTTGATATTTTATAGTGTAAACTATACTGAGCGTATAGTAAACGTCTACAAAAAAGGGAAAGGAACTAGGTTCCAACTGGAGGTGCGTGGACCTCTCAAGCTTTTTTAACATTACTGCGAATATACGTAGGTTAGTTTTTATTTTAATTGAACCCGGTAGATGATGTTACGAACGGGTTGTAGGCTTATTGGGACAGAAGTTACTGGGACAACGTACTGGGACGACATTTATCGGCAATATATGTAGGTTTTTTGTTATCTTAATTGGACCTGGTAGGTGATGCTGCGGACGGGTTCAAAGCATATTTTAAAATATTTGTCACATACCAACTGGGTATATGTTTGAGTGAGTCCCTGGATATTTGGGATTCACAATTTGAAACAGTAGGTATCGCTGCAATCGGGTTTTGAGATGTATTTAGATTTTTCGCGTTTAAAAGTACAATCGAAACCGGTAATAACCGATTTGGTGCAGACGAAGTCGCACGGGTCAGCTAGTTCAGAATATAAGTCATTAAAAAAATCAAAATAGAACACGGTTATTTCATTGTTTTGAGTTCTCACTTCTCTAGGAAGATTTTTTTTTTCTCGATCTGACTACGCTGTTGACCTAGCAAGGTCTTAACAGCTTCACCGGATTACTAAGGCGAGCGCTTAAGGCACTCAGCCGATTTTATTTGGGCAACCAGCTCAAGGGTGCACGGCACACCTCGGCTTGGCTGTTGCCTGTTTTATGCAATTCGTGACCTATCTGAGCTAACCTAAGTTAAGCCTAACTATTCATACATATATGAGTTGTTGAAACATATATGTATACCAAGCATACATATCTTAACAGCTCTTATGTGTATTTTGTATCGGATAAGATTCTAAACTATTACCTAGTTCGATACGGGAAAAAAAAAGAAAAAGTAGTGTTGTTGCAGTGATTTATTGGTGTGTCACTGTATCGCGCGAGCAGCGCACTCAAGGGCTCCACGCCGAGGGATCGAACCTAGGCTTGAGAGGCTGCCGAAGGGGGCCTAGTCTGGTGTGCGGGTGCGAAATTTACACCTAGACCACGGCGGCGTGATCTGAGGTTACGCGGGCGTGGGCGTGAGCACGCTCTGTTTGGAGAGACAGGCTGGTACTGATCGTTCGCTGCCGTTATTTCATCAGGAGGATCGGTAAAAATGTGTCGCGGACGTATTTTATAACGCGCGGCGTTGGGTACGGTTTCGTATGTTGCGGCGGATACCACTAACGGACTGGGATGAAGTGACTGTACTGTGCGTGATGGTAAGCACAGTACAATCCAAAAATAATGGCGACCACCGAGAGACATACTATCCATCGCCGGTCGCCGCTGTCATGCCGGCATGCGTAAGTATCTGTTCACGTTGCGCTTGAAGGACCCCATGTCATAGGAAGGAGGAAAAGGCCGGGAGATTGTTCCACAGCTTCATTTTGAAAGTGGTCTACGATAAAGAGGCTGTAACCTCTGACTAAAGTGTAGTAAGAGTTACCAGTATGAAAAGAATTAAAAATATATTCGTTTGTGTATCCATTTATAATTCAATTCAATAATGATAACAAATTTTAATCTATTAATTTCACCCCTGCAATTGATACTATATTATATATATATTTTATTTATTTATTTATTTGTATGTGATACAATACATTGCGGTGCTGTTATATTATTTTACAAGTAATTATAACTTATTACAGATAATATACAATATGCTAAAACAACAATAGTGAAGAGGTTGACTATAAATCATAAACTTATAAAAAATATTATTCATATAAGTCATTAATTTGATTTAATAAAAATATAGTAAGATGGCGGCGCCGAAGGAAGAGCATACACTAGTGCGCGTGCACGTTTTGATGACTCAACGATTTCCATGACAATTCGTTATTGATCTGTCATTGTTTCGATATTTATGTTGTAAAGAATTATTATGCTAATTAAAATGCGTTCTAAGAAAATTGTATTATCAATAAATACTATTAAATAGAATGAAGTTTAACTTCAAACGTATGTAAGGTCACATGCACAATATTTTAAACTAGTGGGCGCCCAGTGGTCGACATTCGACCATAGCTCATTGATTTTTTAAAGTTTGAACTTTATTAGGGTTCTTTTGTCAACTTACTTCTATAATCAAAGATTTTCATCATGGCTATTTAGTTACTTGCCATTTAATTAAATAAACATGAAAAAATCTATGTCTAAATCAAATCAAATCAAATCAAATCAAATCAAAAATACTTTATTCAGTTTAGGCCCTAATAAGGCGCTTATGAACGTCAAAACTACCACCGGTTCGGAAAACAACCCAGTCACCGAGAAGAACCGGCAAGAAACTCGATTGGGTACATCTTTTTAACATATATATATATATTTAATACATTATACGTTACAATACCGTTTTTAGTGGATGCACAGAGAGGAGTCAATTCCAGACGTCACCATCGTTCACGTATTGATCCACTCTATAGTAGCCTTTCGACACTAAAACCCGCTTGACATGGTGCTTAAATTTACAGTCCGGCAAATCGGTAATATGTTTTGGGACTTTATTGTAAAACCTAACACTATTACCTAAGAAACTATTACTGGTTTTGCTAAGTCTGAAACATGGGACGACCAGTTTGTCACAGTTTCTAGTATTTAGATCATGCCGGTCTTTTACAAAATGCAGATTTTCAAAGTTTTTACGGACATACATTAAATTATCAAGAATGTATTGGGAGGGTAGAGTTAAGATACCGAATTCCTGGAACTTCGTTTTTAATGATTCGCGAGGTCCCATATTATATATTGCTCGAACTGCCCGTTTTTGTAATAAAAATATGGTGTCTACCTCAGCAGCCGTCCCCCACAGCAGAATACCATAAGACATTAGGCTATGGAAGTAAGCGAAGTAGACTAACCTAGCAGTGGCAATATCTGTAAGCTGGCGAATTTTACGTATTGCGTATGCAGCCGAACTTAATCTGTTAGCTAATTTTTTAATATGAGGGCCCCATTGTAATTTAGAATCTAGTGTGATTCCCAGGAATACAGCACTGTCAACTAACCCTACCAAATTCCCTTCGATCTTGATTCTACTATTAACCTGTCTAACATTTGGTAAGGTGAATCTCATACATTTCGTTTTATCTGTATTTAACAATAAGTTATTTAACGCAAACCAATGACAAATTTCATTTAATGTATTATTCAGATGCCCAACCTCTGAATCTATCCGTTTAACTTTAAATATAAGTGAAGTATCATCTGCAAAAAGCACCATGTCAATAATAATTATAAATTTGAAACAAAGAAGAGGCGGTTACATAAAGTGGTAAAAGTCTCAAATTTTAAGTAAATATAACTTTACGAAAATAACTCACTCCACTCATGATACAATTTTCAATTAATTTTACACGACACCATGAGTGGTGGCATTTCTGAGTGATATCGAATTAAATGAAGTCTGTACATTATGAGGAATATTTATATGCCCAGTATCATCGCTTGGAAAAGTAATGGATACACAATAGAATCAAATGATGAATCTAAAACAAAGATATTTTTAATACTACCATTAACTTTTGATAAGAATTCATTTTTGTTCAAAATTCATCATCAACTGTACCAAATACAGTTGCGACATCAGGTTGAACTGCATCACTGTAACCGCGGATATCTAAGCCATGGATTAATTTCATGAGCAAACGAATTTTGTTATTTTGAATTTACAAATTATTTTTTGGCTCTTTTTATTGAAACATCATTTAAAGTGAGTTCACCTTAAAAATACTAAATATTAAAATATTGACATTGACTTACTCTTATGACAAGATGAAGCAAAGTGAAAGCAATCCTGTCACCTAAAAAATTGACATTCAATAACACCAAAGAGAATAATAATTATTTCAGTGGTTCCATAAATTATGTATCAATTAATTATTAATGTATGTTATGAATTTACATATTATATATTATTATACAATTAACCTACAATTTGACCAGTTGATGTCAAAGGGCATGCAACGTCAGTCATTTTAAAAATATTGAAAAAGGTAATTGGAGCGTAAAAATAAAATGACGGATGACTTTGTCAAAATGTGTTTTTTATTTACATGTGTGTTTTTTTTTTATTGTAGCACGGCAAAATGACTGCACTACGCCTGATGGTAAACATAGTACAATCTAAAAACAATGGCGACTACCGAGTGACAAACACATCGTCGGTCACCGCTGTCATGCCGGCCTACGAAAAGCTGGATATGCACAGGCTGATCCCGAAACGCGACCCGTAGAAGCAAATCACTATTACGGGCTTTTTCGCCATATACATGGTGGTTGCGACCCAGTCAGGCTGTAAACCCCTACCACCCCGCAACCCCTGTGTTTATGTTGTGTAAAATTCAAGCAGTAGTGTGAGTAATGTATATTTTAATTAATTTAATATACTTGTAAAAGCGTAATAAAAACTAAAAAAACACGCTTTCATAAAAAATTCAACTAAGAAACAGAAAATAAAATTTAATAAATTTAGATTAAGAATAGTGTAAATTAGAAATAAATGTATATTTTTTGTTAAAAGTGACAAAAAAAAATGATAAAAATACTGTTATCTGGAGGTGCTGATATTAACATGCGATTTTAAGTTTTTGCATGTATGTTTTTACCTTCTTATTTTATGTTACTGTTGTTGATTGTTATGATAAATAAATAAATATGACACACTTACGGTTATCCGTATACATTTTCTTGACAGCACTCAATTCCTTCTAGTCACTCGCAATAATTTTTAACAGGTATTAATTAATTATTGTTAATTAACAGAGCAAATTAGTTTTATTCTCACAGACAGATGCATGCCATTAACCTCGACATTTCTTTGATTGATCTGTAAAAAAGAATAGATAAAAATTAATATATTTAAGAGAATGTCAACTCAAATTACAATGCTTGTTGTTCTGGCATGAACTAGTGAGAATATAATTTAAATAACCTAGACCACTTGTTCTCGAGTGTAGTACTTGATGACATATTTTTTATTTAAGGGGTTGTGCACCCTGCTGAATAACGAACGAGGCAATGGCGAAAGCGGGGTGGTAGGGTTTTACAGCCTGACTGGGTCGCAACCACCATGTATATAGCGAAAAGGCCCGTCATAGTGCTTCGCTTTTGCGGGTCGCGTTTCGGGATCAGCCTGTGCATATCCAGCTGTTCGCAGGCCGGCATGACAGCGGCGGCCGGCGATGGATAGTGTGTCACTCGGTGGTCGCCAAAAAACCTCGCATTATAAAAATATATAAAGGTATGATCTCCTTCACAGAAAATTCCAACACTTATAAACTACAGGGATATGCAAAAGCACATGCCGAGGCTCGGCTTTTTTAGCAAGCTTGAGTTAGTCGCTCCTTCGGGTCACTGTTTTAAGGGCTTGCCGTAAAAGCTCGCTGATAGCTAAGACTAACAGGAAAAAGTAAGTTCTTAAAAAATATCGCTACGACTCAGATGTCATCGCTTCGCACGCTTTAAGAAGAATACCCTTTTTTATGTTATAGGTGGCAAACGAATAGGCGGGACACTTGACGGTAAATAATCACCGACATCCATAGACACTAGCAACTCCAGGGGAGTCGCAAGTGTGTTGCCAGCCCGTGTTTGGGGAGGAGAGGAAGGGGACAGAGGGGAGGTGGGTCCCCGGCGCTCTCCCTGACCGAACGAAACGCAACAATTCAAGCACTGTTACTTCACGTCGGTGTTTCTGTGGGTCGGGTGGTACACCTAGCAGTGAATGTAACGTGGTTGGTCACGATGTATTCCGTCATGGAAAATTCCGACTCAGTTCCAATTCGCATCCATATAATTCAATACCCTCTCTCATCCTCAAAGTCAAAGAAATATCTTTTTTCTTAATTGTAGCACGGCAAAATAACTGCACTATGCCTGATGGTAAGCACAGCACAATCCAAAAACAATTACGACCACCGAGTGACACACTATCCATTGCCGGTCACCACCGTTATGCCGGCATGTTAATAGCTGGATATGTACAGGCTGGTCCCGAAACGCGACCCGCAGAAGGGAATCACTATGACGGGCTTTTTCGCATATACATGGTGGTTGCGACCCAGTCAGGCTGTAAAACCCTACCACCCCGCTATCGCCATTGCCTCGTTCGTTATTCAGCAGGGTGCACCACGTACAGGTGAGGTTGGCTTGGGTGTCTCAAGCCTTATGATGTTATTCGACACCCCTTACACCTCAAAATATATTATAACAACAAATATAATGTACAGTAGTCAATATAAACAGTTCTAAACGTTTTATGTTATCAGAATGTAATAAATAAAGACGTAATATTGTTTGCTAGATCTATATTTAAACAACATCATTCATTCAAGAATAATTAATGGACTTAAACACGATATTTACCCGCTTATCTTTATTACGAAGCGTGTTTGTGCATTTGGGGATTTTAAAACAGAACACTGATATTGCGTGCTACTTCTATGAAACTGGTTTAGTGATTTTGGTTGATATTTTTATAGCTTTGACAACATATTATTGTAGTGTATCTCTATGGCGCATTGAACGATATATGACAGGAGAAAAGCTTATGAATTTGCGTCAGCGACATGCTAGTAAAGCATTACCTCGCGTATTATAGCCATCTGTTGGGGGGTCTAGGTATAGGGGTCTGGTCCGGCGGACGAGGAGGGGCAGCCGGTGAGTACCCGGTCTGCCCTCTATAGGTAGGAGCCCGGCGGTCACCTTCCGCCGGGCGGACCGTGGGGGCGGCTCTACAAGGTTGATTAGCTTGAACGATCCCTTGCCGCTACAAAACGGTCTGTCGGTACACCGTGGGGTTTTAGTCTGTGCGAATCGGACATAACCCACCCTCTCCCCCGGGAGGGTGGCGTCTCCATAAGGGATTAGCCACGTTAAAAAAAATAAAAGGTATAGGGGTCTAGCAAATTGTTGAGGGATCTTAAAACAAAAACACGTTTCAATCATTTTGAGAAATGTCTATCTGTCTCTTTGTATGAACACGCATCACTGCTAAAGTACTGCGTTCATAATAAAACCACACCACCAAGAAAATCATAAAGCGTATTCTCGATTAACACTTAGTCTTGGTTTCATTAAAATCGGTTCACTCTCTCAAAAGTTATTGTAATTTTAATGACGACGCGACTTAAGTACGAGAGAAATGTAGATAATAATTAGACCTGATTAATACATTCATATGACCTAATTAGTTACTGTTTTGTACATTGGGTTCTACGTCAACGCAGTAGCTGGCACAACTAGTAAGACATAAATGAGATCTTGTTTAAATTCGTCAAGATGTCAAGTAGTTTGGAAATTATTATTTTTTTTTTCGAACTGACTACGCTATTGACCAAGCAATTAAGAACTTAAAAATTCCAAAACTATTGTAAAGGAGCCCACAACTCTTAAGAACTATTCAACAATCGAGAGTTGATTTTTTGCATACTTATACTGTGTGATTTTCAATGGGCTGCCATTGCTTAAATTATGCAGAACTATTGCTCACAATGCAAAGAACTCCAGAACTATTGTAAAAGAGCCCAGAACTCCTTAGAACTATTAAAAAATCGAGAGTTGATTTTTTGCATACTTATACGGTGTGATTTTCAATGGGCGGCCATTGCTTAAATTATGCAGAAATATTGCTCATATTGCAAAGAACTCCAGAACTATTGTAAAGGAGCCCAGAACTCCTTAGAACTATTTAAAAATCGAGAGTTGATTTTTTGCATACTTACACGGTGTGATTTACAATGGGCTACCGAGGCTTTAATTATGCAGAACTATTGCTCATATTGCAAAGAACTCGAGAACTATTGTAAAGGAACCCAGAAATCCTTAGAGCTATTCAAAAATCGAGGGTTGATTTTTTGCATACTTATACGGTGTGATTTTCAATGGGCTGCCATGGCTTTAATTATGCAGAACTATTGCTCATACTGCAAAGAACTCCAGAACTATTGAAAATAATCCCAGAACTCTCTTCAGAACTCCTCTGTCACGACCTTTATATGCTACGTGAAGTTGGTACCCTCATATGTCTTATGCCCATGGGGTCTTTATATGCAGGACTATTTTCCTAAATTTCAGGAACTCCAGAACTATTGATTTGAATATCAGAACTCATGTTTGTTTCACGATTCGGATATCTTTGTATGCCAACTTCACAGACATATGAATATGCCTATGACTCTCACAAATAACGTGGCGTTCTATTGGTGTAAGAATTTTCAAAATTGGTTTAATAGTTCCTGAGATTACCCCCTACAACCTCAAAAATTCACAAACTTTACCTCTTTATAATATTAGTATAGAAGTACATAATGTATTCGGAGAGTGGAATTAAGACGCAAAATTCCTTAAACTTGCTCTTTAGTGATTCGCGAGGCCAAAACAATATGGTATGTATGTCATAGCATATGCCGTTTCTGTCTAACTCGTGAAAATTTCTATATCCTGTCTTTTTCAACTGGAATTATCTTATCGTTCGTGACCCCATTGTCTGGCCTTTCCGTTGCTAATTTAGAATATATAAATAGGTGATATAGTGCGCAATATGGGTCAATAAACCCTTTTACCTGATCTGTCTTCTATAAATGAAATGAGGTTTTCTATTATATGCGCATCACTCAAAAATAACTAGATAGTTTTTCCTTAAATAAAACTTAAAAATCAAAACTTCTGTTGCGACGGTATGAATTGGATTTTATAAAACGAAAAAGAGATAGTTATAAATATATATAGGTTTTAGGGTGTGAGAGAATGAGATAGTATATTCATAATGAACTCGAAATATATACAAAGCACTTCATTTTCCGTAGCGTAGTGACTATCGCGCATTTTTTTTAAATATTCTGTTCTAAGACTGTTAATATACCAGGTGACTGTTTAAAGGCTAACATCGTTTAATCCTGGTTCATGGTCACATTTAACATCTATCTATTCTATTTCATATAATAAAAATGAAGTGTCTGTATGTAATATCAAACTAAAAAAAACTGATTGGGTATGAAAGTATACACGCAACGGATAACGAAAAAATGCAATTTTTAAAATTTTTGTCGGTTTGTCTGTTTGTTCTGGGAAATCTCCGAAACGGCTGGACAGATTTTGACAGGAATTTTACTAGCAGATAGCCGAAATTACAGCGGGTTACTTGGGCTACTTTAAATTAGACTAGCTATTAACCGCAGCTTCGTCCACAATGCTAACTCCAAAATGGTTAGACCGATTTTCACAGAATTTTCACCGGCAGATAGAAGGCATCATAACAAGTAATTTAGTTTTTTTTTAAATTTAGACTGGTTGTTAACCGTGGCAAAAAACCCGAATTTGAAACATTCTTAATTGGAGCTCTGCTCCTTTTGGTCTTAGCTTGATGATATATACATTATATACAACCTTCCTCAATAAATGTGCTTTTTTAAAAATAAAAAATAAATTCAAATCGAACCAGTAGTTCCTTAGATAACCCCCTACAACGCCACATACTCATAAACTCACAAACTTTTTTACCTATTTATAATATTTGTATAGAAGTATATATTATTTAGATATATCTAATATTTAGTAACGAGTGAAAAAATATATAATACCTTTTTTTAAGATGAGTCCGCTAGATATTACGACTAGAATGTTACTTAGTATAATAAGTGTGCCGACAAAATAGGACACACGTTTATAAACTGACAATTGACTCGCGGCTTGGTATACTTCATAATAATTAATGCGATGCACTTCACTTTCGTTAACACTCGAAGTAACGTTTGCAATAACATTTGACATATTTAGATACATAGTTAATTCACATATTTAATACTAAACGCTATATGTTAAATGTTAACAGTTTGATTTCTGAGGAAGGAATGAGTTGATAAATATTTCGACCACGGCATCTCGTGAATGCTCGCTCATGGCTGTTTTGTGTATTTAACGATGCCATTTACATATTATTAGGTAATCTTGATTGAAGAATCTTTTACTTTCTGGTATATATTTATAATCTTGCACTGGTTTAAGTAGTAATTTGTTTAGTATAATTATCAATTGTTTCGATAAAAGCTATATATTCCTATTCTATTCTATGTATATATGGGCGCGCGACCATACAGCCATCTGGTGTCAATGTAAGTAAGTAACAAATTAAATCAAAGCTTTATTATCTGTAGTGTCATCTATCGGCTAATACGAAACTTAAATAACACAGGAAATATTATCAGTAACTCTTTGTTATAAAGTAAATAAAATATAGAAAAGTACGAACAGATTACTATGATAAGTAACGAATTAAAATGTTTTGGTTATGTTTAATTGTAATCTAATTAATTGTAATTATTGTTTTAAATTTCTAATTTTGTTTTTAAAATAGAAATATGATTTATTTTTGCCACAAATGTGTAAAATGCGACATTTCCGATGTATTTTTTATTATAATTATTTCTAAATAAGCTAATTAAGATATATTTCAGCTTTTAACTAAGATTTAAAATAATTCCAATATTGTTATTTATTTTATATTGTTTTGTAAACAGTTGATATTAATTATGTTTGTAATAAAGAAAATATATTATTATTGAAAAATAAGATATGGCGGAGTCGGTGTGCGTTACAAACAGGCAATAAGAAATTAAGTTAAGAAAAACATTCTTTGTACGATTATTGTAAGGTGACGTTGTTCGAGAAGGAAAATGTATTGTAATTCTGACTAGTAGTGTCGTTTTTGTGATGGATTCTGGTGAGAGTTATCTGGAACACGCTCGCACGTCGACTTATACAATTCAACATTATAAGCATTAGTAGTAATTTTGAAGATAGAAGGGGTCTTTCTAAAAAGATATTATTCCATAAACGCATTACTTATTGACAATATGGGCATAGTACATCATCATAATAACATTTTTATTCATTGTTTCATTAGTTCCTTTCCAGTGTAAGTGAGCATTGCGGTAGTAAATATGGTGGGTTAAGGTTCCAAATATGTTGCTGATGATAAACCTCATTTGACACACT
Source organism: Antheraea pernyi (assembly GCA_015888305.1). Lineage (NCBI taxonomy): Eukaryota > Metazoa > Arthropoda > Insecta > Lepidoptera > Saturniidae > Antheraea > Antheraea pernyi. The sequence continues at coordinate 523,983 of MU158887.1, read as the reverse complement.
GTTAGTATTTATATATCTAATGTACACGTTACATGTTGTAAGAAGCGTGCTTGTCGTACTTGCAATTATTTTTACAAAGCATTTCTTTAATTGTGCATCTCACAATTTTATATTTCTTTGAATCAATTTTAAGAAACGCGTGCCGATCTGCTGGTACAGCTAGTAAAATAAGAATATCAAAACAAATACTAATAAACAACAAAGAGAACCTTAGTTAAAGTTTGTTCTAGAACTTTTAAAAGTATTGGAACTATACTAAAAAATCACACCTAGGTTCAATAAACAGATTTGAAAGGGCGCTTTTCAAGGTTAATTATTACGTAACTGCTTATTATCGGAATGCTGCACGGTTGAACATTAGGAAGCGGGGCGCGGGATGAGGTGCGAAAGGCAGGCCGAACTGCGCGGCACCGCACATTAAATGAGGTCATTATACGCGCATTTTGCGTAAATCATCTGACGTTGAGTGGATAAATAAATAAATATTAAGCACATATTTTTTAAATTGATTTAGCACCAGAAACGACTAATAATTGCTCTGTAAAAATATTGCTAGCGTCTAACCTAACACCCAGTATAATAAAATATTACAAAATTATTCCGAAAACTAATGTTGAGTACGTCCATTGTGTATTCATCTCATTCTATTAAAAAATTGATCAGAATACTAAGTTTCTCTTCTACGGTATGTTTACAAACACCTTTTTATTATAGTTTGACATTTTAGACACTCAGTCCTTATTAAAAAAAAACAATAGCGTGTTCTACAATAAAATTATCACAATCTATGGAGCTTCGATTTTAAGAGCAAACTATAAAGTTTATTTTCTTTTTTCTCCATTTTGTTGCATTTGTCATTGTACAATTTTTCGCAACGCTAAAAAAATCAATTTACTTTTTTAATTCCAAATTCCAATCACACAAACAAGAAACCGTGTTAATAAAAACATAATAATTATCAGAATTATCACACATTTTAGGGCCATTTTATTTACAGTCAATTATATACATAAAAAAGCATACAAATACTATTCCAAGATATAATTGACCTTCATGCCAATAATTATAAACCATTCGAGCGTAAATAAAGGATAAATATTTATAAAAACAAGACTTACAATATACTAACAACAGCCTGTGACTTCGTTCGTATTAAATTACAAGGCACAACTTGCGCCACCTAGTTACGAGTTACAGTAATCTGAACAAAAGTCACTTTCAAACTAAAAAGCACTTATATATGAGTTGTTACATTTCAAAACGAGCTAAATCCAATTTTAGCCGTTTCTAATAAATATTTTACGATATTTTTCAAGATTTTCAAATTTTGTACTTGTAAAATCTTAAAAATCAGCCCATCATATGTTTTTATTAATTAAGTTTTAATTAATTTTATTAATTAGAAAACTGTATGTAATTATTGCTCCAAGTGCCAATAGACGTGAAAACAAGACGAACTATATTGTAGTTTACAAATTATTATATGAAATTTGAGTAATTCGCACCATCATTAATTAAAAAATTCATACAGAACACAGTTATACGATTGATTATTTCTCACTCACTATAACATTGTTAATAAATAATAATATACTACAGATTAGTCAATACAACAGACATACTATTAAAAAAACTCACTTTCAATTCGTCACTTTCACAAAATTACACAAATACCGAAAAAATATTATTACCACAATTTAAATTATAATTATAAATTCGGTAGTGCCAATCATAAACTTTTATTTAAATAACAATTCACTCATTATTATCATAAAACATTTTTGTCTCACTCGGAGTATCGTGTTACACAATAATCTCACATATTTAGTTAATTCAAATTAAGTTTTTATACATACTAGCTGACCCGTGCCCACTTCGTTGGGCGGTAATAGGCATTATCAAGCTACAATTTTTCTCTACAACTCAATCATATACTCTCATCGTTAAGGCAGCGTTCCTAAGAAACGTTTTACCATTTTTTCTCCGATTCCCCAGATATTACCCCCTACAACCTGACAAACTTTACCTCTTTATGATATTAGTATAGATAATATAATCAGTTAATAGCTTCTGCCCGCGACTTCGTACGCGTGGAATGGTTATTTTGCGCTAAAACGCAGCGGAAGCTCTGAAAAGGAAAAAATACCCCGATTTTGCAACATTCTTCATTGCTGCTCCGGTCCTATGGGTCTTAGCGTGATGATATAACCTATAACCTTCCCTGATAAATGAGCTATATAACACTGAAAGAATTTTCTAAATCGGACCATTAGTTCCTGAGATTACCCCTTACAACGTCACAAAACTCACAACGTCACAAACTTTACCTCTTTATAATATTAGTATAGATGTTTAAGTCACTGTTTGTTTTAGTTCTCATTATATGAAACTGTAGTCCGGTGAAGCTGTTAAGACCACACTTGGTCAATAGCGTAGTCAGGTCGAAAAAAAATATATATGAAATTGTGGTATCTGCGATACGGTTTGTAATCAGTGCAAATACCAATATTACGATTAATTATGTACACATTGACATGGAACGTTAAAATATTATTATTGTTGTTATTTCACGATGTACAAGTATTTATCACTGTTAATGTTTTTTAACAAATTAAATAATGAAATAAATTCAAATCGATAGTTCAATTGTATATAAAAACAGGTAATAAATATATTTTTAACCTGTTGAAGAAGAATATCGATTGATACCTTAATACTTTCTCGGGAGATGTTGAGACAACTCGAAATGTATATAAGAACTATTATAAACATTTTTACACTAAACTGAATAATTTCACCTAAAATAATACGAAAATTAAAGGGCTTAATATAAAATAGCCATTACCACAACATCACATATTACTTATAACTGATACCTATAATAAAAAACATAAACACTTACTATTTTAAATGTATTAATATTCACTATACACAATTATTACAATAAGCGAAACATAGATTAAAAAATAACATAAAGCTACGTTAATTATGTTTTCCTACCGCCAACTTAATATGTTTCTTGTCATTTCAATAGTTAGGCCAGGCAGAGGTATTCGAACATACAGCCTAATAAATCCTAACAATAATAATCCTTTTAACAGTTTCCAATGACAGCATCTATTTTATTTTTTATCATTTTATGATTTCTATATCAATATAATGATGTTAGTTTTATTTAATTAATAAAATCTGGTTTTATATGCTGCTTGTAAATAAATATTGTGTTTTATAATTTTAGGCGCAATTTTACGACCGATGATCGGTTATTATTTTATTTTCCCCAAGTGATGACTATTATTTATGTTAATTAGATGTTATTCTTTGTTATTTCGATGCTTAAATTAGTTTGATCGATAAATATAAGTGATATATAATGAAGCAAAGGCGTGGCATTATTAGTATTCGGTCTGACAAAAAAAAAACGAGTTTTTGACTGGTCTGCTATATAATAGCTTTTATTTTTTATTAATAATCTTTGATTATTTGTCCTATATTTTTCAATAATGTTAATGTCTCACGTAGCATATCTTTCTTATAGTGCAATTAAAATTGACGATGAAATAACAGCGCGGAACATCAAAAATCTGAGACATCGCAAAAACTTTCTGAAGAAGTCCAACAATAGGCCACCACATTGAAGTCATCACCGATACTTTTGTATAATATTTAGCACTTTAAAGAGAAAAAAATAATATTGTATTTGTAATTAATAGTTAACTTCAACAAAATACTTAACCGACTTTAAAAACTCTTTCAGCTATAGAAAACTTAAGTATTACTGTATATGTGTTGTATTTTATTGTCAAAACCTACATTAACACGCGTGTAGCAAAAGCTAGGTTACAATAAAGAGTATTGGTTCTCAAAGTTGGAAGTAAAATTGTCGTTGGTTTTAGTAAAATGTTGAGATTTATATCTGAATTAATACCCTATAGACCAGAGGTTCCCAGACTTTTTTTCTCATAGATCACTTTCAAAATTTAACTGGTTCTGGTGGTCCTCCTCTAAATACATTTCTACCATATTTCCAAAACCCGACAAAGAATATGAATATTAGATCTAACTATAAAAATTTTCAAGTCTCGACACGTTGTACTGAATATGGAATATGCAAGTTTTTACAAGTAACAGTCGTGGAGCTTCTTAAAATATTATCTGCCTCAACCCTACATTTAGTTCTTCATTATCAAAAGCAGATATATATTCGTGGACCCCGCTTACGAATTGTGAACCCCATTTTCTCGTCAAGTCAACGTAGACCCCTATCGAGTCTTCCGTGGACCCCTGGTCAACCTGGACCACTTTGGGAACTAAGGCTTTAGACAATGTCAGTACTAATGTTTACCAAACTATAAAATAGAGGAAAGCTAATCGTATCATTTACGTGATTCACAAGTTTAATAAGCACAAGAGAATTTAAAAATAAACGATAGTTTTAATAGCGCTGTATACATTTAATTTTTTAAATTCTTCAGGTAATACTTTTTTTTTTAACGTGTGGTAATCCCTGATGGATACTCCACCCTCCCGGGTTATGTCCGATTAGCACGGACTAAAACCCCACGATGTACGGACCGACCGTAATTTTTGGGGCGGCAAGGGATCGAACTCGCTAGTCTACCTTGTAGAGCCGCTCCAACGGTCCGCCCGGCGGAAAGTGACCACCGGGCTCCTACCTATAGAGAGACAGACCGGGTACACACCAGCTGCCTCCCTCGTCCACCGGATTTGTTAACACTAGCTGACTCGTGCCCACTTCGGCGGCAAACATTTAAAATTAGCCTAATTAGCCATTTAATATATAGCCTATTTCATAAATAACGTGGCTTTCTATTGGTATATATTATAATATTGGTATAGACGTATAGATTACACATTAGTTTACTATTGGTGATACGATTGACTGCAACGTAGTTTTAAATTCGAATCAATTAATGAATCTGAGCTTTCGATAAGGGAAAACTTTATCACAAGAACATACTATCCCGTTTTGTGTACGATTTTGTGCTCTAATCAAATACCACCCTCGACCCTATAGAAGTTGAGACTAAATTGTATTGTAAAAAAAGTCGAAACAATGATAAGATCTCCCGACAATAATGAAAACTCAAAACAGTGAAATATCATAATTTGTAAATATAAATTGTTAACATTAGTGCGGTTTTCACATCTATTGGCACTCAGAGCTATAATTATATACATTTTTATACAGCTTTTTAATTAACCAAACATATAATAGGCTGCACAATATCTTGGGGTGTAAGGAGTGTCGCATAACATCTTAAGACTTGAGACACCCAAGCCAACCTCACTGCACGCGGTGCACCCTGCTGAGTAACGAACGAGGCAATGGCGAAAGCGGGGTGGTAGGGTTTTACAACTGGGTCGCAACCACCATGTATATGGCGAAAAGGCCCGTCATAGTGATTCGCTTCTGCGGGTCGCGTTTCGGGATCAGCCTGTGCATATCCAGCTGTTCGCAGGCCGGCATGACAACGGCGACCGGCGATGGATAGAGTGTTACTCGGTGGTCGCCATTGTTTTTGGATTATACTGTGCTTACCATCAGGCACAGCACAGTCATTGCCGTGCTACAATAAAAAAAAATATATTAGATGTACAGAGACCTCTATACTACGCGTCGCTAGTATTAGCATGCCATGACGCGAAATTATAAATCTATGTCCTGCCGAAAATACCGCTCAACGCGCCTAAATAAGTTTTCACTTCAAAAAGAAAAGCAAGAATACTTACATATTGAAAACAATTCAATCAACCAATAAAAAACTAAAACACACAAAAAATTACTTTGACAAACTTTAGTTTACGATTATTCGGTTTTGGCATTAAGTATATGACAATTATTATTATTATTTGGAACTGTTATTAATTTATGGTATTCAAAAAAACCTCAAAAAGTTTTAGTCAAAAAATAAAAACACTATAAAATACCAATCAATACAAACAAACGTAACTAAATGCCACAGACAAAACAACTACACTTTATAGTATTTGTTTTAGAACTAAAATGAGCAGATAAAACGTATTGCTAACGTATTTACTATGTGGGGTTTGTAACGCAACAGCTTCTTATCCAGATAGACGTCTAATAACGCTGAGAAGCATAAGACGCGTATACACGTACGGTACACACATTGTGGGACGGTTTATCTATTTTTCTATAATTTTCGTTTTTGGGCAATATTAGCCAAATTGATGTATGAAATACATGTATGGGTTGGTAAGACACACATTTCCACATTTGTGCCTAATGAACGTATATATACTAAGACACAAATTAAAAAAACTGTGGATAAACAATTTAACATCTTCATAAAAAATGAAAGTATAGAAAGAGTATCAGTTGTTAGAAATTTAGGATTAGTTTTAGATGAAAAAATGCATTTTGTCGAACATATAAATAATAAAGTTTGAAAATGCTTTCTATAAACTGAAAATACTGTATGGTATTTATGGGCGCGCGACCATACAGACATCTGGTGTGAATGTAAGTAACAAATTAAATCGAAGCTTTATTATCTGTAGTGTCATCTATCCGCTAATACGAAACTTAAATAACACGGGAAATATTATTAGCAACTCTTTGTTATAAAGTAAATAAAATATAGAAAAGTACGGACAGATTACTATGATAAGTAACGAATTAAATAAATTACATTTAATAAATGTTTTGGTTATGTTTAATCGTAATCTAATATTGTTTTAAGAATTTTAAAATATAAATATGATTTTTTTCTGCCACAAATGTGTAAAATGCGACATTTCCGATGTATTTTTTTATTATAATTATTTCTAAATAAGCTAATTAAGATATATTTCAGCTTTTAATGAAAATTTAAAATAATTGCAATATTGTTATTTATTTTATATTGTTTTGTAAACCGTTGATATTAATTATGTTTGTAATAAAGAAAATATGTTATTATTGAAAAAATAAGATATGGCGGAACCGTTGTGAGTTACAAACGGGCAATAAGATATTAAGTTTAGAAAAACATTCTTTGTACGATTATTGTAAGGTGACGTTGTGGAGAAGGAAATGTATTGTAATTCTGACTAGTAGAGTCGTTTTTGTGATGGATCCTGATGAGAGTTATCTGAAGAACGCTCGCACGCCGACATATACGTAATCATTTGAAATTAGATACAAGAAGTCTTCTTTGTGATCTAATTGTGTTGTCGCCTTTCAACTATTGTGATGTTGTGTATGGGCCTAGATTAATGAAGAAAACCTCAAAAGCAATTCAACGTGTTCAAAACGCATGTATCAGATTTTGTTATGACGTGCCTAAATGGTCGCATATATCTCCGATCATTAATGGCAAAAATATCTTAAATATGTGTTCAAGGAGATACTTACATTTAGCGTGTCTTACCCACACTATTATTCGCAGTAAAAAACCGGAATACCTGTATACTAAATTTGACTGGTATAAGAACATTCATAATATTAACACAAGATCTAAAATAAGAAACACTGTATCCCTTCCTAAACATAAATCAGTAGGCTATGAAGGTAGTTTCAAATATGCGGCGTCAAAAATTTGGAATAATATACCTCCCCCATTACAGGCGAAAAGCAAATTTATATTGAAAAAATTAATTAAACAAGAAATTCTTGAGCAACAAAGATTACGTCATTTATAATTATAATTACATTAAAAGATTTGTCGCATAATTCACAATATCATTAACAATATGCAACGCTTTTTTTATCTTTTTCTCTCATATTAAAATTAAAATTATTTTTGTATGGGCCCCTTAATTTATTTATATGTATAGCAATAGACAGATAGTTTAAGTTTATGTTTACGACTTGGGCGCGAAATAATAAGTAATGTTTACTTGTATTTCAGCCGGGAAATTTTGAGGCCTAGCTGAAAACCAGCGCTGTTTTTAAAGGCGGCAATACGCTGACGCTAGGTCTCTTTGTCATAGTTTTACTTTTTTACGGTTAAGGTTTTTTGTACACTTATACTATGGCAATAAATATATTTCTTTCTTTCTTTCATATACATGAATTTTTAGAGATAAAAAATTTAAGAGTGGTAGAGCCACGCTGAAGTTATTATTGGTTTCAGCATGAATGGGTCGGCTCGTCTGGGGTAGTACCACCCTCTCACAGTAAACCGACGTGTAGTAACAGTGCTTGCATTGTTGCGTTTCGTTCGGTCAGTGAGAGCGCCAGAGGCCCACCTCCCTTCCGCTCTCCTCTCTCCCCTCACTCCTTTACCCCAAACACAGGCTGGCAACGCACTATCGTAGTTTAGTTCGTTAAGCATTTGTTGCGATTGACTATACAGGCCGGCATTACAACGGCAACCGGCGATTGATTGTTTGTCTCTCGGTCGTCGCCGTTGTTTTTAGATCGTAGTTTATTTATCATCAGACATAGTGCAGTCACTTTGTCAAGGTATAATTTAAAAAAAGTGCGTGTATCAGCGTGTAAACATATCGTGATGAAATAATAATACTGCGCTTTGTTGTCTTCTAGTTAGTTATAACGGTTATATGGCTAGTTATTTTTATCAGGACACGGATTGTACAAAAGAAATTTTTTGAAAAATTGTACGTGTGACTTGTGTTATTTAATTTTAATAAGGAAAAAAATGCAACTTAAAAAACGTGTTTTGTTAAATTAATAAAGCATTTTCTTAATTCAGTTAGAAACTAATTTTTGTCCTCCCCCGTTTTTCCCTATCTACTATTAACCCAAGCGGTGTGAATTACATGTAATATTTTTCATATGTATCCTGTTGATATTATAAAATATACAAGTTTGTGAGGGTGGATGGATATATGTTATATATCTCTCGTGCTTTCAGGTAAAAGTTAGAGAGCATATTTTGGTAAAATTCCAGCAATATACGTTATACATACATCACAGCGGTTGGAGTATATATCATATATATTAATACGTGAAGCCTAAACTTTGTATCCCTTTTTAACGTAATTGGGCGAATGGATGAACGTGAAATTTGGCAAAGTTAAAGTTTATATGGAGGAGAAGTGCAGAAAGCTATTTATTTTATATAAAATGCATTAGAAGTACATTAAATTAATTAAAATATGCATTACTCACACTAATGCTTCAATTTTACACAACATATACAAACATGTAAATAAAAAAGACATTTTGACATCTGTCAATAAAAGACTTCAAAAAAGGTTGTGAAGAAGGTTTATATTATTTTACTCTTACGTTCCAATTACCCTTTTCCATTCTACATTCAACAATGATATTATAACATACAACTATTATTATAATAACTGAGTAGCCATGATGAAAACTGATAATAGATGTATACCCTTTGACAAAAGAACCTGAATAATGTTCATACTTTAAAAAATCAATGAACTATGGTCGAATGTCGACCACTGGGCGCCCACTAGTAATTTTTAGTACGTCAATTAAATTACGAAGTTTAAAAAAAAGAGAGTTTCCATTTGGATTTCTGTTATTTTCTCTATGATTTTTTTAAAACACTTTTTTTTATCAATATACCTCTCTTTGTAATTCCCCATATTTAAGTGGTTGTATCACAATACACGATATGAGTTATAAGTTTCATCTATTTTCCTGATTCATGTCTATTTAAAATTTATATTCAATCAAAATCAAAAACACTTTATTCAATTTAGGCCCTAAGAAGGCACTCATTAACGTCAAAACTACCACCGGTTCGGAAAACAACCCAGTCATTGAGAAGAACGGACAAGAAACTCGATCTGGTTTATCTTTTTAACAAATATATATAATATTTAGAATAATAATATATTCTATATAATAGTAAATGTTACAAACGTTTTTAATGGATGCACAGAGATGAGTCAACTCCAGACATCACCATCGTTCACACATTGATCCACTCTATAATAGCCTTTGTACACCGAAACCCGCTTGACATGGCGCTTAAATTCGCAATTCGGCAAATCGGTAATATCCCTTGGGACTTTGTTGTAAAATCTGTATTATACTAACCGCTGCGCGCGACTTCGTCCGCGTGGAATATTTACTTTGGGCTAACGCTAACACGCAGCGGAAGCTCTCAGAAGGAAAAATAACCGTTTTTGAAACATTCTTCATTGTTGCTCCGCTCGTATTGGTCTTAGCGTGATGATATGTAGCCTTCCTCGATAATTTACCTACTTAACACTGAAAGAAATCGGACCCATAGTTCATGAGATTCCAACCAACCAAATCAGCCAAACTCCAGCTTTATAATATTAGTATAGACTAGTGGGCGCCCAGTGGTCGACATTCGACCATAGTTCATTGATTTTTTTAAGTTTGAATTTTATTAGGGTTAATATCATTGTTGAATGTAGAATGAAAAAGGGTAATTGGAACGTAAGAGTAAAATAATACATACAGTCGAGCATAGCAACCTCCTTCACAACCTTTTTTGAAGTCCTTTATTGACAGATGTCGAAATGTCTTTTTTATTTACCTGTGTGTATATGTTGTGTAAAATTGAAGCAGTAGTGTGAGTAATGCATATTTTTATTAATTTAATGTACTTCTAATGCATTTTATTCCACCTCCCCTCCCCTCTCCTCTCCCTCTCCCTCCCCTAACCCTTCCCCCCAAAGGGTGGCAACGCACTTGTAACTCCTCTGGTGTTGTTAGTGTCCATGGACGGTGGTGATCACTTAACATCAGGTGACCCACATGTTCTTTTGCCACCAATGACATAAAAAAAAAAGATTACTACTCTTATCTCGTACTTAACTCGAGCCCTCATTCAAATTCCAATAACTTCTGATAGAGTGGACCGATTGAAATGAAACAAAGACGAGTTACTCTCGAGGATATGTTTTATAATTTTCATAGTGAGGTTTAATTGTGAACCCAGTAGTTTAACAGTGACGCGTGTCCATAGAAACAGATAGACATTTAAAAAAAATATTGAAATTTGTTCTATTATTTATCTAGACACCTGCAACAATTTTTTTCACGAAAATCAAAAAAAGTACAGACTCTTAGGGGTGCAAGGGGTGTCGCATAACATCTTAAGCTTGAGACACCCAAGCCAACCTCACCTGCACGCGGTGCACCCTGCTGACTAACGAACGAGGCAATGGCGAAAGCGGGGTGGTAGGGCCTTAAAGCCCGACTGGACCGCGACCACCATGCATGCGTTTCGGGATCAGTTCATGCATATCCTGTAGCGAATGACTTTCGCCGTGGTTCGAGTACCGGTGAGATGATTAACATTGGACACGGACGGAGGTTGTTCGCTCACGCAGGCCGGCATGACAGCGGCGACCGGCGAGGCATAACGCATCCTTCGGTAGTCGCCATAGTTTTTGGATTGTACTGTGCTCACCATCAGGCACAGAGCAGTCACTTTGCTATGCTACAATAAAAAAAAAAGACATTACATTTGCATTCTTACTATATATATAGAAATATAGATTTAGTTTTTTGTTTAAATTATTCAACAACTACATAGTCCTGGATCACTGAGCATGTTTGGATTATTGATTCCTTCTTGATAACTTCGTCATTCTGTTAACCTTTTTAATTCTCCTTTTGGAAAAACTGTTTTAGGTACAACTTCTTCAGTGTGCAGAATAAGTACGTTATATAATATATACGAAAACTTATATATATTTGGCATAACATTATCAAAATTTAAATATTTAATCAGGTATGAGAATTGTTAATTTATATTTTTTTCTTTTTTAAATTGGTTTACGTGCTAGTATAAACTTTCAATTAATATGTACTATGCAAGTTGTGTTTACTTAAGAAATTGTACATAGGCGTCAATGATGAAAGTAATATTTTTTTTTACAATAAGCCGATGTAACAATTACTATCAAAAATCAAAATACCCTTTATTCAATTTAGGCCCTGAGAAGGCATCTATGAACGTCAAAACTACCACCGGTTCGGTAAACAACCCACTCATCGAAAGAACGGCCATCGTAGCGTGCCGCTGTTATAGTCGGCTCGCTACAAAAGATTAGTGCTCCATATGGAATTTCTCAAATATTTCTGTGTTGACAGTAATTCAAAATTACAACAAAAAAAACGTCGAGGCAGTCTTAACTAATACCGACAGAAGTGAAAGCTCAAAACAATGGCATTTAAACTGTATCCTCTTTTCAATTTTGAAATTAATTATAATTAGAATCATTTAAATAACATAATTACATTATTTAAATTATTAACATTAGTTTCGTGTCATGTTATTTGCATTTATTTTTCTATTATAGTTTTTATATGTTATATTATTATATTTGTTTATTGTATTTAATATTATATTATTATTACTGAGAAAACTATGAACCCACGAATCCTGAAAAATAAGCCCGAAAATGCAGTCTCCGGGAATAGTCTAAAGTTGGCTAGTTTTCTGTTACATATAAATGGCAATATATCAAGCAAACCATAATCTTGAAGAACTTCCTTTTTAACCGGAACTCAAGAAGATACTATAAATAGCCTACCAATGCTAAAGCCTTCAGAAAAGTTGTAAGGCTAAAAGATCTCATCAGACTTCCTAACTATATAATAATAATTATAAATACAATGGTACAACAAAATAATCCCAAGGAGGGTTGATGTCAGGCAGGCGGCCGATCGTAAAAATTAAGCCAAATCATATACCACAACATGACAGACATGTTGTACCGACCATATTTATGTGGGATAAAGGTTCCTTTATAAGGCACAAGTTCAGCCCTGCGTGGAATACTGCTCGCACCTCTGGGACGGTTCGGCAAAGTACCTCTTGGATACCCTGGACAGGTTGCAGAGACGGACTGTCCGCATTATTAATGATGCAGACATTACAGAGTTCATAGAGCCGCTTCAGTTGCGCAGAGACATTGCCTCACTGAGCGTGTTCTACCGTCTGTATCATGGCGAGTGTTCTGAAGAGTTATTCAACTTGATCCCTTCCTCTCCTTTTCATAACCGCACCACACGTGCCGGTCTTCGGAGCCACAGTTTTACGGTAAATCCTATTTGGGCACGAACTGAAAAGTTCGCAACATCTTATCTTTGTCGCACCGTGAAGCTGTGGAACAATCTCCCGGCCAGTGTGTTTCCTTCTTCCTATAACATGGGGTCCTTCAAGAGCAACGTGAACAGCCGCAAGCCGGCATGACAGCGGCGACCGGCGATGGATAGTATGTCTCTCGGTGGTCGCCATTGTTTTTGGATTGTACTGTGCTTACCATCAGGCACAGTACAGTCACTTTGCCGAGCTACAATAAAAAAAAAAGAAGAAGAAGAAGTTTCGTTTTCACATCTATTGGCAATCCGAGCAATAATTATATATATTTTTATTAAGTCTATAAATTAGTCAAACGTATGATATCAATACAATATCAACACAAAATATTAATATTAGATTTACGGGTTTTATATTACGCGTCGCTGGTGTGACGCAAGCCGCGCAAGGGCAATTCGCTCGGTGACGTAGCATATGTGATCTCACGCCTACCATTAATACCACACAAGGCGCCTAAAGCAAAAAGTTTTAACTTCAAAAAAATAAATCACGTGTCACATATAAAAGATTAAATGATTACTACAGTCAATGAATACAATAAAGCATTGACCGTTTGTATAATAAAATGTGACTTTGATAAGAATGCCAAAGGTTGTTAGCAAACGATCTCTTGTTACACAATACTCCTAATTATCTTGACACATTACGCTATGTTTTGTTGCCACGTTAATTATTTCATTATATCTATATGTCACAGTTAAACGATGATAGAGGAAAGTGACCTAATATGGGATAGTATCCCTAATATACACCAGATTAGACCCCCTTGGCAATGGCTCAAGCTTAGGTCCGTCCCTCGGCGTGGAGCCCTTGAGTGTGGTGCTCGCGCGATACAGTGACACAAAATCTTACATCACTGCGACAACATTACACATATCACCTCCACACACGTGCACGCATACACGCTTACACATGCAAGTGGAATGGTTTTTTTTTCTCTTATCAAACTGAAATAGTTTAAATAAATATCCGATACGAAATATATATAAGAGTTGTTGAGGTATGTATGCTTGGTACACATATATGCTTCAACAACATATATGTATGAATAGATAGCTTAGCTAAGGTCAGATAGGTCGCGAATTGCATGTATCAGGCAACAGCCCAAGCCGACGTGTACCGTGCACCTTTGAGCTAACAATTAAATAAAATCGTCTGAGTGCCTTAAGCGCTCGCCTTAGTAGTCCGGTGAAGCATGTCTGTTTCTAGTTGTTCCGTTACATCGGATAAAAAGACAAATTTAACTTAATTTTACCGATTTAAAAAAAGGAGGAGGTTACTATGTTCGGCTATATGTTTTTTAAGTATCTTAATCAAAGTCTTTGTCAATTATGAACCGATTTTAATGATTATTTTTGACATGATAACCTCTTATAAATTGATGTACGTCGGTTGCACGCACGAAAAAGCATGACTCTTTGTCATGTTTCACCTGAGCCGAGCATGCAAGCGGGGCCTAAACGTTCGGCTTGTATAGCATATCTTTATATATAGAACTAGCCGACCCGTGCCCACTTCGTTGGGCAGTGATACGTAAGCGTGGAATGGTTATTTTGCGCTAAAACGCAGCGGAAGCTCTGAAAGGCCAAAAATACCCCGATTTTGCAACATTCTTCATTGCTGCTCCGCTCCTATGGGTCTTAGCGATGATATATAGCCTATAACCTTCCCTGATAAATGAGCTATATAACACTGAAAGAATTTTCCAAATCGGACCAAATACAACGTCACAAACTCTACCTCTATAATATTAGTATAGATAATTCCGTTGTAGTAGTATTGCATATTGCATAGTAGTATGCAACTTTTCATCGATGTTTTCTTATGACGTTGTCACGTAAAATTATCGTCTGTAAACCGATTATGCAGGCAACCAATTTTTTCGTTTGTATTGGTTGTCACTCAGGGGTATGGGACCACACTAAATTTGAATAATATATTCAACCCCTAAGCACGGCCGTAGCTAGGGAGGGGTGCGCATTGGGAGACAATGCCCTACCTTAAAAATACCAAAAAGTAACATAAATTATTATAATTAAATTGGTTGTTCATAGCTTGAGAAAAAAAAAAGCTATTAAAAAAGCCGAACATACCATAGTTTGTGTCATTCGAGGGGCAGCTCAATTAGGATATTTTTTTACTTCCGCCCTACCTCAAATTCGACTCTAGCTTCAGCCCTGCCCCTAAGGGAAATACAGTTTATTTGATTTTCACTCATTTCTCGTCTACGTATTTTCGTGTACTTTAAACAGATTTCAATAACCTTATTTGAATTTGGTGTCCTTCAAATTTGAGAAAAATATTCCAACCCTAAGGGTGGAAAATAAAGAGATGAATAGAAGATAAGTGAACTATAAGATAATTTTAATAAAAATCGCTACAACCTGTAGTTGCAATAACAATAATATATATGATGCTTCCAACCTTACATGACAACATACACTGGTTTTTAAAATAATTAATACACGGGAAGAATTGGCATACGGTCGTTAGTTACACTTATATGCAAAAAGTAGCAACGCCTTATTTGAAATCAATTGCTTTTTTACTTTAACAGGCGCTTACTATTTAATTGTTAAGTTTTGAAACAATGTAATACAATCTGTGTACGTAAGTCAAAGCGTATTTTCTGGATCGAATTTTTCTCTTATTAATTAAGTTAAATACGAAAAAGAATTCGCACACGGTCGTTAGTTACAATGATATTTTAAACGTAGCAACGCCTTAGTTTACATCAATTGCATTATTATTTTATCAGGCGCTTACTATTCAATTGTTAAGGTTAGAAAGAATGAAATAAAATCTATATACGTAAAGCGAGGCGTATTTTCTATTTTCCTCTCTCCTTATAGAAAGGATCATTCCTTCGCTCCTGTGCTGAGAGTGGTTGCTGTACCGGTCGTGAATTTAGCTCGCAAGAGGAGTCAAGTTCTAGGGGTGGGACAACAAGTTATATTATGCTCGACTAGCGGGCCCGGTGGACAATGCATGTCCCGCCCAGATAATAAAAAAAACCATGACAAATTATATACGTAAAGCTTCCTAATGAATCACTTTATCCACTGGCGACCACATGAAAATCCGTACAGTAGTTTTTGAGTACATATATCACATAAAGACAGACAGACGCGGTAGGGGACTTTGTTATATACTACTAGGTTATTATAGGTTTGAATTGTATTTTTAAACACAAATAATCAAAAAAACCTAAAACCCGATTGCAGCGACATATAGTACTTCCAATTGTGAATCCAAACTATCCAGGGACTCACTAAAATACATACCCAATTGATATGTGAGAAATCTTTTAAAATAAGCCTAGAATCTGTTCGCAGCATTACCTAAAAAGTCCAATTAAAATTAACCTACATATATTGCCGATAAATGTCTTCCCAGTACCCCTTGTAACTTCATCGCTTAACATACTGTAAAAATTAAACTTTATCTACATTCAATTTCAATTTTCTTTTAGTTGTTTGTTTTATAAGAATTTGTAAAGTATTCGTGAAATCTGCATTCAATCTTAATTTTGTCAAATTTATTTTACTTCTGACATATAAACCACCTTTTTCACTGAGATACTGAACTTGGGATAATATACCTTTCTAACAGTGAAAGATTTTTTTAAATTACATTAGTGGTACCAAGGATTCCTCGAAAT
>MU158887.1:492976-506900 GCA_015888305.1 Antheraea pernyi | reverse complement strand
AGGGGGGGCCGCGAAACAACCTCCCTGCCTGAGGGGCAGGGGGGCACGCCAAACGTAAGTTATGGGACTATATCGAGTCCGGATTAAGAGAGTTGTTTAAATTGAAACAAAAGACGAAAATAATACAAGAAATACGGCAGCGAGACAAGTAAATAAAATGTGTAAATAGACAACAAATAAATAAATAAGTAGATAATTAAAACAAGAATTGAAAAGTAAATAAATGTATAAAGAAATGACTGAAGAATTAAAGAAATACATAAATAAATAGATAAATAACTTAGTAAACAAATAAATATACCAAGAAATAAATAAGGCAATAAATAAATACAAAGGAAAGGTCTCACTCAATTGCAAGAAACAGAACGCAGGTGTGCCGGATCGGAACAATGAAAACGAACACTCACGAAGTAATAACTGACGTCACTAAATCACGAGTATCGCGCAGCAAAGCGGACAACCGTTCCCATTGACGGCCCGATCGGAACTCCCTTGTGAAGGAGGTTGCTATGCTCGACTGTATGTATTATTTTACTCTTACGTTCCAATTACCCTTCTTCATTCTACATTCAACAATGATATTATATAACATACAACTATTATTATAATATTTATCCCTTTAAAAAACCAATGAACTATGGTCGAATGGCTACTAAGGCGAGCGCTTAAGGCACTCAGCCGATTTTTGTTTTGGCAACCAGCTCAAGGGTGCGCGGCACACCTCGGCTTGGCTGTTGCCTGTTCATGCAATTCGCGATCTATCAAAGCTAACCTAAGTTAAAGCTAAACTATTCATACCAATAAGAGTTGCTGAAACATATATGTGTACCAAGCATACATATCTCAACAACTCCTATGTGTATTTTGTATCGGAAAAGATTCTAAACTATTACAGTTCGATACGGGAAAGAAAAGAAAAACCCATCCACTTTATGTGTAAGCGTGTATGCGTGCACGTGTGTGGAGGTGATATGTGTAATGTTGTCGCAGTGATGTAAGATTTTGTGTCACTGTATCGCGCGAGCAGCGTACTCAAGGGCTCCACGCCGAGGGAACGGACCTAGGCTTGAGCTGCTGCCGAGGGGGGCCTAGTCTGGTGTGCGGGAGCGAAATTTACCCCCAGACCACGGCGGCGTGATCTGTGGTTACGCGGGCGTGGGCGTGAGCACGCTCTGTTTAGAGAGACAGGCTGGTACTGATCGTTCACTGCCGTTATTTCATCGGGAGGGTCGGTAAAAATATGTCGCGGACGTCTTTTACTACGCGCAGCGTTTGGTACGGGTTCGTATTTTGCGGCGGATACCACTAACGGACTGGGATGATTCGCGGCTTTTTCAAAATAACTAATCGTAAGTGATTTTACGTACGCCCAGATAGAAGGCATCTCTAGGTCCCTATGTAGATCAACTCTCCGGACGTACCACGGGGCACCGGTCACTTTACGTAAAACGCGGTTTTGAAGGACCTGCAACTTATGAAAATTATCTTTCGACATATGCGCAAAAACGGGACTGCTATATGTCATCACGGATCGGATACACGTCTTATACAAAGTGAGCTTGTGTCTGAGGGACATCTTACTCCTATGACAAAGCAACGGATGGAGGCGACCCAAGACCATAGCGGCTTTGTTTCGCACTCTATCTATATGTGACTCGAAATTTAAATGTTTATCTAATGTAACGCCGAGATATTTGACCTCGTCGGCCCAAGGTATATCGGTTCCGTATAGCCTGATGGGTTCGAGGTTATTATTACGTCGTAAAGTATCGAAGAGTATCGCGGCGCTCTTATCAGGATTAACTTCTATGCGCCATCGACGAAACCATTCACCGAGTGTGCAAACGGTCTTTTCGATGCGCTTCCTAGGAAAGTCCGACCGCAAGCTGGAAGTGTAAATAGCGGTATCGTCAGCATAGCAACCTACTTCGACCCGTTTAGACCGAGGTAGGTCACTGATGAACAGATTGAAGAGTGAGGGAGCGAGTATGGAGCCCTGTGGCACACCTGAGCGTATCGGGTGGGGCCGGGATAGTTCCCCATCTACTCTAGAGCGGAAAGTCCTATCAGTGAGATAATTGTGGATAATATGAATTAACTTATCGGGTACGTGAAATTTACATAATTTATGGATGAGCCCTCCATGCCAGACCTTATCGAAGGCTTTGGCGACATCGAAGAAGACTGCAATTGTGCGTTTCGGTTTACATATTTGACTTCGTCGGCCCAAGGTATATCGGTTCCGTATAGCCTGATGGGCTCGAGGTTATTACTACGTCGTAAAGGATCGAAGAGTATCGCGGCGCTCTTATCAGGATTAACTTCTATGCGCCATCGACGAAACCATTTACCGAGTGTGAAAACGGCCTTTTCGATGCGCTTCCTAAGAAAGTCTGCCCGTAAGCTGGAAGTGTAAATAACGGTATCGTCAGCATAGCAACCTACCTCGACCCGTTTAGACCGAGGTAGGTCACTGATGAACAGATTGAAAAGTGAGGGCGCGAGTATGGAGCCCTGTGGCACACCTGAGCGTATCGGGTGGGGCAGGGATAGTTCCCCATCCACTCTAAAGCGGAAAGTCCTATCAGTGAGAAAATCGTGGATAATATGTATTAACTTATCGGGTACGTGATATTTACATAATTTATGGATGAGCCCTCCATGCCAGACCTTATCGAAGGCTTTGGCGACATCGAAAAAAACTGCAATTGTGCGTTTCGGTTTACGTTTCGGGTCGGCATTAAAATTAGAGAAAATGTACTCCGTGAGGCGGTGTACTTGATTCGTGCAAGAGTAGGAGTGCGTGCAGATCAGCGACATCTTGCCCTTTATATGCTGAACTCCCACCAATGTAGTCTCACACCGGGGTGAATAATGAATAGCCGACCAATAGCGTTCGAGGTCATTAGTAACACCCCCGATAAAGTCAATAGCGCGGTATCGCAGGTCAATAGTGGTTCCCCGGGTGGCGTTGTAGTCTCGCCTCTCGGGTATGTCATAGCGGTACCGGACGTAGTCATTAACACCTTTCTAGATTTAATGTGCTTAATATATTACACCATGTGGTCATTTAACATCAGATTAGATTATGGTCAAATATTAAAGTAATAAAAAGAGTATTAAAAAAGTTATTGAACATAAATTATTTTATTCATAAATCTACTTTAAATTACTGTAACACAAATTGATTATATTTTATATATTGACTAGCGGGCCGCCGCGCCGGTCGGACGTTGTTCTGCCTTGATAATAAAAAAAGTCTAAAATTCAACCACAGCGCCACCTACCTGGTCCAATCTAAACTATTCTCGGATCCACTGGAACACGCACACAAAATTTCATCAAAATCGGTCCAGCCGTTTAGGACGAGTTCAGTGGCATACACACGTACAGGAGAAATTTATATATCAAGATAAGATAAATTACAGTATTACGCGTAGTAAGTTCGAAAAAAAAAAAAGACTGGCACATCTGTCTGTCTGTTCGCGATAAACTCAAAAACTGCTGAGCGGGTTTTCAAGGAGCTTTCATTAATAGATAGAGTGATTCACGAGGAAGGTTCAAGTATGTAATTTGTCAAGGTCTTTTGTAAATTGGTTCAAACATAACGACAGTTATTGGAAGTGTCGGAAAGAGTCAAGCCGCCTGGCAGCTTTTTTCAAAAACGGTGCCTTAGCCTTTTGGGACATAATAACATTTGAGATAATAAAAGATACAGATAATGTCGCGCGAATCAGTTACGTATATTATAATATCATTACAAAGTATAAAACGAAGTCCCCTACCGCGTCTGTCTGTCTGTCTGTTCGCGATAAACTCAAAAACTACCGAACGGATTTTCATGCGGTTTTCACCGATGGATAGAGGGATTGATAAGGAACGTTTTAGTATACAATTTGTCAAGGATTTTTTCATCATCAGGGCGGGACAACGTCTGCCGAGCCGGCTAGTAATAATATAAGATACAAAATTAAAGGATGAATTATTCAGCGATGGAGCGAACACTACTCCGTGACATGTCTGCTTTTAACACATATCATTTAGCCAACTATTAATGGCTTTAGTTATCGTTATTTACATTTATGTAATTAGAATAGTTAAGCTGTTTATTCCAACATTAGTTAAATATTGCAAATTAACATTCAATTATAATAATAAAATCAGTTGTTTTTATACCAAAAAGTTTAAGTTATATCTGTTTGATTGTGTAGTAAGCTAAAGAAAGGCGCATAAGATATTGTATTTAAAAGGCTTTTCGATTGATCGAGACTACTACAACTATATTACAAAGGTTTTGTTAACGAAAGACGTGTTTTGTTTTTGGGTTTGAGAATGCATCATCAACGTTTGCGATGCTTTACAACTGACAGAGTTAAGAGTACTGTAGGTGGTAGAGTCACGCTGAAGCTATTACTGTTTTCGGCATGAATGTGTCGGCTCGCCCGGGGTAGTACCACCCTCTCGAACACCGACGTGAAGTAACAGTGCTTGCATTGTTGCGTTTCGTTTGTGAGAGCTTCGGAGGCCCACCTCCCAACCCTTTCCTTTCTTCTCACCACCTTTCTCCTCCCTCCCTTCCCCCAAGCACAGGCTGGTAACGAACTTGCGACTCCCCTGGTGTTGTTAGTGTCCATGGATGGTGGTGATTACTTAACATCACGTGACCAACCTGTGAATTTGCTTCCTACGACATAAAAAAGTGTCAGTTTTAACCGCTCGTCAATATTCAAATTACACTATAACGAACATGGACGAAACACCTCAAACAATGGCCTTAGTATATATTTAACCGACTTCGAAAAAGGAGGAAGTTACTACGTTCGGTTGTGTGTATTTTATGTATATGTTAATCGATATCTCCGTCAATTATGAACCGATTTTAATGATTCTTTTTTTTTTGAATCGATTATATTCAGAGGTGGTCCCATATAAATTTGAAGAAAATATTAAACCCCTAAGGGGGTGAAAAATCGTTTATTTGATTTTCATCCATTCATATTTACGTATTTTCGTGAAATTGGAACCGATTTATTATACCCATTAGAAACCAGATATATTTATGGACACTAAAACTGGAGAAATAATTTTTTTTTTTCCAAAAAAAAATAAACCGCCTTCGATGTGAAACATAAATAAGGCACTAAAAAGCGAAAAATAACTGAATTATTAAATTAACCAAATTAAATAAAAAATATTAATATTCGCGCTACCTAATAATATATTAGAAGTCGATGCCAACCTAAATTTCAAATTCGTTGCAGGTAATAAAATATGTATATATACTATACAGATATACATCATGGGACACGAGAGTGGACCAAAACTTTGTTTCGATTTGTTATGTCCTGATATAGTCCTGTAAGTAGAACACTATTCAGTCTCTTGAAGCAAATTACCGACTTACTGTTCCCTCTCTACGACTTCGCACGGATGTTCTGTACTAATCAATGTAATAACATTGATGAAAAATATCCAAGCGGACAACTGGTTTTTTTAATAATATTAAACTTTTTTAAGTATTATGTATATTCCAAAGTATATATCGACGAAAGAAAGCGGAATTGTCGTAACTTAAAAAACCCAATTTTACATCAGAACCAAAAAAACTAATTCAAAAAGTCATAACTTATATTTAAAGAGATAGAAAGTTGAAAATTGGTATGTACTTATATAACAAACAGTTCCAAGCAGCCGCTGCCACACAAACAAATTAGTATCTATTTTGTTTCAAAAAAAGCATATTTTACCCTAGTTACGACTATTTTTTTAAATGTGTAGTGCTAAAACTAGGCAAAAATCAAGGTCGTATCGATGAAAAATTTGATCGTAGGAAAACGAAACCCAGAGCATTCGAAGCGGTATGTTTTTTTCATACAAGAATATGTTAAAATGTGATTTTGCCCAAAATGCAAGTTATGACATTTCCGCTTTCTCCCGTTGATATGTATAAAAATGATTTATAAGTGGTTATTTTTATCTACATAAAACTCTTAAAGTATTTTGTATTTTTAATTACATAAGAATTAATACTATATTAAAAATAATTACGTAAAATATTTTAAAAAAAATACTATAGCTTATCCTTAGGAAATAATTTAAATTTATTTTTATAACAGTACTAGCTGACGGGGTCACGCGTTGCAGTGGCTCAGTTATTATATATTGAGTTAAAATTCTTATAAAGTATTTGGTATTATGGAATAATGAGTCACCTTAAAATCTTAATATAGAAAAAGCGAGGTTAATACAACAAGTGAACCATAAAATATAGTGGAGATGAAAATGAAATTCAATTCTAAAACGTGACGCCATCTATGAGATATCTATAAAAGTTAGTCCTACAGTTTTCTGTAGGTACAGTTTAAAGCGCCATCTGTTTGAGACTGATCAAACTTACAATACAATTAATAATAATAATTAACATTGACAATAATTTAATTTGTAATTGAGGCCAAATAGAAATATAGATCTATCTCTCAAGTGAGAATAATAATACGAAAATTAAAATTAAATTTAGATAGGATTCTTATTATTATCCGCCCAGCACCCTCATGAACCATAGACCACAACAACTCTAGTACGATCGCAGTTTATTTAATCAATAAATTTAACTCTAATATGAAACCTCATACAACTTTATGTTGGTTGGTAACACTGCAAGTGCGTTATGCTTTGTTTCAGTTATCTAGTTCTGTAATGATGTCCAGCGCGAGCGTAAATGCTTCATCTTCACAGCTCATTTTCTCTCTTTATACTCACCCTCCTGAAGCAATTTTCTGTAATAGTAGGTGTATTAAATTTAGTATTGATTGTTTAATATATATAATTATGAAAATAGTAAAATAATATTATTAAATCATCAATATTCGCTTCTGTTTAAGTCAGTGGTTGTTACAGACTTTATAAATTATATTTAGATCCATTGTGTAAGAGAAAAAACTTTTGTACCGTAAAGAAAGCACCTCTCGTCTCACTGCTATGTTTATAGCTGTTGCATAGAAGACGCAATCAGAATTGGCACAGGTGTCTTAATACTTAAAAGCTTACTACACTATATGTTTCTATATAACTTGTTTTAAGAGTGGCCTTTCCACAACTCTGTAAAAATAAGTTTTTTTTTAATTATAGCACGGTAAAATGACTGCACTGTGCCTGATGGTAAGCGCAGTACTATCCAAAAACAATGGCAACCACCGAGTGACACATTATTCATCGCCGGTTGCCGCTGTCATGCCGGCCTGCGAAAAGCTGGATATGCACAGGCTGATCCCGAAACGCGACCCGCAGAAGCGACCCAGTCAGGCTGTAGAACTCTACCACCCCGCTGTCGCCATTGCCTCGTTCGTTATTCAGCAGGGTGCACGTCGTGCAGATGAGGTTGGCTTGGGTGTCTTAAGTCTTAGATGTTATCCGACAACCCTTACACCCTATCTGATCTGCTGATTTATGGCATCCACGTTATCGGAACTACAAAATGAGTTTTTGCTGTGAACGCATAAGTCAGAATGTTATTATATTAAGTAGCTCTCTTAATTGAAACAAAACACAAGTGTTAGAAAACAGGTGTAACATTAAGATTACTAACTACATGAAACTCTTATGAAAATATCTCAAACACTATTTTCCAAAAACATCCCGGACACCTAAAACACTATTTAATTTACGCACTAAAAAGGCGCTCATGAACGTCAAAATCTACCACCAACTTATTAAGAAAAACCGGCAAGAGTCTCGGTCGGGTGTATTTTTTAACATATATATATGTAATGAATATATTACTGTTACAAACGTGTTTAGTGGATGCACAGAGAGAGGTGTCAATTCCAGACATCGCCATCGTTCACATATCGATCTACCCTATAAAATAAACTCCTGACATGAAAAACCATAGAATTATGAAACCGCTTTTAACTACGCGCGGGTTTGTTACTCTATGTGAAAAACCCACTTGATATGCTTACAGTCCGCCAAATCCGCCAATTTATTCTAAAACCTATTACCTAAAAAACTACTACTGGTTGTATTGAGCCTGAAAGATTGGATGAGTAGATTTTCACAGATTCTTGTCTTTAAATAATTCCTGTCTTTTACGAACTCCAATTTATTTCGGTTTTTGCGAACTAACATTAAATTATCAAGAATATATTGGGAGAGTAGGGTTAAGATACAGAATTCCTGAAACTTAGTACTTAACGATTCGCTAGGTCTCATATTGTATATCGTTGGAAACATTTCTCAGGTTCAGGTTTCCTCGCGATGTTTTCCTTCACCGTCAGCCGATAGTGTTACCAATTTAACTTTTAATGGTGGTAGAGCCACGCTGAAACTACTACTGGTTTCAGCATGAATGTGTCGACTCGTCCGGGGTAGTACCACCCTCTCACAGAAAACCGACGTGAAGTAACAGTGCTTGCATTGTTGCGTTTCGTTCGGTCAGTGAGAGCGCCGGAGGCCCACCTCCTCTCCCCTCTCTCTCTCCGTCTCCCTCGCCTAACCCTTCCCCCAAAGGGTGACAACGCACTTGCGACTCCTCTGGTGTTGTTAGTGTTCATGGACGGTGGTGCTCACATAACATCAGGTGACCCACCTGTTCGTTTGCCACCTATGTCGTAAAAAAAAAATAGTAAATGTACGTGAGTTCCGAAGAATTCATTGGTACATGCCGGAGTTCGAACCTGCGGACATCGAAATAATATTCCACGGTCGGTCAAACCACTAGGCCACCACGACTTGTTTTTGTTTTTTTATTCATATTTTATGTTTTTTTTTTGTTGTTTTATTGTTACAAAATAATAGTTACGATCACAGTCATGTGCATACCGTGTACAGTTAATACGCCAGTCTCGTGATTCAGCCTTATGCCGCGGATGTGATGTAGACCTCGTCTAGAATCAAGACGCGTAGATGGAGGTACATCCTCTGGAATCTCCTCGTACACTGGCTCTGGAGAGCTCTGCAGTGATGTTTAATACATACATCATATATTTAAGTCACGCTTCTGGTAGTGTTAAATTGTTTTCTCGTCACGGAAGAACATCTTGTAAATTATATTATCTTATATTACTTAATAAAAATTAAATCTGTATATGGTTCATAAAATCTAGAGTTTCACCACAATCTCACATAATATTAGTTGATTATGAGGTCTGTGATGGTAACACGCTAAGCCTTAAATGATCTAGCTATCAAATACAGCTTTTGTAAGACAAACGAGCCACACAAAAGAAATTCAGTTCAGTTCAGATTATTCAGAATCAGCATTTGAATATACACAAGCCATCCGCCAAACTATGGTTTCAACGTGATGATGTCTTCCTACACCGAAAACTCAAGATCACTCTGAAAAGAAGAAAGAAAGAAACTGACTGAAGAACTTGATTCAAAGTTACGGCGATGCTCGTATACCACTGTCACTACCACTGAGATATCATTGCCACATACTGTGAATTTATTAGACAGTAGCCGACCCGTGCCCACTTCGTTGGGCGGTAATAGGCATTGTCAAGCTACAACTTTTCTCTAGAATATCTCATAATTAAGGCAGCGTTCGTAAGAAACATTTTCGTTCGACCATTTTTCTCCGACTCCCCAGATATTAGACCCTACAAACTCACAAACTTTACCTCTTTATAATATTAGTATAGATTATAGATAATATAATTAGTTAATAGCTTCTGCCCGCGACTTCACACTCGTGGAATAGTTATTTTGGGCTAAGACGTAGCAGAAACTCTCAAAAAGAAAATAAAAGAAAAGAAATATCTCGATTTTGAAACATTCTTCATCTGTGCTCCGGTCCTATTGGACTTAGCGTAATGATATATAGCCTATAACTATTCTCGATGCATGAGCTATATAACACTGAAAGAATTAATCAAATCGGACCAGTAGTTCCTGAGATTACCCCTTACAACGCCACAACGTCACAAACTCACAACGTCACAAACTTTACCTCTTTATAATATTAGTATAAATAGATGAATATATGATTGTTACGAATTTCGTGGCTTTCGAAGAAATGTGCCTTATTTTAGGATAGCCAGCTTAAACATTAAAAATGTGATTTGTAACTTATATACAGATTTATTTGAAAAAAAAAATACTATAAATATACGGACATTAAAGTAACAACGGGTTGTTGTAACAAGCATATTTATTAAGAAACAAAAGCGGCGTATACTCTTGTACTCAATATATAAAAATTGGCTAACACTATAAAGCACTCTAATTGAACGAGTTTGTAAAGGAACATGCCGTTTACATCATAGTGGGTATTTGAATGAAATGTATGAAGTTTGTACCGAATGAAGAAACAGTAACACATATTTATTAAATCATTTTCCTGCAGTTTGTAAAATACGTAAATTTAGCGCTTCCCAGATATACATAGATAGCACAACTGTGTCTTGCTATTCTTGTATAAATAATTTCTCTAGGGTTGATTTGTACTCTGCATAATGAAGCAAACTGCTCAAAATTTATTACATATTATTTATATTATGAAGTTATTTTGGACTGGTTCAACATTTGAAACTGTACTGGTACGTATTCAGGTGATCTAATATGGGATACAATATAACTATTGTTAAGGAGCTGAAGGATGAATGACATCCCTACATTGAAAGATAAGTAGATAGAATTAAATTGACAGTGAGTATTGTTGCACTAATTGCGGCCTACAAATCATCATCTTCTTACCCTTATCCCATGTAAGTAGGGTCGGCACAACATGTTTTCCTTTTCCACGCTCGTCTATCAGACGTCGTCTCAGTAATCACACCTTTTACACATATCATTTTTCACACAATCCATCCATCCTTTTTTCAGTCTTCCTCTACTCTTATATCCATCGACCGTCATACTCAAAGCTTTTCTAGTTACATGGTCTTCATCTCTCCTCATAACAAGCCCATACCATGCTAATCTATTACTCCTTAACTTCTCTGTTACTGGTGCTATTTTCAAACTTCCTTTGATATATTCATTCCTAATCTTATCCATTCTAGTAACACCACACATCCACCGCATTCGCATTCGCATCATTCGCATCTCTGCCACATGTAGTTTCTCTCATCCATCTCTCTCGTCGCCCAGCACTCAGATGCGTACAATATTTCTGGTCTTATAATAGTTTTATACACCTTCCCTTTGAGTTTTAATTGCGGCCTACAAATATCATGTCAAAAACCAAATCACTATTAGATACACACTGATTCGATTGAGAAGCTTCTAAACAATTGATATAGGATTTTTCATCTGAAGAGTGCCAAGTGCAATGTCAGCGATGTCATTCGCATCTCATATATTAATATAGATAAGTAATGTTAAATTTAACTCACGTTAGGTACAGAGGCTTCTATATCCAGACGCTGTCCTCTCCGGTATAGTAACATAGCTATTATTGCTACTATAGCCGATGTTATGGTAACACTGACTCCTAATAATATATCTAGAAATGAATAAGTACAAAATAAATTACTTTATTGGAAAATATTATGAATTTTAGTAGCACGAAGGAGACCATAACCTCTTTGCTCAGAGTTAAATTTCTTTACTCAAGTAATAGTAAGTCGATTGAGAGGAACAACGGAAAAAAGCGAGGAGCGACGAGAAGGTACATCATCATATCATTATAAGTATGAGCAGAACGATCACGTTAAAAATGAACCTCCTCCGCCCCACTTAAGCTCTTCTCAGTGCTAAACCAGTCCCAATTTACCCGATATTATTGATAATCACATTCATCATCTGTATTGCTGACTGCATTATGCCTGATGGTAAGCACAGTACAGTCCAAAAACAATGTCAACCACCGAGTGATACACTATCAATCGCAGGTCGCCGCTGTCATGCCGGCCTGCGAAAAGCTGGATATGCACAGGCTGATCCCGAAACACGACCCGCAGAAGCGATTCACTATGACGGACTTTTTCGCCATATGCATGGTGGTTGCGACCCAGTCAGGCTGTAAAACCCTATCCCCACTTTCACCATTGCCTCGTCCGTTATTCAGTGTGTACCACGGGCAGGTGAGGTTGGCTTGGATGTCGCAAGTCTTATGATGTTATTCGACAACCCTTACACCCCAAGAGAGTTCTAAGAGACTCACTGCAGGATCATATACCTTTTGCCAAAAGATATGGGTATACTCACTCTATGACGTATTGTCAAGTTCAAACTCCGAGAAATCTATAGTTTCATATTTTCCCCACATACGGTAGTACTACAAGAATATATTTTAGGTTCATGTTTCGCTCAGGATGTGTCCCTTCACCGTCAGCCGATAGTGCAAGCAATTTAAATTAGTACATATACGCGAATTTCGAAAAATTTGCTGGTACAATCCGATGTTCGAACCGGCGGACATCAGATATTCGACTAGGCAAACTGCTCAACCACCGTGACGGCCACATTGAAATTAGTTAATAAAAGCGATTTAGAAAAAAAAAATCATTATATGAATCGTTGCCAATAGAACATTATAGGCAAGTTACTGGTTATTTATAACGCATATACGTACCAAGGTTTGCCGATGAGACGTCGTTCTCATTTACATAATGTGCGATTTCGTTGGAAATATACCTTACAAATTTTGCGGTGCCGTTGTAGTAGTCCTCTAAGTAATTATGACAGTAAATGCTCAGGTCGTTTGTTATACATATGATCGCCTTTTTGCATGTAAAATTGTAATATTCTCGTCTATATATAAAAAAATGATGTTGATATACCCGAGATCGTTAAATGCAATGCTTACAGTAAACGCTCAAAATAAATTAGTCCTTAATAAGCGGTATGTAAACACGGCAAATGATAAAATAAAGAATAAAACGCACTCTTAAAATATATACTGAATCTATTGTCATGTAAATTTTGATCAGCAGCTGCAAGTATCGTGTGCATTATCAGGTTATAGTTCTAGCACAAAACATAGTATTTTATGTTGATTTGTACAGGGTTATTGGTAATTTTTATTTATTAATTTTAAATTTATTTATTAAATTACCTATATAATTATACAAACATAGCTGACCCGTGCAACTTCATCTGCATCGAATCGGTTATGTAATTATTTACGACATCACATTAGAAACCTCAAAAATAACAGTATTTCGCCATTATTTAATGGATGTTATTGTACATATAAACCTTCCTTGTCAATCACTCTATCTATTAAGAAAAATCGCATCAAAATCCGTTGCGTAGTTTTAAAGATTTAAGCATACATAGGGATATAGGGACAGAGAAAGCGACTTTGTTTTATACTATGTAGTGATACTTTATATATATTCATAAACTCAAAAATTATTCTGAAATTTTTTATTTGTTAATTAACCAAGGCCAACATTCTTTTTAAATACATCTACAACTAGAGATAATAATAATTACATGAGCGTTAGTGACTGCTGTAGTTAATAACTGTGTTGCAAGCCACTAACACTCACCGACTCAAGGGAGTTCCGATCCAGACACGGCCGGGGACGGTCGTGTTGACGCGCTCGGAGCAATATTCGATATTCGCGAGTATAGTGATACATTGTGTTGCCGTGTAATACGTAGTGTTACTGTGAGTCGCGAGTGCTGTTTTCGATTGTATTTTTATAAAACCGCAGTTTTCAGTGCGCGCCCTATATAGCGAATAATCCGTGTCGTTGCGTCGCGGTCATCGAGTGCATTACATCATGTTCGGTGTATGCAGCTGGCGTACTTCGTCACATATCCAGAGCTTCGTGTCGACGTTTTAATCGAAAATTCATTTGTTGGTTGCTCTTTTCAGAGTATTTTACGTACATTTTAAGCGCGCGCCGTGCCCAACGTGTACGGCGCATCGTGATCGACCCGACACCTACGCTGCACCTGCGCGCCAGATGTGCGCGCTGCACATTGTTGCAGAGTGAGTCATCGCTGTCGCTATTGTATTCGAGCT
>MU158887.1:476528-491058 GCA_015888305.1 Antheraea pernyi | reverse complement strand
GATATTATTATCGCGATACAGTGACTCACCTACATCACTTGAACACACATATGAGATGTATGTGTACATACATACACATGGTGGGAGGGTTTTGTTTTATTCCCTCAACGAACTGAATCGAATAGTTTTAGTTCGTTTCATTCCGATATACACGTATTCATTTGTGAATCATGCAATTTCAATTGTATGGTTCACAAATGTATATATGTATGAATAGCTTAGAATAGTTAGCTAGGTCAGACGCGACTTTTTCCAGGTAACAGCCCAAGCCGAGGTCCAAGGACACCGCCAAAACCCTCTCCCCCTGAGTGGTCGCCTCCGTGGACAGCGACTTTAGAAAGCACAGGGCGTCCACAGTGGAACGCCCCGTCCGGAAGCCGAACTGCGCGTTGACTAAATTCGGCCCCACACCATCCAGGTGTTGGACGACCCGGGAGGAGACGTTTCTCTCCAACGCCTTCCCGGCATCGT
Organism: Antheraea pernyi; assembly: GCA_015888305.1. Classification (NCBI taxonomy): domain Eukaryota; kingdom Metazoa; phylum Arthropoda; class Insecta; order Lepidoptera; family Saturniidae; genus Antheraea; species Antheraea pernyi. The sequence continues at coordinate 490,587 of MU158887.1, read as the reverse complement.
CCAGCAGGACGAGGGGCCGATACGCAGATGCGCAGTCCGGAGGACGGCCCTCCTTCGCCATCAGGTAGAGCCGCCCAAGCTTCCAGGGTCTCGGGAACTGTCCGATCGTCAGACACCGGTCGAACAGATCCCGAAGCCACCCCCCTAGATGGCCCAGCGCTAGGCTGAGCACCTTACCCGGAACCCCATCAGGGCCGGGTGCTCTCCGCCGATTGAGGAGGTGTTCAACGGCCCTCCCCATCTCCTCCTCCGTTATTGGGGGAGGACCGTCAAACACCTCCTCTACTTCCGCTCGAGGCGGAGGCATTGGAGGAGCTGGTAGCAGTGGAGGGTCGGGGAATAATTCTCCCACGAACCTCACAACCACCTCCGGCCGGAGGGTCTCCGTCGCCGGGGGCGCCCAGGATCACAGCTTCTTGCGCACGATCCTGTACGGGCGCCCCCATGGATCCCCCTCCAGCGTCTGGAGCAGCTCCTCCCATGCTGCTTCTTTCGCCCGGCTGATGGCAGCCTGCAGGGTCTTCCTGCACTCCCTGTAGCTGCCATATAGCCGGGCCTCCACCTCCGGGTCCCGGTGCCGGCGTCGGCGGCTGCGCCCGAACAGCCGCCGGGCCGCGGAGCAGGCCGCCCGGAGATCGGCAATCTCCGGCGACCACCAGTACACCGCCCGTTTGTCTGGGCGGTGTACGCTCCGCGGCATCGACGCGTCGCAGACCTCCGTGAGGGCTCCACGGAGGCGGGCTGCGGACGCGTCGACATCAGCCCCTGTGGGGGGAGGCATGGCCCACGCCTGGACGATGGCCGCCTCTTCCGCTAATTCGCGGTTGAGGCGGCTCATCGCCCAGCAGGGGAACTTCGCGCCCCTCCGGGGGCGGGTGCCAATTCCGGCTTGGGAGGAGGAGACCTCGAACCTGATATATCGGTGGTCCGATAAGGTCTCCTCCTCCTCAAGCACCCTCCACCCCCAGACACGGCGTGCGACGGACGGGGTGGCGAACGAGACGTCCACCACCGACATCCCGTTCCATCGCACGCACGTGGGGACGCTCCCCTGGTTGAGGAGGGACAGCTCTAACTCAGCTGCCCACTCCTCGACGGCCATGCCCCTCAGGTCCGTGGCTGCTGCTCCCCAGGTCCTCGATTTAGCGTTGAGGTCGCCCATGAGGACCACAGGGAGCGGCGTCTGCCGCCTGACCGCTCCCTGCAGAGAGCCGAGGAACACCTCGAACTCCCACAGGGGCCGGTTAGGGGAGAAGTACGCCACGGGCCAACACCTGCCGGGGAGTAGACGCAATGCCAGTTCGGCAGCTCCTGCTCCCCGGCCTATAGGTGATTGAAGGCACCATGGAGTTTTAGTCCGTGCAAGTCGGACGTACCCCACCCTCAGCTGCCCGGCTAGGGTGGGAATCAGTAGTGATTATTCCATGTAAAAAAAAGGTGCTATACTTATCCGATTGCTTCGGATGTTATCTGCACCGGATTCTCTATAAGAAAGTTTGAAAGCCGCGTATTACGAGTGCGAGGCTAAGATAGGTACGACGCAGCACATTCAGCAAGGTTTGACGCATAAAATTGACAACCTCCAAACATTACTCGGCCAAATTAAAATTGAAATATTCCCTTCCTTAATACTCTTCATATTACGAATACAGGAATAGAGATAAGAAAATGAAACGTTGAGAGAAAACAAATACTTCCTAAAACATTGTCATCTTACCCTTATCCCACCTTAGTAGGGTCGGCACAACATGTTTTCCTTTTCCACGCTCACCTATCAGATGTCATCTCAGTCATCACACCTTTTACACACATATCATTTTTCACACAATCCATCCATCCTTTTTTCGGTTTTTCTCTACTCTTATATCTATCGACCGTCATACTCAAAGCTTTTCTAGTTACATGGTCTTCATCTCTCCTCATAACATGCCCATACCATGCGAACCTATTACTCCTTAACTTCTCTGTTAGTGGTGCTATTTTCAAACTTCCTCTGATATATTCATTCCTAATCTTATCCAGTCTTATCCAGTTACACCACACATCCACCTTAACATTCGCATCTCTGCCACATGTAGTTTTCTCTCATCCGTCTCTCTTGTCGCCCAGCACTCAGATGCGTACAACATTACTGGTATTATAATAGTTTTATACACCTTCCCTTTGAGTTTCAGGGGTATTCGTGGGTCACAAGCTACACTAGACAACTTTCGCCATTTCATCCACCCTGCATTTATCTTAATCCTCACGTCCTTGCCTATACAACCATCGTTTTGGATCAGAGAACCGAGATACCGGAAATCAGAGCAGGTTGGTAAGTATATACCATTTAAAGCTATAAAAGAAAAGCTGGATGGACCACCGAAGTCACAAAACAAATGTTCAGTTTTTAGTCTACTGATTTTCAAACCAACATACACATACATACAGCAAACAGCATAGAACAGGGTGTCTCTACCTGTATGTCTGATGTTAACGCATCCATAACAAGAAGGAATAAATAAGGGCTTAAAGCTGAACCCTGGTGCAAATTTACAGTCACATTGAAATTATCGGTAACTCCAGCTAAATACTTCCTAGAACAACACTGATAATTAAACAATATATATATTTATACGGAGTAAAAAAAATCAAACAAAACTCTCCCAATGTTATGGGAATAACAAACAAATTCAAACACGACTTAGTAAAGACACTTTCCTTGGAAACGGAAATATAAATATGAACATGAACAAAAAAAGTCGACGCAGTCAGTATGACCGCCAACATAAGTGAAAACTCAAAACTATGGAATAAATGTGTTCTCTTTTGATTTTCTTAACTAATTATAGTGAGAATTACAATATTTCAATTTTAGTTCAATTTGTTTATTGAAATTATTAACATTAGTGTAATTTTCATATCTATTGGTATTCGGAGCGATAAATATATACATTTTTATAAAGTCTATTAATCAATGAAACGTATGATGAGCTGCAAAATATCAGTATATATAGTATTACATGTACACAGGCTCCTATACAATACGTGTCGCTAGTCTGACGTAAGCCGCGCAAACGCAATATGGCCAGTTACGCTTACTATTATTTTAGGACGCGAAATTATAAATCTATCTCCTGCCAAAAATACCGCTCGACGCGCTTAAAGAAGTACAGTAAAGAAGTACAACTGATATTTGGACAGCGAGAAGTAACACCGATGATGATATTTATATAATTATGTCACGGATCTTGCTTTTTTTTATAGTATCACGGCAAAATTGACTGCACTGTGCCTGATGGTAAGCACAGCACAATCCAAAAACAATGGCGACCACCGAGTGACACACTGTCCATCGCCGGTCGCCGCTGTCATGCCGGTCTGCGAAAAGCTGGATATGCACAGGCTAATCCTGAAACGCGACCCGCAGAAGCGAATCACTATGACGGGCTTTTTCGCCATATACATGATGGTTGCGACCCAGTCAGGCTGTAAAACCCTACCAATCCGCTATCGCCATTGCCTCGTTCGTTATTCAGCAGGGTACACCACATGCAGGTGAGGTCAGCTTGGATGTCTCAAGTCTTAGATGTTATTTGACACCCCTTACACCCCAACCCCCACTTGCTTACCTAATATCAGAAAGAAAGGAGTTCCATAGACGTACAGCTTGAAACGCAAATAATTTGTTATAAAAATTAGTGTGACAGATAAGGAATTGCAGTACACTTTGTGAGCATAGAAGTCGTGGTAAAGGATCTCTGGAACTTAACATCTGGAATTTATTCTTTAAGTAGGGAGGGGAATTGCGATTATGAAGAATGTTATGCAGGTGAGATACGATGTGGCGTTCCTCGGTACCAAATCGGTAGCCATTCAAACTTTGGGCGGTATTCAGACACATCATCATCAGCCTGTGAGAGACCCACTGCAGGGCCATAGGCCTCTGCCCGAAGGAATGTGTGACCATAATCACCACGCCAGCCCACGACGTATCGGTGATTTCAAACTCTGACAAATCCAGTTCTATTTTTTTCCCACATATAGTAGTACTACAATAACATTAGTCAGGTTCAGGTTTTCTCGCGATATTTTCCTTCACCGTCATCCAATAGTGTTACCAATTTAAATTAGTAAATGTACGCAAATTCCGAAAGATTCGTGAGTACATGCCGGGGTTCGAACCTGCGGACATCGAAATGATATTCCATCGGTCAAGCCACTAGACCACCACGACTTAGACACTCAGGCATATGATCAATTTTTTTAAGTCCATAAATAAAACGAATGCATCCACTCCGTACCCGCTCTAATTTATCAACCAATTGCTCATTAGTGTCCAGGAAGCAGACATCAGCATAATCAAGGAAAAGCAGAAGTCATGGTTTTGCATTATTTTAGTCGATATAGGTAATAAATCAAATATATAATGAACAAACCTTGCCCGCAGAAATGAGTGTTTAACTCCTCAGCGCTCTTTAAGTAAATGGCAGTTATAACTTCTGAAAAAGAAAAACGAATATGAGCTGTCACGTCATGCTTGGCACATGTGAAACATTGACTTTATTCTGTACAGGTAATGTGCATAAAAGAATAGTTTACGACAGGAAATAAATATGGCATAATCAAAAATAGAAATAAACAATTTGACGTGATAACGTTTTATAAATTGATGAACGCCGGTTGCATGCACGAAAAAGCACGACTCATTGTCACGTTCCGCCTAAGCCGAGCGTGCTAGCGAGAGCGCGGAAAAAGTGATAGAGAGGCGCGATCGGCCTAAGCGTACGGCTAGTGACGCATCTCTCTGTTCCACTCCAACGGCCGCTGCGTCCGAGTATAAGAGAGACAGCGGCAGCACACAACTGCTTCGGTGTGAAGGCTGAGGTTAGTAAAAAATACTGTCACACTACCCATTCGAATTAAATACACATAAAGAGAATAAATAATCTATCATTAGATTATGGAGGGATTAAAACATTCCAAGATACGAATATCGAATGCGATGCGGCTCCGTAATAAGTTAATCTTGATTATTTTTTGCTCTCTCAACATGATTGTTACGAAGAGCGAGCCATGAGCAAGATATTTAATAGTTATAGAAAGCGTCAGGAATGTGAGATATATTACGGTTGAGTTTTTGCCGAGTACGCAGAAATTCGCAATGTGTTTGCAATAAGTCTTTATATATATTGATGACGGTTCCATAGACAATTTATTAGGAATATGTTTTGTTGTCACAGAGAATGGGGATAAAGTTGCGAGACATTTAAATAAAGATTACGAACTCTCAACAAAAACAGTAACTCGATAGACTTTGATCGGAACCGTAACAGGATAGAGTCTAATCGGAATAGTGACACATAATAGATCAATAGATAGTTCGATGAGGTGACAACAAGACACAGTAAAATCTACGGGTAATGACCCACAACAATAATCCGTTCTAAACAACTTGTATCGTACAAGTAGAATGAACGTTTCTTGCTGCTTCAAGAGCCCGATATTAAGAGATTCGCTTCAACGTGAAGAAAGAACTTATATACTCGTAAATAGAACACATTATATGTAGCGAATATAGCTGACTTCCGACCACCTCACATATATCCACAACAAGGGTCATGGTGAAATAATAGATATGTTAGAAAGTTAAAAGTTTACCCGTAGCATCTGTTTGTCCAATTAGTTCTAATCTGATATTATTTGATGTTTGTAAAGTTTGTCCAGAACCGGTGACTACACTGCAATACACCAAAGTACCGTTGTCACAACTTTTTAAATCCATCTCCAAATATAAATCATACGGTATGTGCGTGGTTTTCATCCGTGTGATGGATTCCTTGTAGAGATCTGGAATGACAAAAGCAATGATTGAATTGTAACAGACACTTTATATTTATTGAAGAGAAACTTCTCTTTGGACGATGTTAATTGGGATTCTATAAAATGAAAATGTGTAACAAAAAAGAGATATAACCCTCTCCACTTTCTTCTCATGCCATTGTCAAACCGTGTCGGGGTTACGCTCTATGCGGTGGTGTCTATAGCCACCCTTATACAGGGTATGTCGGTTGTTATAGGCCACTTGCGCTTCCGATCGTGCAGCGATGACGGTGCCGGCACGGTGGTTTCGAATTTCTCGCCCATAGACGGGACAAGCTGTCGCGTTGTTCGCGGGATGGGCGCCCCCGCAATTAATGCAGAACGCCAGGTCTTCTCTAAGGCGATGCCACTGGTGTGCGGGGTGAGGCCCCATACCTCACGCAGGCCATCTGTCGGTGACAGTTGTGCGAGGAATGTACTGCTGGCACTGGTGGCATTGTGCCGGTCTACGCTTTCCTCGCCACACCTCAATGGTTATACCTGTCATCCGTAATAATCACTTCGTCTCATATATGGCCGGGATGAGATCAGGCGTGCGTTGAAGGATGGCATGGTATATCCACCCTGGTCATCCACGCTGTCCTTTTATGGGTTGGACATACTCTACCGTGAAGCCCTACTCGCGAAGGGTCTGTATGTATGATGCAGTCCGGGTTTGTCTATGATGGTACGTCTCGAACCGTGACCTTTAAGCTACACTGGTTGGGTATCGAGTACGGAAACCAGCTCACCCCCTTTTGCTTATACAGGTAATTTTGTATGATACGATATTATTCTGCATCTAAGCAGGTCATTACTAATCTCAAGACATTTTACGGACTTTGAAATTGCCACGACTCTCAGACTTACACGTAAATCATGACTAAAGAATCTTTGTGACCTTAGTACATAATGCTCATGCATTGCGTCAGGGCAAAGAGAATGAACTCATATCAAACTGTGACCAGCCCTCTCTCCCATTATATTACTAATTCCGAATGCATTTGTGCGAAAACAACAAAATTGAAAAAAAGAGCGATGTATTTTCACAAACAGGTATTCTTTACAAAGCATAAATTCGGTACCTTTTGCCCTTATGAGACACCTTTTATTACTGATAACTTATCGAGTTACTATCATATGATACCGAGGACATCGAGCCGCTTCAGTTACGCGGGAACATTGCCACATTGGACGTATGCTACTGCCTCCATTATGGCGAGTATTCGAGAGAGTTTTAGTTAAGAGGAAGTCATCTCGCAGAAGGAGGCCACAGAGGTCCATCCCGCCTTGCTGCCGAGCATGGCCGAAATCACGCCCGGCAGCGAGAAATCGTTCCCTACCGCCGCAGCCAGGGTGCGGCGCTGATCGTCCCACGCTGCACACTTAGAGAGAGTGTGCTGCACGGTGTCCGTCTCAGGGCCGCACTCGTGACATGCGGCGGTCTGCTCCCTGCGCGCTATCCGGTGCAGGTACCAGCCGAAGCATCCGTGCCCGGTCAGTACCTGCACCAGACGATACGTCAGGGAGCCCTAGTCTCTATTCAACCACCCGGGCAGGACCGGACGGACGGCGTCGATGGTATATCTTCCGTAACGCTCGTTCGCCAGGCCAGGTCCCGCCCCCACCTCTCTAATTTCTCGCTGCGGGCTGCTAGGGTTGAACGCCCCGAAGACGATGGGCCGGTATGCTGACGCGCAGTCCAGAGAGCGGCCCGCCTTAGGGATAAGGTAAAGCAAGACAGCGGTCTAACAGCTCCCGAAGCCACCCCCCGAAGTGCTCCATGCAGAGGGCCAACACCCGACCCGGGACCCCGTCCAGCCTAGGCGCCGTCCGTTTGCCGCGGAGGCACTCGACCGCCCTACCCATTTCCTCCTCCGTCACCGGGGGAGGGCGGTCGAACCCCTCCGCGACAGACGCGAAGCGCGGAGGCATGGGAGGAGGAGGCCGTTCCGGAGGGTCGGGGAACAGCTCCGCCACGGAGGGCTGTCACTCTGCCTTGCTATAATAAAAAATATCACAGTTTCCACATTGAGTCCGCTCGTAAGAACGCCAGAACAACAAACGTACAAGTGACATGAAATCAATGATTCACGTTGTATCTTATTGTTAGAAGCTAAAAAGATAAAAATTGCTTTAATTAAAATAATAAATACGTACTGCTATGTATGTTCCATTGCATATATATTCTTTTATTCTTCGTTTTCTCGCTGCATAACAATTTAATCTTATCTCCTACATTGTAACGCAGTATACCGTCATCTGAGGATAAAGGTGAATTAAATATATATTTATTTATATAAATCAGGAAGGCAACTACTTCACGTGCATTAATAGTTAACAATAAGTTTTTGTTTCCAAAATAATTAAAAGGTTTTATCATTGCATAATTAAAATGTTATGGACGGCGTCAGTTTAAGCTTACGTTGTTTACACTAGTCGTACACTCTATGATAGATAACAGCGCAATTGCATTTACTGAATTCACTTTTGAAGTGAAAATTTCTGTAAGCGCGTTGACCAGTATTATTATTTGGCAGGAGAGAAGCTTATAATTTCGGTAAGCATGAACGGTCGCATTGCGTTTAAGCAGCTAGCGTCAGACAAGCGACGCGTAGTACAAGAAGCATGTGTACATTAGACTGGACCAAAAAAATAAACATTTTTTTTAAAAAGTATATCGAAAATATTATTTGGGATGACAAAAAAACAATGTTGTGAGAATTTGAGCCCTTAATATTTATATTAAGAGGTCTTCGCAACTTTTGATTTTTTTTCCGGAGCGGGTTTTTGTCTCATAACTCCTAAACCGTCGAGGTAAATGAAAATGACTAAGAGACATTTTTTTAAGAGAATTTAATTGTCTAAAAAAACTGATTGAAATTTTTTGTCAGATGAACCGTTTTCTCATAACCACGCCTTGAAAATTGGTATGATTTTAGAATTTAGAATCGACAGGTGGTAGCTAGAGGCAGAGTTGGAAAAAGTCCTACCACCATGCTACGGCTTTCATCACTGTGTTTTACTTCACTGGAAGCTCCAAGCTCTATTTCGAGTGATTTGGTATTCCTCCACTCTACCTTATTACCTTATAAACATTATAGTTATAAATGGAACAAATGGAGCAATTGTCTTTTCCCATGTCTTTGCATTTTGTAAAGGACCGGCATGATCTAAATACACTGTAACAAACTAATCGTCCCATGTTTCAGACTTAGCAAAACCAGTAAGGGGGTGTAAGTGGTGTCAAATAACATCATAAGACTTGAGACACCAAAGCTAACCTCACCTGCACGTGGTGCACCCTGCTGAAAAACGAACGAGGCAATGGCGAAAGCGGGGTGGTAGGGTTTTACAGCCTGACTGGGTCGCAACCACCATGTATATGGCGAAAAAGCCCGTCATAGTGATTCGCTTCCGCGGGTCGCGTTTCGGGATCAGCCTGTGCATATCCTGCTATTCGCAGGCCGGCATGACAGCGGCAACCAGCGATGGATAGAGTGTCACTCCGTGGTCGCCGTTGTTTTTGGACTTTACTGTGCTTACCATCAGGTAAAGTGCAGTCACTTTGCCGTGCTACAATAAAAAAAAGTAATAGTTTCTTAGGTAATAGTGTTAGGTTTTACAATAAAGCCCCAAAACATATTACCGATTTGTCGGACTGTAAATTTAAGCGCCATCTCAAGCATGTTTAGTGTTGAAAGGCTATTATAGAGTGGATCAATATGTGAACGATGGTGATGTCTGGAATTGACTCCTCTCTGTGCATCCACTAAAAACGGTATTGTAACGTATAATGTATTCGAGATATATATGTTTTAAAAATATGTACTCGATCGAGTTTCTTGCCGGTTCTTCGCGATGACTGGGTTATTTTCCGAACCGGTGGTAGTTCTGACGTTCATAAGCGCCTTATTAGGGCCTAAACTGAATAATGTATTTTTGATTTGATTTGACATACAAATCAATATATGTATGATCGTCATCTTTATACGGTTTACTGCGAAACTAAAATTAATGACAACGAGAAATGCTTTATTCAATTTAGATCCTAAGAAGGTGCTATGAACGTTAAAACTGATGGTTTCTAGTAGCTAATTGAAAAAAATAGACAAAATCGAAACGAATCTGCAAAAAACTCGATCGGATTTATCTTTTCACCGAATATATTTCTTAAAAATACATTACAATTTAAAGCTCTTTTAGCGGATAAATAAAATTAGGAGTTAATTCCAGATGCCACGACTAATCACATGTTAATTTTCTTATATATAAAATTCTCGTGTCACAATGTTACTAACCATAGTCCTCTGAAACGGTTTGACCGATATTTATGAAATTTTATATGCATATTCCATAGGTCTGAGAATCGGCTACTATCTATTTTTCATACCCCTAAGTGATCAGGGTTGTTCAACACTAACATTTATTTTTTATTTTTTTAAAATTTTATTTTGTTATAATGAGGCTTTAAAAAATACATACAACCCTAAATTTTCACCCTTCTAACACTAACCCATATTTTTTAATAGTTATTTTAGTAATTAATAATTTTTCATCCCACTCGATAACTGATCAGTTATTTTGAAAATTATTTCACTATTAGAAAGGTATATTTGATTACGTTTTATTTAGGTAAATATATATTATATAGTAAATAGGGTGTGGAGGTGAGGGTCAAAGGAGCAATGCAGCGGATATCGGGAAGACATTTCTTGCCAATATATATATAGTATACACACATCAAAAAAGTCTAAGCAACATGCGTGATATGACAAATTTTACTATTTATATTAATTAATTTCTAAGTATTTACTCAAACAAAGTGCGTAGGTGAGTAAACTTTTTTGTTATTGATGACATACTGACTGGTTGTAAAAAAAAAATTGATTATGTTTTGTTTTTTCATAAAATTCAAATGACTGCGAATTTGTTTGAATTTAAGTGCGTTTTAATTGCTACGTTTAGTCTTGATTTTATAATTTTACCATTTTACCAACCATTTAAATAAAGTTAGCGACAAAATTGAATTGTTAGATATTCTTTACGATATTCCCACCGATACGTCACGGGAATCGCACTCGTCGATATGAATGGTGTAGAGAACGCATAACATGGACCCAGGAACAATGGGATAAAATTATGTTTTCCGATGAGTCGCGATTCGGGTTTAAGCCTGATACAAGAAGGGTGCGAGTATATCGTCGGCCCGGAAATACTGAAAGACTCAGGTGCGTTCAGGAAGTTCATCCATACAGCGGCTCAACAGTCATGTTATGGGCGGGTATTATGAAGAACAGGCGAACTGACCTGTTGTTGTCGCTTCGTCCAAGTCCTTCAAAACACGTCTCTGGAGCATGTCCCATGCATGCTCGATGGGGTTGAGGTATCTGGCGATTGTGCAGGCCAGGGCAATACCCGGTTGTTCTCCGTTGCAAAGTATTCACTGGTTCGCCGAGCTGTATGTGAACGCGCATTGTCATGCATTAACCTAAAATCGGAGCCAAAGGTTTGTGCAAATGGGTAGACATAAGGTCTGAGAATATCCTCAATGTAATTTTCAGCATTCATGTTTCCATTTACAAAAACGAGCTCAGTTCGCCTGTTCTTCATAATACCCGCCCATAACATAACTGTTCCTGCACAATCGCCAGATCTCAACCCCATCGAGCACGCATGGGTCATGCTCCAGAGACGTGTTTTGAAGGACTTGGACGGAGCGACAACAACCCAACAGCTGAAGGATTTGCTACAATTCCATTGGGAGCGAATACCGCAAGATGACATAAACAGTCTCATTAATTCAATGAATAATCGTTGCCGACAAGTTCTGAATAGCAGAGGAGCCCATACTTTGTATAAAATTGTTCTATTCTTTCACAATAAATACATTTTCTTTAGAAATTTCAATTTGTAAGAAAAAAGTTTAGTTTCTTATGTATCTTAGTTTCTACAGTATATTCTAATATTGTTCATTTCTGTTATTAAAAGAACTTGTAAAGACAACAGGTGTTATTTTTACATCATAGAACCCTAAACATATTATTTTAAAAATAAAATACAACGTTATAATGTGAAGAACCATCCTAAAATATAAATTAGTACATGTTGCTTAGACTTTTTCGACGAGTGTAGTTTCGAGTCACAATTGGACCCGATAAGTTACGCTACAATCGGCTTTTAGGTTTTTTAAGATTTTTAGCGTTTGGAAATAAAATTGGAACCGGTAATAACCTATTTGGTGCAGACGAAGTTGCACGGGTCAGCTAGTTATACTATAATAATAGCTTTATTTACAATTAATTCCGCTTGACATGATGCTTGAACATACTATCCGGCAAATATGTAATATGCTTTGAGACTTTGTCGTAAAACCTAATAACTATTAATTAAATGCTGTTTCTAGTCCTACTTGGTCCTTTTTACATAGAATAACAATTTCGTCAATGTTTCTCGTTTTTAATTAATGCTGATGTTTTTTGAGCGAAAACTTTATATAAAACTTACCAATGCTCTTGTGTTTCGGTGATATAACTTCGGTTCTCAAATCAAAGATTCCTGAAAACAGTGATGTATATTATAATTCTATTCTAATGGATCTGTGTAAAGTACAAGGCATTACAGATAATAAACCAGGCGGAGCTGTAATAAATTGAATACATAATACATCTATAAATTAAGTCAGAAAAGTTTCATGAGTTCGTATACAATAAACCGACGACGCATAGGTTTTGTGAAGACGCATATATAAATCTAAACTATCACTACATATTATAAAACAAAGTCCTTTACCACGTCTGTCTGTCTATCTGTCGGTCTGTTCGCGATAAACTAAAAATTACTAAACGGATTTTCATGCGGTTTCCACCAGTAGATAAAGTGATTCATGAGGAAGTTTTTAGCTTAGCAAATAAATTTAGTTGTTTTTAATCGCTAAACGCGGCTAAAGTAGTTCTCACCAAACGTAAGAAACCTAGGTGTAATAAATTAGGGACGGACAACTAGCCAGCCATAAATAAATGGATAATAGATAACAAGCATCGAATAATTTTAATCTTAAAAATTTCATTAAAATCTGTTCAACCGTTTGGGAGGAGTTCTGTCAAATACACATGAACATGTATATATAGTATATTAAAAACTATACCTTTATAACAATGGCCTTCAGAGTGAATCTTGATAGTAACAACAGCATCATTAGGTATTGGATACATTTTATCAAATTCTGTAAAAAATATACATAGATATTACAACTGCATTATGTAGTGACACACAATTATATTACCTAAAACGTATAATTATGTCCTCTGGGTGTATCATCAGATTCATTTTTGATTTTTAAAATATCGTTTAACGAAATAAGAGCTCTTGCGCAGGAAGCCGATTCATGCATTCGCAGTTCGACCCTTCTTGGTTCCGGTTCCACGCTAAGCCCACCCTCGCCCTATAACCACATCGTTCTCGCTCAACATACTAATTTCTCTATTCCCAAGGGATCAAAAACAAAAATACTTCAATCAATTTAGGCCCTAAGAAGGTGCTTATGAACGTCAAAACCACGTTCGTAAGGGAGTGTCAATTAATTTCGTAAGGTGGTAGAGCCGCGCTGAAACTATTACTGGTTTCAGCATAAATGAGTCAGCTCGCTCGGGGTAGTGCCACCCTCTCACATAAACACCGACGTGAAGTAACAGTGCTTGCATTGTTGCGGTTCCTTCGATCAGTGAGAGCGCCGGAGGCCCACCCTTACCCTTCCCTCCTCCCAAACACAGGCTGGCAACGCACTTGCGACTCCACTGGTATTGCTAGTGTCTATGGACGGCGGTGATCACTTAACATCAGGTGACCCGCCTGTTTGTTTGCTTCCTATAAAATAAAATAAAAAAATTGCGTGCGACGATTTTGAGCATAGGGATGGAGGCATGCCTTTTTTTTTTTTTCATCTCCTATTGGCTTTAGCGTGATGATATATATGATGATAGCCTTTCTCGATTGAGCTATCTAACAATTAAATAATTTTTCAAGGACCAGTAGTGCCTGAGATTAGCGCGTTCAAGCAAGCAAACTCTTCAGTTTTATAATATCATCATCATATATATTAATATGTGAAGCCCAAACTTTGTATCCCTTTTTAAAGGAATTGCGTGAACGGATGAACGTGAAACTTGGCATAGTTAAAGTTTATATGGAGGAGAAGTGCAGAAAGCTATTTATTTTA
>MU158887.1:431074-476044 GCA_015888305.1 Antheraea pernyi | reverse complement strand
TATACGCTCCGCGGCATCGACGCGTCGCAGACCTCCGTGAGGGCTCTACGGAGGCGGGCTGCGGACACGTCGACATCAGCCCCTGTGGGGGGAGGCGGGCCACGCTTGGACGATGCCCGCCTCTTCCGGTAATTCGCGGTTGAGGTCAGTGCGGCGAACGAAACGTCTATTGCCGAACCCCCGTTCCATCGCACGCACGTGTGGACGCTCCCCTGGTTGAGGAGGGACAGCCCTAACTCGGCTGCCGACTCCTCAACGACCATGCCCTCGGGTCCGTGACTGCCCTTCCCCAGGTCCTCAATTTAGCATTTAAATCCCTCATGAGGACTACGGGGAGCGGTGACAGTCGTCTGACAGCTCCCTGCAGGGAGCCGAGGTACTCCTCGAACTCACTGTCCCCACCCTGACCCGGACGCCCTCCACACAAATGTGCCCCCCGGAGGTGGCCCCCGCCGAGGCCCGTGAAACATTAAGGCCTCGGTCTTGTTGAGGGCCACCTCGAGGCCCAGCCTTCTTATGCGCCCGACCACGAGAGTTACGGCCTCCGTGGTCAGGCGCACCAATTCCGGGAATTCCCCACCCCGGGCTACGACTAGAGTGTCGTCCGCGTAGCAGATGAGGCGCGCTCCAGAAGGGAGCGCGCCGCGGAGGACCCAGTCGTAGCCCATGTTTTGCAGGAGTGGCCCTAACGCCGACCCCTTCGGAACCCCGCACGCCGTGTTGCGTCGGACCATCCGTCCTCCGGCGTCCACGAAGGCGACCTCTCTGTCTTCTAGGTACGCCTCCAACAGCCGCCGCAGATACGGGGGCACTCCGAAAAAGCAGAGTGCCTCCCGTATGACAGCATGCGGCAGGCTGTTGAAGGCGTTGGCGATGTCTAAGCCAATCGCCCTCCCCATCTCGTCCTCCATGACTGGGGAAGTGTCGATCGGCGCCTCTTCTACCACCTGAGGAGGAGGCATGGGAGGAGGGAGGAGCTCCAGAGGGTCGGGGAACAATGCTCCCACGACCCTCTCAACCACCTCCGGCTGGAGAGTCTCCAATGCCGGGGGCGCCTGGCCGCGGAACTTCTTCCAGGCCATCTTGTACGGGCGCCCCCACGGATCCCTCTCCAGCATGGAGGCATCCCTATCCATATCATGAAAATTGTCTCAACCCTCTCCTAAACTAATGCGAGATCTTTAATAATTTATATTTTCGCTATACATTCATTGGATTTATACCATAAAACACCAATCGCCATATAATTTTTGTTAAAACTTTTATTTGCTTAACCAAGATGCACGACATAATTCTGGAATCAGACACGCCCTTTGACGTTTGTTACACCCGGTGAATGCTGACATGGTCATTTAAAATTGTAAAACAATAGAGAAAAGTCAGTCTTTAAGACCACCGTAACTTGATAATAAAACTTAATGCCCGATTACCTGATTTACTATACTGGATCCTTAAGATTTCAGTAGGTTCACAGTTCCAGGTAAGGTCCTTTTTTTTCATTGATATATAATAACTATAATTATTGGGAACCTTAACTTCATCCTTTACATAAACTTGTATATCTTTCTTTACTATACCTTCTCGAAACACTCTCTCTGCGAAATATAACAATAGTACAGAATATAACAGTGCTTTTAGTTCAAGCAGGTTTTGTTACGATATTTATATATATATCTTTATCTATTTATATATTTATATATATATAGATATATATAGTCATTAGATTATTTTTTTGGTATATTTATACATTTAATACGTGCAGATTACTGGATATGTGAGCTCATATTTTGTGTAGTTTGTTTGAAACAGAGCCAATGTAAGCACGTTTCATAATGCTGCTGACTGTTTCCACGCGATCGGAAACGACCTGTGATAGGAATAGGAAAGTCAGCGAGAACAAGAAGAAAAATGTTACGATCAATTACCCACATTGTGCTCTGTTCGATGTCAGTTGTTAGCACCAATGAATTACAGTGTTCAAGGACGATGACAATGAACCAACTGGGACGACGCGAGTGCCGAGAGCGATCAGAAAATAAAAATGCCTCCTACCCTCGTTGGCACTATATTTGCTACATTAACGCGGTCGAAACAGCCGCAGTGTATCCAAAAGATGACAAAATAAATACCCGAAAAGCCACTTTTCGGCCAGAGTATGTTGCCTTCGCTAAATACATGAAGAATAAGTTATATTTTATGCTTTAAACTAACAAATACTAACAAATTTTGAACAAAATTATCGATTTTAAATCTACGGTACAAATGTTTTAGCAAGGCTTTCCAACACGCACAAACTTATGTTTAACAAAACAATATATATATATGGAGTAGGTTTGCATTGTAATAATTTTTAAAGATACCAAAATTTCACTTGTATATTTAAGATTTCCAAGCAATACATAAACGTGTTCAGAATGGATCGCGAATGTTGCCAAACAAAAACGAGATGACTTTTATAGGCCAGGTAAGAATTCGGTTATATATTCGGACCACTTTGATAAATCGAATTTGTCTAAGGCCTTTGATTGCGTTGACCATAGTACGCTTATTTTAAAATTAAAACATTATAGTATTTGTAGTCTTAGTAGCCTTCTAGTCTCTTATTTAAAAGATGATTGTCAGAAAGCATACATGGGGTAATCTCTGCAGGATCTTTTGCGTGAATTGGCGTCCCACAGGGCTCTATTCTAGCACCGTTCTTGTTTTTAATATACATATATGATCTTCCGCTAATGGTCAATAACTGTGCTGATATGGTGATTTTTGCAGATGATACTTCAATTATATTGAAAGTGAAAAGGATAGATTCAGAGGTTAGATATCTAAATAATACTTTAAACGAAGTTTCTCGTTGGTTTGCATTTAAAAAAGGCAGTACTAAATACAGATAAAACAAAATGTATGGGATTTACTTTGCCTAATGTTGCACGAGCTGATAGTAGTATCAAGATCGAAGAAAATTTTGTAGGATTAGTTGATAACTAGATTCAAAATTACAATGGGATTTTCACACTAAGCAATTGGCAAGCAGATTAGTTCTGCTGCATTTATAGTACGTAAGCTTTGCTAAGCTAATTGCCACTTCTAGGTTAGTCTACTTCGCCTACTTCCATAGGTTAATGTCTTACGGCATTCTGTTGTGGGGGACAGCATCTGTGGTAGACACCATATTTTTATTACAAAAACGGGCAGTTCGAACAATATACAATATGGGACCTCGCGAAACCTTAAAGGCCAAGTTCCAGGAATTCGGTATCTTAATTCTGCCTTCCCAATATATTCTTGACAATTTAATGTACGTCGGCAAAAACTTAGATAAACTGGATTTAGTAAAAGATCAACATAATTTAAATGCTAGAAACAGCAACAAATTAGAATTAACCTAGAATCCCGAGCACAACAACCGGAGCCAATTCAGATAAAAACTATTATATTGGCACAATGGGCTGCTCCTGTGGCAGTTGTGTGGACGTGAGGGGACGCCCATGCCTCGCCTACTATTGTCGCACAGCAAGTGACAACAAAGACGCAATAATTATACCGGCTTACAGTTTTTATTTCGCATTATCTTTTAACCAATTCTATCACTTAACACACTGTACAAAAATAAACTTTTTCTGTATGAAGTTTCTATTTTGATTTAACTACTTGTTTTTATAAGAATTTGTAAAGTATTCATGAAACATGTATTCGTACTTAAACTTGTAAAATCTATTCTACATTCGACATAAAAACCGTCTTTTTGACTAAAATATTAAACTTAGATATATGGTGCCGCGGAGTTTTTGTAAAGCTAAAGGTAATGAATACTTTTGCTATAGATTATATTCCTTAATTTAAACCGTTCAAGCAGCGCACGTCGTATTATAGAATTTATGCAAGAAAACAGAATTACTGTGATAGATATATCGAAATGCATGTAGTTGCAGCTGTCTTGATTAATACTCACCGGTGTTATATATAGTATAATAATAAATAGCGTCGGTAGGAATTCCCGCCATCTCGAGATAGAATCCTATGGAATTATCCTGTTTATAAAACATGTCAATGGGTTGTGCGTTTCCTGAAAACCGATTAAAATCGAAAATACTTTATTCAGTTTCAACCCTGAAAAGGCGAGTATGAACGATAAAATTTTATGGCCATTTTTCATAAACAACGCATTCGTAAAGAAGAACCGGCCAAAAACTCGATCAGATGTATGGTGTAACTAGAATGGATAGGATTAGGAATGAATACGTCAGAGGAATATTGAAAATAGCACTAGTCACAGAGAAGTTGAGGAGTAATAGGTTAGCATGGTATGGACATTAAATCCTAAAACCTAGACTAGTCCCGGAGTTTTATAAAGCAGCTTCTGCTTTTTCACGTGAATTATTGTAGTACATACATATCACGTTTGCTATAGGTATGTTTATCGCTAGAGTGCTCCGCCTTAAGCAAAGCGTACTGGTGATGATGATTCGGGCTTCGATCGGCTGATCGCTATGCGAGTTGCGTTGAGGAGTTGTGAGCACGGCTTGATAATCAGCTTGGCGTGAGATTTTGTCGAGATGAATGCGATTTCATGGCGTAACTACATTCTATTGGATTTATCGTAATACCAGACTATATTGAAATGGTCTTCTGGTGGTCTTGTCACTATACG
This sequence comes from Antheraea pernyi, assembly GCA_015888305.1. Classification (NCBI taxonomy): domain Eukaryota; kingdom Metazoa; phylum Arthropoda; class Insecta; order Lepidoptera; family Saturniidae; genus Antheraea; species Antheraea pernyi. The sequence continues at coordinate 471,396 of MU158887.1, read as the reverse complement.
GACAAAGATACCGGTTTCCTTAGATGGAAACATAAGTCATATGCTTTAATGTAGTGTGATATTTGCATGTAGATTTTCTTCTAGTTTGGTGGTAATTTGACGTAGTAATTGTCAAGCCTCATTGATGCGCGATGTTGTTTTATGCACTGTTCACGTGTGCATGGCTCCGCCCTAATGAAAACGCCGGTGTTTATACATGGCCGTGAGAGTAATTGCAATATTGTTGGGCTTGTTGTTTTACTGTCAGGGTGGCTCGTGTTACATTCGGCGTGGAAAGTGTCATGGCAGATTTTTTTGCGCTAGTTTCGTCTTGATATTTCGTAGATTGTGATTGACGGAAGAAATTGTAATCTTCTTGTTGGTAACGGACACGATGAGTAGCGCACACATAGCGTTTTACGTAGATTTAGTGATATTTCCTATATAACGTATATAGATTTTATTGATATTTCTTACATGATAGAAATAAATTTTATTCATATTTCACACGAATATAATAGGATATAGCTATAAATTGCAGGTACACATTGATGGTAGGTGGTAGAGCCACGCTGAAGTTACTACTGGAATCAGCATGAATAGGTTGGCTCGCCCGGGGTAGTACCACCCTCTCACAGAAAACCGACGTGAAGTAACAGTGCTTGCATTGTTCTGTTTCGTTGGGTCAGTAAGAAGGTGGAGTTGGCTAAGGCGGATACCGCTAATACCAAGAAAAAAGCGGCTAGGCTCAGCGTGACAAGATCGTCCCGACTGAGACGCATTAGCGAGTCAGGAAAAATTCTGGATTCCAACACGGAAGTGGAGAAGGGCGGGGCTCTTAAGGTGAGCGCGAACCGCAGGAGGACTTCCCGGAAGTGCGGGAGTGGCCGTGGAGTCATGGGAGAGGCTGACGGGTCTTTTGTAGTTGCCCCACTGTGCATAAACTGGGCCGAATTACCGGTCCCAGCGGTGTTGACGGGTGGCGCGGCGTGGTCCACCGTTGTGGGCCGCAAGAAGAAGGCGACAAGGGCCCAGGCAGCCGTGCCGAGGGCCCTACCACGGCTCCCGAGACCTCGCCTGCGAGGCAGAAGCTGCCTTGAGCCCACCAATTGCCAGCGGTCATCTTGACCCTGCAGGATGCCGCAGCCAGCAAGGGGGTTGGCTATAGGGAGGTCTTGGTGAAGGCGCATGAGCACGTGGCCTTGCCCGACATGGGCAAAGCAGATGTGCGGGTGAGGCTAACGGCCACGGGGCCCCGGAAAATTGAGCTACCGGGCCAGAATAAGGAGAAGGCCGCCGAACTGGCCCGGGAGTTGGAGAAGGCCCTGGACGGAGTCGCCACGGTCAACGTCCCGACCAAAAAGGCGGACATCCGGATCGTCGGTCTCAACGATTTATTGTCCCGGGACGAGGTCCTGGCGATCGTGGCGGCGAAGGCCAACTGCAGGGTGGCCGACATCAATGTCGGCGAAATAAAGAAGAATTGGAGGGGTCTTGGTGCGGTCCATATGACGCTCCCCACGGCGGCGGCCGGGGAGCTCATCCAGGCTGGCAAGATTCTGGTCGGGTGGAGCGCGTCCACCTGGTGGACGAGAAACCCATGCGTTGCTTTAAATACATGGGCTAGGGGCACACCCCACCCACACCCGCCCTCTGGGCCCCTCCTCGTCCAGCAGAGGTGACGGCTGCTACCGTTGTGGCGCGGTGGGCCACAAAACGGCTGACTGCAAGGCAGAGGTGGCCTGCTGCGCAGTATGCCCGGAAGCGGGGAGGCCCTCGGGGCATGTGATGGGGAGCCGTACTTGCAGGCCCCTCATCACCAAGGGCAGGGACCTCCCACCTGTAGGAAGCCCGAGGGTGGTGGCCGCCAGGTGGGAGGAAGTAGCAATGGACCAGTAATGGATCACACCATTTGCAGCTTCCTCCAGGCGAACCTCAACCACTCCGCCGCTGCACAGTATCTCCTCGTGCATTCAGTGGCGGAGTGGGGTATCGGGCTCGTGGTCGCCGCGGAGCCCTACTTTGTTCTCTCCCAGCCGCAGTGGGCTGGAGATCGAAACTCCTCCGTGGCGATCGTGGCTGGTAGGGGGCGGCACGATGAAGACAATAGAGATCTCGAGCCGCCCCAACTATAGCGACAGACGACATACACCGTGGGGTTTTAGTCCGTGCGACTCGGACATAACCCACCCTCTCCCCTGGGAGGGTGGCGTATCCATAAGGGATTTCCCACGTTAAATAAAAAAAAGTCCCTGGCGGCAAGAGAAAGTGGGGTCGGGTTCGTGACAGCCGTCAGGGGAGAGAGGAGAGAAGTACTCTCTCCAACAAGCCCCTGAGTCAGTTCGAGGCGTACCTCGTGTCCCTGCAGGGAGCTGTCAGATGGTTGTCGCCGCTCCCCGTGGTCCTCATGGGGGATTTAAATGCTAAATCGAGGACCTGGGGAGTGAAAGTCACGGACCTTAGGGACATGGCCATTCAGGAGTGGGTAGCCGAGTTAGAACTGTCCCTCCTCAACCAGGGGAGCGTCCACACGTGTGTGCGATGGAACGTTGGGTCAGTGATAGACGTTTCGTTCGCCGCCCTGTCCGTCGCACGCAGTGTCCTGGGGTGGAGGGTGCTTGAGGAGGTGAAGTCCTGACCTTATCGGACCACCGATATATCCACCTCCCAAGTCATGAACTAGCGGAAGAGGTGGCCATCGTCCAGGCGTGGGCCATGCCCTCGCCCACAGGGGCTGATATTGACGCGTCCGCAGCCCACCTCCGTGGAGCCCACACGGAGGATTGCGACGCGTCGATGCCGCGCAGCGTACACCGCCTATTTATCTGGTGGTCGCCGGAGATTGCCGATCTCCGAGCAGCCTGCTCCGCGGCCCGGCGGCTGTTCAGGTGCAGCCGCCGGCGTCGGCATAGGGACCCCGAGGCGGAGGCCCAGCTGTATGGCAGCTACAGGGAGTGCAGGAAGACCCTGCAGGCAGCCATCAGCCGGGTGAAAGAAGCAGGGATCCTTGGGGGCACCCGTACAGAGTCGTACGAAAGAAGTTACGCTCTTGGGTGCCCCCGGTGACTGAGACCCTCCGGCCGAAGGTGGTGGCGAGGGTCGTGGGAGAACTTTTCCCTGGCCCTCCGATGCTACCAGCTCCTTCCATTCCTCCGCCTCGGGAGGTAGTCGAGGAGGTGCTCGATGGGCCTCCCTCTCCGATAACGGAAGAGGAGATAGGGAGGGCCGTGGAACGCCTCCTCAACCTGGCAAAGAGCGCCCGGCCCTGATGGGGTCCCGGGTAGGGTGCTCGGCCTTGCTTTGGGCCACCTAGGGGGTGGCTTCGGGAGTTGTTCGGCCGGTGTCTTACGGTCGGGCAGTTTCCAAAGCCCTGGAAGCTTGGGCGCCTTTGCCTCATGAAAAAGGCGAGCCGCCCTCCGGACTGCGCGTCCGGGTATCGGCCCCTCGTCCTGCTGGACGACGCCGGCAAGGTGTTGGAGAGGGTTATCTCCTAGGGTGTGCTGCGTGGGGGGAGCAGCGCCGCATCCTGGCGGCGGCCATGGGAACGGACTTATCGCTGCCGAGCGTGGTCTCGGCCATGCTCGGCAGCGAACAGGCTTGGCGAGCGATGGCCTCCTTCTGCGAGGAGGTCATCTCGCAGAAGGGGGAGGCGGAGAGGGCCCGCGAGGCAGACCCTCAAAGCGGCCGTCTCCGCCAAAGGAGGACAGGCAGGAGGAGAAGGCGCTTCGCCCAACTCCTCCTGCCACCGTAGCCGGACCTGAGGGGATGGGGTAAGCATGGGAGGGGGGGAGTAAGAGCATTGCTTACTTTTGCTGACCAGGTAAAGGGGGCGGTTGAGGGTCTTGGCGGTGTCACTCGACATCGCTAACGCCTTCAACACCCTGCCGCATGGGGTCATACGGGAGGCGCTTCGATATTTCGGAGTGCCCCCGTACCTGCGGCGGGTGCTGGAGGCGTACCTCGAGGGTAGGGAGGTTGCCTATGTGGACGGCGACGGGTGGATGGTCCGGCGGGCGACAGGGCGGGGGGTTCCACAGGGGTCAGCCCTGGGGCCACTCCCACTCCTGTGGAATATGGGCTACGACTGGGTGCTCCGCGGCGTGCTCTCATATGGAGCACGCCTCATCTGTTACGCGGACGACCCCCTAGTCGTAGCCCGGGGGGGAGACTGGAGGGAGGTGGAGCGCCTGGCTACGATGGCCACAACCCTCGTGGTCAGGCGCATAAGGAGGTTGGGCCTCGGGGTGGCTCTCGAGAAGACCGAGGCCCTACTCTTTCACGGGCCTCGGCGAGGGCCACCACCTGGGGTTCACATAGTGGTGGAGAGCCCCCGGATCAGAATGGGGATCCGGATGAAATATCTGGGGTGAGGATGGGCGCTGGCGGTTCGGGCTCTGACCGCGAATTGCTGGGCGGCTGCGGCACTCGGCCGGTTGCTCCCCAACGTAGGGGGACCGGGTCGAAGAGCGCCCGGCCCTGATGGGGTCCCGGGTCGGGTGCTCGGCCTTGCCTTGGGCCACCTAGGGGGGTGGCTTCGGGAGCTGTTCGACCGGTGTCTTACGGTCGGACAATTCCCGAAGCCTTGGAAGCTTGGGCGGCTTTGCCTCATAGAAAAGGCGGGCCGCCCTCTGGATTGCGCGTCCGCGTATCGGCCCCTCGTCCTGCTGGACGACGCCGGGAAGGTGTTGGAGAGGGTTATCTCCTCCCGGGTCGTCCAGCACCTAGAGGAAGTTGGGCCGAATCTGGCGGACGCGCAGTATGGCTTCCGGACAGGGCGTTCCACTGTGGACGCCCTGTGCCTCCTGAAGTCGCTGTCTTTAGAGGCGACCTCCCAGGGGGAGAGGGTCTTGGCGGTGTCACTCGACATCGCTAACGCCTTCAACACCCTGCCGCATGGGGTCATACGGGAGGCGCTTCGATATTTCGGAGTGCCCCCGTACCTGCGGCGGGTGCTGGAGGCGTACCTTGAGGGTAGGGAGATCGCCTATGTGGACAGCGACTGGTGAATGGTCCGGCGGGCCACAGGGCGGGGGGTTCCACAGGGGTCAGCCCTGGGGCCACTCCCACTCCTGTGGAATATGGGCTACGACTGGGTGCTCCGCGGCGTGCTCCCATATGGAGCACGCCTCATCTGTTACGCGGACGACACCCTAGTCGTAGCCCGGGGGGGAGACTGGAGGGAGGTGGAGCGCCTGGCCATGATGGACACAACCCTCGTGGTCAGGCGCATAAGCAGGTTGGGCCTCAGGGTGGCCCTCGAGAAGACCGAGGCCCTACTCTTTCATGGGCCTCGGCGAGGGCCACCACTTGGGGCCCACATAGTGGTGGAGGGCGCCCGGATCAGGGTGAGGACCCGGATGAAATATCGTCGTGTGCGGCGCTTTGCTCAACTCCTCCTGCCACCGTAGCCGGACCTGAGGGGATGGGCCGGGGGGCTCATCTCCTCATTGCACAGGTCCGGCGGATGAGGGGGGGCAGCCGGTGTGTACCCGGTCTGTCCCTCTATAAATAGGAGCCCGGCGGCCACCTTCCGACGGGCGGACCGTGGGGGCGGCTCTGCAAGGTTTATTAGCATTGTGCGATCCCTTGCCGCCCCAACAATTACGGTCTGTCGGTACACCGGATGGTTTTAGTCCGTGTGGGTTGGACATAATCCATCTTCTCCCCCTGGAGGGTGGAGTATCCATAAGGTATTTCCTCACGTAAAAAAAAGGGACGCAGTCGTTATATGAGAACTGCGGTGTCTTATATCGGCTAACCCGTCATCCGCTTCAAAATCCACTACCTTCGTCGGCTGGCTCGTCCATTATTGCATATCATCGGGTTCCCTTCAGGACATCACCGGCATCTGGCTGTCGCTACCGAGGCGGGCTACCGGCGCTCTCTCTACCACCTTCGAGAGTTCTACTGCTGATCTCAGAACTTGACGAACCAAAGCAGAATTACTGTAACATGTGGCATGGATGTAGCAGAAGCAATCTTTTTTTTAGAATCGTGAAGTTGACAATGCATAGATGCATAGTAAATGTATTAAAATGGAAGAAGAAGAAAGAAGAAGAATTGTGGTAATAAATAATAAAACTAAATATTAAACTATTACTACAGAGCCACGGCCAGGTTGTGTTGCTATATAATTAATACTCACCGGTGTCACGAATAATATAATCATAAAGAAAATGGGAAGGCTGTTGCACTATCGAAAGTTGGAAGTCTTTGGTATTATCCTGTCCATAAAAGATTTTAATGGACTCGGCTTTATCTGAAAACCAATTAAAATCGGAAATACATTATTCAGTTTAATCCCTGAGAAGGCGAGTATGAACGACAAGAATGATAAAAGAAGGAAGGATAAAATCCTCGGTTTTCATAAACAACGCATTCGTAAAGAAGAACCGACGAAAAACTCGAACAGGTTTATTAGAGCCGCTTCAGTAGCGCAGAGACATTGCCTCACTGAGCGTGTTCTACCTTCTGTATCATGGCCCCTGTTCTAAAGAACTATTTAATTTAATCACTTCCTCTCCTTTTCATAACAGAACCACGCGCGCTGGGCTTTGGAGATATAGTTTTACGGTAAATCCTATCTGGGCAAGAAGTAAAAAGTTCGCAACTTCTTATCTTTGCCGTACCGTGAAGCTGTGGAAGAACCTCCCGCCAATGTGTTCCCTTCTTCCTATAACATAGGGTCCTTCAAGCGTAACGTGAAGAGACATTTACACAGGCCGGCATGACAGCGGCAACCGGCGAGGGATAACACATTTCTTGGTAGTCGCCATTGTTTTTAGATTGTACTGTGCTCACCATCAAGCACAGTGTAGTCACTTTGCTGTGCTACAATAAAAAAAAATACATTTTTTTGTACATTTTTAAATATAACACTGTAATAACCAAATCAAATCAAATCAAAAATACTTTATTCAGTTTAGGCCCTAATAAGGCACTTATGAACGTCAAAGACTACTACCGGTTCGGAAAACAACCCAGTCATCGAGAAGAACCGGCAAGAAACTCGATCGGGTACATTTTTTAAACATATATTTTCAATACATTATACAATGCTTTTAGTGGATATTAAAATAAGTAGAGATCGTTTGTATGATCTATATTATAAGAAATCACTAACAAATAGTGAATCATTTCATGCCTACGTTAGGAATTATTCTAAAGTTTTTAAACGTGTTTGTGTAGCTGCCAAAGCAAAATTTTTAGGAAATAAAATTCTCGAGTCTAGAAATAAGACCAAGACTGTCTGGCATATAATAAATAAAGAATTAGGAAAAAATAAAATAAATGATAACGCATTTAATCTAAGTGTCGACGGAGTACGTATTTCGAACAGTTCAGAGGTAGCAACTGTTTTCCAAGACTATTTCACTAATATACCTTCACAAATAACAAAAAGTATAACATCATCAGCCCAGGGTGCCGCAGCTCTTTTAAAGAATATGAGTGCACCTACAAATTCAGAATTTAAATTCTCATTTATTAGTGCAGGTGAAATAATAAGGACATTCAAACAATTAAATTTAAAACACACCGAAGACATATGGGGAATGTCGGTAATAGTAATACAGTCCTTAATTGTCACTATTTCACCACATTTGGCTAATATATTTAATCAGTGTATATCAAAAGGAACTTTCCCTAATCTAATGAAAGTAAGCAAAGTGGTTCCATTGTTTAAATCAGGTTGCAGAAGTAGTCTTGGAAATTATAGACCTATTTCTGTACTTCCGTCGATAAGTAAAATTTTTGAAAAGATTATGCTTAAACAATTGGTAGAATATTTTACTGTGCACAAGTTTCTGGATGGTCGACAGTTTGGTTTCACAAAATCGAAATCTACTACTGACGCTGGTGCAACGCTCATAAATCATATATTAGGAGCCTGGGAGGATTCGCAAGATGCAATTGGTGTGTTCTGCGATTTGTCTAAGCCCTTCGATTGCGTTGATCACTTATACTTAAATTAAAACACTATGGTATTTGTGGATCTTCTCTCGACCTTCTAGTCTCTTATTTAAAAGATCGCTGTCAGAAAGTTAACATACATGGGACTAACGTTATGGGCCTGATGGACCTTCACGGTTTCACCGGATTAAAGGGGCGAGCGCTTATGCCGCTTGGCTTGGCAAGAATCTCAAGGGTGGCATGGGTTATTATCTTGGATGCTAAGCTAGCTAAGTTAATTATACATATAGGATTATTGACGATAACACCTGCCCCTGCGATAACATATCTGTCCAAAACTTTGAACACTTGCTTCAAGAATGCCCCAGGTTTAGTATGAAGAGGTTAGGTCATTAATACTTTGTGACAACCTTCGTGTTTGTCCTTTCGATCTTTTGAGCTTGATGGAGAAGGAGTCTGCTGTCAAATGGTTCGAGGATTTTGTTACTTTCATTAGATTAGGGAAAGTTCCTTTTGATATACACTGATTAAATATATTAGCCAAATGTGGTGAAATAGTGACAATTAAGGACTGTATTACTATTACCGACATTCCCCATATGTCTTCGGTGTGTTTTAAATTTAATTGTTTGAATGTCCTTATTATTTCACCTGCACTAATAAATGAGAATTTAAATTTTGAATTTGTAGGTGCACTCATATTCTTTAAAATAGCTGCGGCAACCTGGGCTGATGATGTTATACTCATTGTTATTTGTGAAGGTATATTAGCGAAATAGTCTTGGAAAACAGTTGCTACCTCTGAACTGTTCGAAATACGTACTCCGTCGACAATTAGATTAAATGAGTGCCAACCCGATGTACATTTCAAACTGCATCTTGTATTGATAATGTTTTTACTGACTTCAAGACCATTGGCGGTAGTATTGTTACTGGGATACGGTCTGACCACAAAGGGCTCCTTGTTAAAATAAATTGTGAAAAACCTAGCAGTAACTGTAAGAAAACAACTAGGCTTATATCCAAAAATAGATTAGGTCTTTTAAATCATAATATTGCACAAAAGTTATCTTTCAAGAATTTTATTAATAAAGATCCATAAAGTGATTATGACAGCTTATTTAATATCATAAGCACTGAATTTAGTAAACATTGCCTGTCATAATCACTTTCTGGATCTTTATTAATAAAAGTCTTGAAAGATAACTTTTGTGCAATATTATGATTTAAAAGACCTAATCTATTTTTGGATATAAGCCTAGTTGTTTTCTTACAGTTACTGCTAGGTTTTTCACAATTTATTTTAACAAGGAGCCCTTTGTGGTCAGACCGTATCCCAGTAACAATACTACCGCCAATGGTCTTGAAGTCAGTAAAAACATTATCAATACAAGATGCAGTTTGAGATGTACATCGGGTTGGCTCATTAAAAACAGGATGCAGGTTGAACGACCTAAATAATGATGTGAACATAGTGACCTCTGGTGACGTACTTAAAATGTCTATATTGAAGTCACCACAGATTAAAACTTGCTTATTACTATTAAATATTTTTATAAGAATTTCCTCCATTTTTTGTAAGAATTGGTGAATATTTGAAGATGGAGGTCTATAAACACAAAGAATAATTAATTTATCCATCTCTGCACAAGCCACTTCACAAATACGATCTATGGAGAGACTGCATATATCTTTCCTCTCTTTATATTTTAAATTATTTTTGAATAATATAATACAACCACCACCGATAGTGATTGTTCTATTAAATACACTGGCAACCGAAAAATGGGGTACATTAAATATCATTTTATTAGGTTTAAGCCATGTTTCCGTAAAACATAAGATATCCAGTCTCTCTCTATTTTAATAATAATTCTATATCTACTATTTTGCCGGAGAAGCGATTAATATTTTGGTGATACAAAGTGATATTACACTGCTCCTTTGTCTTATCTACTAGTTTAAAAATTTAATCACAGTATCATTAGGTGAACTAGATGATACCGCTGAGTCACTTAACCTATTTATATTATAAGCTATCAATGTAGCTATGTCACGTTTATACTTCTTGGGAAGATACATACTATCCTGCGTTATTGTATAGTTATTAATAAATTTATTAATGTCAAAAAATATAATAATATGACGCCATGTCAAATTATACACTAATCTATTCAATATATGAATATTATTGTTTTTTTTTTCTGATAGGGAAATTGAATATGGGAAGGCACATAACATTATGCTTCTCACATTCAAATGTAACAGCTTTTCTGATGTCTTAATCATTTTTTTTTATATCAGAGCAGTCTCCTACTAAAATTACTATGCTACATTGATTGTCAAAGTCTGTGTTCAAAACTTTTTTAATTATTTGATTGTATGTGGCACCAGGCATACAATAATTAATCATGGTTTCATTTAATGATTGTGCCAACATAGTCCCAATACCTCTACCTATCCTATCACTGAAAACTATTGTTTTTGCAACAACACTGACATCAGCACCCCCATGACTCTTGGTATTATTTCTGAATGTATCTTGTAGTAATTTTCGTTGTGAATGAGAGCTAATACATTCTGGTGTAACGTCACTAGTAGCGCTCTCAGTGTGCATGGAATACATGGAATAACCGTCTTATTTTATTGAATGTTCATACGAGGATGCTATTGCTATACATCACTATAGTTAACATATCGATCCATCCTATAATGTTAACATTAAAATTTACTCGAGATGTAGCTTCTCCTCATTGTTCCACAAAATTCATATCGGTTTCGGTGAGCCTAAGATATGTGATAGATACTTCGTGGTTTCTAGTAGTTAAAACAGAATATGGTTTATCCAAGTTTTTACGAAAGTACATAAAATTATGTAACATATTTTGAGAGACCCCAGTCAACGTATCTAATTTCAGAACCTCTAATACGATAAAATCTCTAATATAATAATTAAATGTGGGCAACGTCGTGAGCGCACTTATTTGATCCGAGGTACTCGGTTAAACTACCAGTAGTTATTGACTGAACAAAGTTATGCGTAAGAAAACTGTCAAATGACCCGTTGAATTTAACTGACATTTATAGTCTTAGTATAAATGTAGTAGTAGTGTAGTAGTGATTGTGTATTTAAAAATGCTATTTGACAAGTTATCGAACCGATAACCTTATTAGGCCGATAAACTACAATTAAAGTACCTCAGGAACCGGGCATTAGTGATATACCATATAATATTTTAATATATACGAAAAGGTGTTCGTCTGTATTTTTATAATATGTTACACTAATCACGTATAGTGGCGATGCAGTCAGGAATGGCAATAAATACTTCGTAGATACTGTCACTATTTGTTTGGCCAGAGCTTCGCCTTACAATATTTCTTATACAATAATGCGTAGATATCACAGACATCTTGCCTTTTAAAGGCCCATCTATATAATTCAGAGCGATCACTATTTATACATAATTCCGCAAAATAATTTAAGTAATACAAAAATAATAAAGTATGAACAAATTAATGTTATTTAAGCTATACAACAATTTTATATAATTATCCTTATTTATGTATCTCGAATGTGTTTACTAATCCGTTTCGACATGTCATGGCCGAACTATGAAGTCAAATAATGTACTATTTATTATTAATAATGATCAAACTAATGATTCAATTCTATATAATGATATTCTTATTTACGTCTTATTAAAATCTATATAATAATTATTATTCATATTTATGTATCTTTATTATGGTGGCGCTAGTATCAATGTGCATCTCTAATATGATGGCGCTAGTGTCAATGTACATTTATAATATGGTGGCGCTAATATCAATGTTCCGGTCGTGTTGTAGTCTCGTCTCTTGAATGTGATGCAGCGGCACCGGTGGTGGGTGTTAACAAATAATATATGTCAGTGCGTGGCCAGAACACTCTACCCAGAATCCATCACAAAAATGACACTGCTAATGAGAATCAAATTATATCACTCCATTATAATAATATCGTGATATCTCAACATAAAATAATAATCAATTACTATTAATTCAGACTATTTAGAACAGTAGTTCACTATTTGATTAGTTACAAACAATAATTAATTTGTTAGCACAAATCAATTATCCAGAGTCTACGATAAGCGACCCGTACGTATGTACGAAATACTAAAACCCCACGATATACCGACATACCGTAATTGTTGGGGCGGCAAGGGATCGAATTTAGCTAATCTACCTTCTAGAGCCGCCCCAACGGTCCGCCCAGAGGAAGGTGACCACCGGGCTCCTACCTACAGAGAGACAGACTGGGTACACACCAGCTGCCTCCCCTTGTCCGTCGGACCTGTGCAATGACGAGATAGGCCTCCGGTCTATCCCCTCAGGTCCGACTACTTTGACGGAAGGAGTTGGGTAAAGCGCCGCCTCCTCCCGCCGGTCCTCCGTTGACAGAGAGGGCAAATTAGAGGGTCTACCTCGCGGGACTTCTCTGCCACCTCCATCTGCGAGACGACCTCCTCGCAGAGGGAGGCCATTGCTCGCCACGCCGAGTGTGGTTTCGGCCATGCTCAGCAGCGATAAATTTCCCTCTACCGCCACCGACAGAATGCGGCGTTGTCCCTCCCATGCAGCACAGTCAAAGTGTTATATGTATTACGTGCCGAATATTTATTTGATTTAAAAAAAGTGTGTGTGTACTTATGTACACGCGTTAGAAGTTATACTTTGTTAATGACTACGTCCGGTACCGCTATGACACACCCGAGAGGCGAGACTACAACGCCACCCGGGGAACCACTATTGACCTGCGATACCGTGCTATTGACTTTATCGGGGGTGTTACTAATGACCTCGAACGCTATTGGTCGGCTATTCATTATTCACCTCAGTGTGAGACTACGTTGGTGGGAGTTCAGCATATAAAGGACAAGATGTTACTGATCTGCACGCATTCCTATGTGCAAGTTACTGTAAGGCGAAGCTCTGCCCGGATAAATAGTCACAGTGCCTTCAGAGTGTTTGTTTTCCTGACTGACTGACTGACTGGCTGATTATACGTATCGCGTAACAATATAAAAATCTTTCCGAAAATTTTATCTTTCACCTCCTTCTAGGTTTGTAGAAAAAACGACACCAACACACGCATCGTAATAACTTGAGGATGTCGGTTTTTCGTGAAGGTGTGCGTGCGCATCGTAAAAAAATTCTCTCATCATTTTTCGCTAACGCGCCAAGAGAAGTATAACTTCAAAAATGATATTATAACTATAGATACGTCATCAGCGCTTCAACAGCGCCTTCTACTTGGCTAGCTAGCTTCTTTCTGACGGCTGCTCAGTCAATCCGCCCGTATCTAAGTAACATATAACTATTTCTTTTTCACCACCGATATCGAGAATATGCCATCTTACTTCCACATTTTATTCGACAGTTTACGTATGTTGCGTTATTGTGCCATTAGTTTTGTCAAAATATCATGTAGGTAATGTATGTACAGCTTTTTAGTTATTATCATAGATTTAAAAAAAATTGCGTTTGATACCTGTGTTTATACATGTTGTACCAACTACTTAGGTGGGATAAGGGTAAGAAGATGATGACTTGTTTTGTTGTTGGTTTGTTTGTTTTGTGATGGGTCGGCTCACCCGGGGTACTACCACCCTCTCACAGAAAACCGACGTGAAGTAATAGTGCTTCCATTGTTGCGTTTCGTTCGGCCAGTGAGAGCGCTGGAGGCACCCCTCCCATTTCCTTCCCCTGTCTCCCTCCCAAACACAGGCTGGCAACGCACTTACGACTCCCTTAGTGTTAATAGTGTCTATGGACGGCGGCGATCACTTACATCAGGTGACCCGCCTGTTCGTTTGCCTCCTATAATATATATATATATAAAGTGCGTGCGTACAAAGTACACATGTCAGAAGTGAAACTTCTTTGGCGAACAAATTTATAAGTCTTGTTTATATATATATATATTTTTTTTTTAGATGAAGATGAAAGTGGTTTAGATGCGCTTAAAGACATTACATATAATAAAAGGCTAACGTCGTAACGTTAGATTTCGTAAATTCTATGCATTAAATATAAAAAAATTATACTCCAGTGGGGCTTAGAATCAATGACATTTACATAGTTTTTTAAAAAAATTGTCCGTCTGTCGTTTGTACAGGATTCACTCAAAAAGTACTGAACTGATTTTGACGATATTTGGTATGGTAATAATTTATACACCGGTATAACGTCGAGATCTAACATTTAATTTTACATATATATCGCATTCGTATATGTGTATATCCTACTTAAAAGAAAACACAAAAGAGAATAAATGTACGCAAGAACGACTAGATGGATTTTCACTAAAGGTATCATAACATCTAGTAGCTTACAGATATCGCCGCTACTAGATTCATCTACCTCACTTACTCCCATAGCTCAATATCATATTTTATTTTATTCTGGAGGCCAGCAGTTGAGTTACTATATTCCTACTAAAAAACGGGCTATACGCGCAATTTATAACTCGGAGCCTCGTGAATCATTCACTAAATTTCTGAAATTGAGTACGTACCGTAACTTTTGCTTTTTCGATAAATTAGTGACAATTCAATGTACGTTCGCAAAAACTTAAAAACGTTGAATTTAATAACGAACCGACATAACTTAAATACTAGAAAGAAATTGTTGTGACACATTGGTCGTCTCGTGTTTTAGGTTCAATAATACCAGTGATAGTTTTTAGAAAAATAGGTTTTCAACAAAGCAGCAAAGAATATTATCGATTTGCCGGATAATAAGTTGAAGCAGCATATATAGCTGGTTTTATGTCTAAATGCTTATTATAAGGTGGATCAACCTACCTTTTCGAACCCTATGATTCTATTAATCAATGTTTTTAAAATTGAAATTTTACGCGGACATAGGCTTACCTTTTCCATCACTAACAGTAACACATAAAATTAACACAAATGCACTATAATAATTCATGCTTAAAATAAGTACGAATGCGTTTAACAAGTTCGGAAAGGATGATTTATATGACTCGGATTTATTGTCTCGCAGAATGATGAGCAGAGCAGTTACTCATCGCTGCATAATTACACATTAGTAGTACAGTACATGTTTCATTTTTAAGGTGTGGTAAATACACGATGTTTGATTATTACCAAAATATCTATTTTAATATCCCTAAGGCTGGCTTCGATCTGGAGTAATGGATCTTCGAATTTGTATTGGGCCTAATACTTCGATCAACAATAACTAGATAACGGGTCGGCGCGAAAAATACGTCTCGGTAAATAACAGCTCAATTGAAATGTGTGCCCTTATTTTGTTTAGTTTCTTTGAAACACGGCCAATGTAAGCCCGTTTCACATGTCGCAGTGTATTCAAGAGATTTATCTCTCTGTACATTTATCGAAAATATTAGTTGAAAATTAGATCCCGGTGCCGGTGCCGTTTAATAATCGTTGCTATTCGATCTCTTCAATATGCGTGCTTGCGCCCACGCTCGCGAGACGCCGTTGTGAAGGGCCCCTCGTATGACCCCGTATATACGTCGTGTTACCCTCCAGTAGCATCTCGAGTCTAGATCGTGCCGTGATGAAACCCGCGAGTTGTTACTAGCGCGATACAGTGACTCACCTACATCACGTACACACATTAGATCACCCCACATGCGTGGTCACATTCACACTTGATAGAAGGGTTTAATTCTTTTTTCTCCCTTATTTGAACTGCATCGAGTAGTTTAGTTCGTTTTCACATTCGATATTCATGCAAAAGATTATGACTCAATTAAAATTGTATGACTCGCAAAAGTATATATGTATGAATAGAAAGTACTTTATTGTTGGAACAACCATACAATTACATTAAATTACACAAATAAATTAAAATGACACATATTCTATACATTTGAAAAATGAAAAGAAAAAAGGAAATGCCCCACAATTGGCGAAACCAATCAGCAAAGGGGAGGGGAAGGTTGGGTAGGGGGAGGGGAGGTGGTCCTCCGGCGCTTTCACTGACGCGAACGAGACGGAGGCACTGTTACTTCACCTGGGTGTTTCTGTGGATCGGGTGGTCCTACCCCGGGCGAGGTGACCCATTGATGCTGAAACCAGTAATAGCTTCAGCGTGGTTCTAATACCTATTAGATAAGACTATACGTGAGTTTAAAGGTAAGTTTACTCTTTTTGGATCTATATGGCGGTGGGATGTTGTTCCAACAACGTGTGGCGGCATATTCGAATGACACTCTGAAAGCGATAGTCCTATCGAGAGGTATCGGTAGTGGCTTAGTCATGGTGCGGGAACATGAAAAATATGTAGGTGGTAGAGCCATGCTGAAGCTATCATTGGTTTCAGCATGAATGGGTCGGCTCGCCCGGGGTAGTTACACCCTATCCATAGAACACTGACGTGAAGTAACAGTGCTTGATTGTTGCGTTTCGTTCGGTCAGTGAGAGCGCTGGATGCCCAGCTCCCCTCCTCCTCCTCACACCCATCCCCTCAACTCTCCCATCCCCTCAAACATAGGCTGGCAATGCATTTGCGATTCCTCTGGTGTTACAAGAGTCTATGGATGGTGGTGATCACTTACCAGCGGGTGACCCACCTATTCGTTTGACCCTATGATATAAAAAAAAAACAAAAATTAATGTACACAATGGATAATGTCGGTACCATATGTATCATCATATGTACATTAAAGGTCCAAGTATAGATCCCTGAGGAATTCCACGAATGACAGGTCTGGGAGAGGAAGCAACCAAAGATTCATTTTCTTTTCTTATTTCAACATACTGTTAGCAATTAGCTAAATAACTCTCTATTTGATAGCATTTGATAGCATTTTGATCAAATCCATAGTAACGCATCTTAAATAGCTTATAATAAATTTATGTTGATTTAATTGCTTATAATAGTTTAGCTAGGTTAGATCCGCGGTGTAGACAACAGTCCAAACCGAGGTGTGCCGTACACCCATCAGTTAGTTGTCCAAGTAAAATAGGCTGAGCGCTTTAAGCGCTCGCTTTAATAGTCCGGCGAAACTGTAAAGGCCTTGCCAGGCTAACAGAGTAGTCAGTTTTAAAAAAAAAACCAGTAGCGTAGTCAATTTGTAAATAAATAAACACATTCGGATTTCTATTCCCATTCGCTAGGGGGTTTCTGGACCTCATAAATAAGGATTTCTATCGCCCAATCGATATCGTTAGATTGTCACGAAAATTGAGAGTCATCAAAAGCAAAAAAACAAAACGATTTTGAAACATTCTTCATTTGTGCTCTGCTCCTGTTGCCCTTAGCGTGATGATATATAGAAATCGGATCAGTAGTTCCTGAGATTAGCATGTTTAACCAAACAAACAAACCCTGCGACTTTGTAATATTAGTATAGATTTAATTAAATGCAATGTACTTAACATTTTTTTCAACAACTCTGTTTTTCATAACATACTAAAATAATCTAACTCAATACAATTCAATACCAAGCTAAGTCGCATTAAGGAAGGATAATTTAATTTTAAATTGATATAACTCTATTACGTTCAAAACCCGCTATTATTCATGACATACGACCAACAAACTCATTGGTACCGCTCAACACAAGGAAGGATAAGTTATATTTCTAGTATATGACTCTATTTAAAGATTTATGTGATCATCATGTTGGGCGTGTCGAATAACATCATAAGACTTGAAACACCCAAGCCAACCTCACCTGCACGTGGTGCACCCTGCTAAATAACGAACGAGGCAATGGGGAAAACGGGGTGGTAAGGTTTTACAGCCTGACTGGGTCGCAACCACCATGTATATGGCGAAAAAGCCCGTCATAGTGATTCGCTTCTGCGGGTCGCGTTTCGGGATCTGCCTGTGCATATCCAGCTTTTTGCAGGCCGGCATAACAGTGGCGACTGGCGATGGATAGTGTGTCAATCGGTGGTCGCCATTGTTTTTGGATTGTACTGTGCTTACTGTGCTACAATAAAAAAAATGATTACGCCAACTGTTTGTTCTGTTTAGCAAAAAAAGTTTTGGTGGATAACTTCGTTCTCACACATTCTCCGCGATCTTTAGGCGAGGTTTCTGTATGTCATGTTATATTTTATAATAAAACAATATATTTTATAACAATGTTTTGGCCAAATTATTAAAAAAATCCTTATATATGCATACTATCTGTGCTCGCGGCTACGTCAGAGTACTCAAATCTGGCATGCAAGCGTAATTGACCCTTATGCTTTCTCGAGATTTTTTTATTCTGTATAAGCCATGTAATAACAAAAGTTAAAAAATATATATTAAATTATTATATAAATATATATAAATTATAATGCTCCACATTTTTAAGAAAGCATTTTTTAGTTTTTAAAATCCAATATATTTTGGATTACACACACACACAAATCTCTTAAAATATAACTGCAACGTTATTTTGTGAGGTTTTAAAACGTACCACGATATTGAAGAAATAAAAAAAATCGAGGCAGTCATAAAGGCTGCCGACAGAACTGAAAACTCATGCAAAACTCACTCAATAGCGTTGTGGTCTGTTTTGAATTTTTGAAGTTATACTTCTTTTGGCTCGTTGGGGAAAAAATGATGAGAGCGTTACTGGTTACTACCACCCGACCCACAGAAACACCGACGTGAAGTAACAGTGCTTGCATTGTTGCGTTTCGTTCGGTGAGAGCGCCGGAGGCACCCCTCCCAAACCACCTGTCTTCCTCCCTCCCCAAACACAGGCTGGCAATGCACTTGTGACTCCCCTAGTGTTGCTAGTGTCTATGGACTGTGGTGATCACTTAACATCAGGTGACTTGCCTGTTCATTTGCCTCCTATGATATAAAAAAAGATTTGTTAGCTACATACTAATGAATCTATAAATGCTCTTAAAATTTTTACCATTGATATTTTTTCCTAGGATTCAATTATAATATATACTAGCTGTGCCCGCGACTTCGTCCACGCGGAACCTGATGTACAAAACAATGACTAATAAAGTCATCTGAACTTTTTCATCACCCATCACTTGAACACACATATGAGATCATCTCTCTCACACACGTGTACATACATACACATGGTGGGAGGGTTTTGTTTTATTCCCTCAACGAACTGAATCGAATAGTTTTAGTTCGTTACATTCCGATATACACGTATGCATTTGTGAATCATGCAATTTCGATTGTATGGTTCACAAATGTATATATGTAGGAATAGCTTAGAATAGTTAGCTAGGTCAGACGCGACTTTTTCAGGTAACAGCCCAAGTCGAAGTGCGCGTGCGCCCTTGTGTATGTTACCTAAAACCAAATCAGCTGAGTGCCTTAAGCGCCCGCCTTAGTAGTCCGGTGAAGCTGTGAAAACCCTGTCGGGTCAATAGCGTAGTCAGTTCGAGGAAAAAAAAAGGACATACAACATAACTAATGTATGTAATATCGGTAGCCTCATGCACATTTTGTTCAGAAAACCATACAATAATTAATTGTAAGAAGTTCGCTAAGGAAAATACCGATGCCCGTCGTAACTTTGCACAAACTAATAGGATCTGTTTTAATTGTCTCGGAGTAAATCATACTGTCTTCATATCGTCAAACAACCAATAAAAATAAATAAATGTTAGTGCTCTATGGACGGTGATGATCAATTAACATCAGGTGACCCACCCGTTCGTTTGACTCGTATGATATAAAAAAAATGTATTACTGGTTTAAATTTTTGAAAATTCTTATGCTTCTATAATATTCATGATTTAAAAAATGGATCTAAATCGTTGAAAGCCGGGGTGAGGTTGCTAGTTCAAATAATAATGCGGAAATAATTGTTCATTATTTTAATTTTATTTTACATATTTATTATAGTTCAACGGACACTAGTTAATCGTACGGCGCCATAATTGTGAACATGGAATGTAGTTTGACAGTTCTTTAAATAAACAATGTAACTTAATTTAAAAACTTAATTACTTATAATGGATAACTTACAAATTTTTGGCGTTAAACTATTATAGCTTAAAGTTAATATAGGTATTATTTTATTTATACTAGTCTCTGTTAGCGGCTCCGTCTGCAATCTGTGTTACATTTTGAACATTATCATGATAATACAAAGTAACTACTTTATGACTTCATAAATGTACAATATTTATTTTGATTAAAAAGATATATAGCTAATTCTATAAACAAAATCATAAAACAAATTACTTCTGATTTCTTTGAGCGAGTAAAAAAAATGATCTTGCTCGAAATAGTAAGTACACAAATATTATAGATTCCAAAAACTGCTATTCTACAGTAATCGTTGTTACACACCGTTATCAGTTATCCTGCTATCAGCTAATTATGACAGGATAACGAAATGAACCCTTTATAATCGAGGGTTCCGGAGCGAAGCCATTTAAAATGTTGTAGTACAAAGGGTGAATATCCGATGTCCGTATCGTATCTTTGAATGTAGCAACGGAGTGCTCTCCCCTTTACACGTACCGAATAGTGTATAGCGCTTGCTTGTTCACACGTTGCAA
Source organism: Antheraea pernyi (assembly GCA_015888305.1). Classification (NCBI taxonomy): domain Eukaryota; kingdom Metazoa; phylum Arthropoda; class Insecta; order Lepidoptera; family Saturniidae; genus Antheraea; species Antheraea pernyi. Next base: position 450,979 of record MU158887.1, on the reverse strand, counting down.
TAACGACTGTCGATAACTGTCATTGCTATAATAACATAGAGTGATGTCTACAATAATTTGTTATCTATTTGTGGTATTAACCAGCTTTAGGAACATTTTTGAAATATTGAAAACATATAATAAATCTATTGAATCCATACATCGTCATATCTTATGGCCAAGCTTGGAAGCAGTTCTCTGAATCCAGTCTATATACGTTGTGACTCTGGTGTAGACGCCAGGCCGTGCTTTCCTGGCGCACCCCGAACCCCAAGACACGACTCCGTGAAGATACCAGCGGTTGGCGTTTAGACATGCCAGAGGACCGCCTGAATCCCCACGACAAGCGTCGACACCGCCAGTTAATGATCCTGGGGAATAAACCACATTTCTATTAGACATACCGCTGATTAAATAAAAAATACCACAAAACGATTTTATCTCAAAAATGCACTGTTAATGGGTTATATCTACATATTTTTAAAAAGTCGAGGCAGCCGTAAGGTCTGCCAACAGATGCGAAAACTCAAAACAATGAAATGACTGTGTTCTCTTATGAATTTTTATTTTATTTTTTGAATTATTTCAATTTCACTATTTATTTATTAAAATTATTAACATAAGTCTGGTTTTCACATCCATTGGCATTCTGAGCCATAATTATACACATTTTTATATAGTTTAATAATTCATCACGCATATAAACGCAATTCTATACAAAATGCTGATGAATGCGTAATACGGTCGATCACGCTTCCTACCATGTCGCTGAGACTGCTTGCCTTTGCTCAATATATCTTCTTTGCGAGCATCTAGCCATGCTTTTGTTGATTTCTATAAATATGTCTGTTTTCTGTAGGCTTACGTTTTAAAATATTAACTCGTCTTACATGGCAAGTTAATAAATAATATTCCGTGTCTACACTAAACTGGAAAAGCCGCAATTAAGAAGTGAAATAGCACATGTGGCCCGCAAGCCGCAGTTTGTCGTCCGCCGATATAAAAGTATTCTAAAAATAACAATAATTTACCAGCACAAATCATCGAGTCCAATATAGCTTGCTGTCTCCCCCCAAGTACCTGATTCTTCCTGCAGGTCGCTAAGTCCATGACTGGTACGGCAGCCGCTCTCAGCACTGGAGCAAAGTTTTCATTCCCTTCTATAAAGAAAGAGGATTTATATCAAGAAAATACGCCTTCGTTTTTTTATTTTATTGTTTTAACCATAACAATTAAATTGTAAGCGCCTGTTGAAATAAAATTGCAATTGCTGTCAATAAAGACGTTGCTACTTTTTATTAAATATAATTTATAGTAAACCAACCCGCCGCGATATTACCTTACCGCGTCACTCGGGGCTGTTTGCCCGAGCGCCTGCGCCTCTGAGACAAAATCTGTCTTTGCGCATGCGCGTGCGATCGTACGAGGCGACGCCGCGTCCTCGCGCCAAGACAGTCTGCCCAAGCACTCGTGACGGCTTGACGCTTGCTTATTGACATGCGCCTACGACGCACACGCACGCGCTTCCTTTGTTTAGTTTACCGTGTTTTACATATAATATCTAGTGAACACCACGATTGTACTTTTGTTGTGTTGAATAAACTGTTAGCCCTGAGAATTAGCCTTGTTTCCATCATATGAGATACACACCCCTCATATATGGCGCCACAACGTGTGTTAGTGAAAATTTAAAGCGTCGTATAACTATTATACAACATTATAGTGCCGTGTCAGTATACAAAATAACATTTTGTATTTATTGTGCAAGTGTATAACACTATTGGGTTTCGAGATGCAGACAAGAAGTGGTAACCGCCGTGACGAGGATGATGCAACATGCATACCCAAACCCCCCGTCCCGGACGTGCAAATTCCCGCCGAAGAAGAGACTCCACAGCGCCCCCGCTGCGAGCAAATCTCTGGCGGCGCCTCAACTTCAACCCCAATACCTGCAGAAACTACATTCTCACAGGAAAGTGTAACATCACTTATTTCTTCGTTGCAAAGAACGCAAACGGAAGCTATAAAAGAAATATTTCAGCATATAATGGGAGAATCCAATACAATCGGGAACTCACAGGCTACTCTAGCCCGCTGCCGAGCTACATTCAGTGGTACAGTATCGGAATCAGTGTCTACATTCATTGATAGCGTAGAAAGCTACATTGATTGCGTTGGAGTGTCAGACTATAACGTAGTAAGGGGTTTATCAATGCTGCTGCTCGGTGATGCTGCCATCTGGTGGCAAGGAATAAAAGATCAAGTAACTGGATGGGCAGAAGCCAAAGACAACCTGTTAAGCGCATTCGACGACCGACGACCTCCACACAAAATATATCTTGATATTTTTGATCATCCACAGCTTAATGAAAATACCGACTTATTCGTATCAAAAATACGTGCACTATTCGCCAAATTACCCAAAAACGACCTATCAGAAAATGCCAAATTAGACATTACCTACGGTCTTTTACATACGAGAATAAAAAAAAGAATACGTAGAGAGGAATTTTCGTCGTTTCACGAATTATTAAATTTATCTAGAAGTGTTGAAGAATCTTTCAGCGAGGGGGAGAGGAGATATACGCGACTCAATTTCGGCGCAAACGCATACCAGTGCCCGGTACCGCCTGGCACGACGCCGGTCGGAGGGGTACCCGCCCGCGCCATGCCGCCGTTTTCGACAGCGCCGCCAACTTGCGTTGCTAACCGTCCGATAGCACCGCCTCCCGCAACCCGTGACGCAACCGTGCCGAGCTCACAGCGCGTGACGTCACCGCCCGCGTCTATAATAAAGAAACGACGCCCGCTGTGTTCGTACTGCAAACGTTACGGACATTACAAGGATCAGTGTCGTAAGTTGATGGACAATAAAGGTGAGCCCAATTTAACTAACAATTCGCCCGCGGAAGTGCGTGATAATAATTATAAATGTAAAGAAAGTTTTTATAGTGTCGAATTTTCGGATACGCATAATAATTATAGTACGTTTTCAAATAAAAATTTGAACGTTATAAATAATAATAATAATAATTTTAAGGATATTTTATATATGCATACTGTTTTAAATGATGAGTGTATAAATGTTTTAAATTGTAATGACCATGTATTTATGCCTGCAAACAGTCGCGAGGGGCCCTTTACGAATAATACATTACGTCCAATTTTCAAAATAGAGATTTTGGGTGTTAACGGTACAGCATTAATAGATACCGCCGCGAAATGTTGTATAGCAGGTCATACACTATATACTCTCCTTCTTCGTAGGAATCATCCTCTCGTTCCATCTAGGCGTCAAATCAAACTCGCCGATGGTCACGTTCGAGAAATGGAAGTTTTTACTACGTGTTTGGAGGTAAGCTTAGAGTGTATAATCATTACAGTTCCTTTTATAATTTTACCAAATTCTAACGATAATGAAACTCTCCTTGGCATTGATTTTATTACTGCTGCAGGAGTAGTATTAGACTTTAGTAAACAAAATTGGTATTTTAGTAATAATAAGAATATTCAATATCAGCTGCTTTATGAACCTATCGCTAGAGGTATCAGCTGCTCTTCTGTATATGTTCTCCGTGATGATGAAGGTTCTCATCTTAATCCAGCTGAGCGTAGCGCGCTCACTGAAGTCCTTGTTAATCACGCGAATATTTTTGAACCTAAGGTAAGTTCAACTCCTTACGCAGAGCACTGCATTGAGACGGGTAACCACCCACCGATTGCCGTGCCACCGTACCGTCTTAATCCGACAAGAAAGGAATTAATGAAGAAAGAAATCGACAAAATGCTTGAAGAAGACATTATCGAAGAATGCGAGTCAGCTTGGTCTTCGCCGGCATTGTTAGTGCCGAAGTCTGATGGCACCATACGGTTTTGTGTTGACTACAGACGTCTTAATGCCATAACAAAGTCTGACACTTACCCAATGCCACGTATTGATGAACTTCTTCAAAGCACAAAGAGGAACTGCTACATGAGTACTCTAGATCTTCGTTCCTCGTACTGGCAAGTAAGATTAAGGGAGTCTGATAAAGACAAAACCGCCTTCATATGTCCTCTTGGTACGTATCGTTTCAAAAAAATGCCATTTGGATTGAAAAACGCACCGGCGACTTTCCAGCGCCTGATCGACCGATTCCGCTCCTGCTCATCATTAAAGGAGGTAACTATCTTAGGGTATTTAGATGACATTTTGATAATATCTGAAGGGTACCAAAAACACCTAAAAGACCTCGACCTGGTGATGAAACGTCTCGAAGAATTTAATCTTCAAGTAAATCGGAAGAAATGTGCTTTCGCAAGAGAAAGTGTAAGATACCTCGGACATGTGATTACACAAGAAGGTATTTCCACCGACCCTCAAAAGGTAAGCGCGGTAATGGACATGAAGGAGCCTGCAAATTTAAAACATCTGCGAACCTTTCTGCAAACATGTTCATGGTTTCGGAAATTTATTCCGAATTTCTCAAAAGTAGCTGAACCATTAACACGTTTAACACGGAAGAACAATGTTTGGATCTGGGGCTCGGAACAGTCCTATGCTTTTGCCGAATTAAAAAGATTACTCACATCAGCACCAGTACTGGTACAGCCAGACTTCAACAATCCCTTCGTCCTTCGCACAGACGCCAGCAACTACGCTCTAGGTGCAGTTTTGTTACAAGGGGAAGGTAAAGAAGAGAGGCCTATAGAATACGCTAGTCGTCTCTTAAACGACGCAGAACGAAATTACTCCACTACGGAAAGAGAGGCACTCGCCGTGGTTTGGGGAGTTGAGCGTTTTCGCTCGTATCTGGATGGTCAGCCAGTTGTCATCGGGAGTGATCATCAACCACTACGTTGGCTCTTATCATTAAAATCACCAACTGGAAGGTTAGTTCGATGGGCCTTAAAGCTCCAGTCGTTTGATATTAAGTTTCAATATACACCAGGTAAGGCTAACGTCATAGCAGACACCTTGAGCAGGCCTATTTGCTCAATTGAAACACGCGACAACTGCGGTATATGCTCTATAATAATTGACCTACCTGCTAAGTCTCCTAACCAGTTACGCCGAGAACAACTCTCAGACCCGGAAGTGACGAAAATAATTAAAGAACTAGAAAGCACCGATGAGGTTGCTGCCCAGAGGTGGAATGAAAGAGGATACCTCTTGAACCAAGGAGTTTTGTATCGATACAACCCTGATTCAGACTGCGAGTCTCCTCAACTGGTCATTCCTACTGAACAAATAATACCAGTTCTCAAAGAACTACATGATTCTGAATTAGCAGGACATCCAGGAATTGACCGAACCTACCACAAGGTAGCGCAATTATTTTATTTTACAGGAATGCGAAGAATAATAACCGATTACATCAAAGCCTGTATCCATTGTCAGCGTTATAAAGCGAATAACAGTAAACCACCTGGTTTACTTCAAACACCGGTGATGAATCAACGCAACGAAGTGTTAGCTATTGATCTTTTCGGCCCTCTACCAGATGGAAATCAGGGGGAGCGTTGGATTTTACTCATTGAAGATACAACCACGAGGTGGGTAGAGCTTTTCCCACTCAGAGATGCAACAGCAGAAGCCTGCGCTCAGGTTCTTATAGAGGAATTCTTCATGAGATACGGATTGCCTCGTCGTATTATATCGGATAACGGAGTTCAGTTCATTTCTGCAGTCATGCATCAATGCATGTCTGTTCTGGGAATAAAACAAAATTTTGTTCCACTATATCACCCAGAAGCTAATCCCGCAGAAAGAAAAAACCGAGATCTGAAAGCAATGCTAGCACATCTTGTAGGAAAACACCATAACTCCTGGCCAGAGAAGTTAGCACTAATCCGTTTCGCATTAAATAGCGCTAAATGCCGAACGACGGGTATGTCTCCAGCATATCTCACTTTTGCGAGAGAAATGAGATCTCTCACCGAGGTCACACATGACTTTCGTACTATCATGGGAAAAGATAATTTCGTCCCTCAAATAACTCCTTACCTAAGGAAGTTTGTAAATTCATTTTCAGAAATACGAGAACGTGTAGAAACCCAGCAAGATAAAACCAAAGATTACGCTGATCAGTCACGTCGTCCTGCAGAAAACTTTCAGGTAGGTGACTTAGTACTTCTCAAGTCTCACGTGCTCAGTAATGCTCAAAAGAATATAACTGCTAAGTTTGCTCCAAAACGCGATGGTCCATACCGAATCGCGAGTAAGGTAAGTCCAACGACTTATACATTGTCGCATGTAGATCACCCTAGTGAGATCCTTGGTAAATTTCATACACAGGATATATCAGTCTACAGAGGTAGAGATGACAATTCACCACCTAGTCCCGTTATCCCAAAAAGGAAGAGAGGACGTCCAGTAACAAAGGCTAGAGTCCTAGTCCAGGAGCGAGGGCGTTCCCCTGGACTAGAGGGGGAGTATATAGTAAACCAACCCGCCGCGATATTACCTTACCGCGTCACTCGGGGCTGTTTGCCCGAGCGCCTGCGCCTCTGAGACAAAATCTGTCTTTGCGCATGCGCGTGCGATCGTACGAGGCGACGCCGCGTCCTCGCGCCAAGACAGTCTGCCCAAGCACTCGTGACGGCTTGACGCTTGCTTATTGACATGCGCCTACGACGCACACGCACGCGCTTCCTTTGTTTAGTTTACCGTGTTTTACATATAATATCTAGTGAACACCACGATTGTACTTTTGTTGTGTTGAATAAACTGTTAGCCCTGAGAATTAGCCTTGTTTCCATCATATGAGATACACACCCCTCATAAATTATAATTCTGCTTTTTTATTTTTATAAATTATTAAAACAAATTCAAGTAAATACGGCTTGATTTACTTAGTTAATTTTTATTCCAATGTTTGAAAACTTAACAATTGAATACCAAGTGCTTGTTAAAATAAAATTGCAAAAGCAGTTGAGAAAGGTGTTGCTACTTTATAAATATAATTATAACTACCAGCCGTATGCGACTTATTGATTATAAACAAAAATGTATCAAGAAAATACACCTTCATTTACATAGATAGATTCTATTTCATTGTTTCGGAACTCCACAAACAATCACTGTTGAAATAAAATTACTTTTGGTGTTAATAAAAGCGTTGCTTCTAATAATAAACTATAAGTAGCTGTTGCCCACGACTTCTTTTGTATTTACTTTTCTATAAAGATAAAGGGTAATTTTTGTATCTGACGAAAATATCGTTTCATTTATTTAGACAGATTTTATTTCAATGTCTCTAAACTCATAGAATTATACGCGCCTTTTAAAATAAAATTGCAATTAATACCAACTGACTGATTGCTAATATAAATGTAACTATAAGTAACGATCGCTCACGACTTCTTCTGCGATTGTGTCTCTGTAAATAATGATATTATGCATTATTTTCATGTAACTTAAACTTTACATAACGCACGGCGAGATAGATAGTATAGGAGCTTCGGACTATCTACTATAAAATTCTAGACTGACACGGATAGCGTAATAATAATACTCGGAGTGCATGAAATAGACTGTTTATTTATATGACCATATAAGGAATTTATAGAGACGCGATCGTTCATTTGTTTGAACGACGTTTTATTTATAATATATACAAAAATTGTCTGCCAAAGAGGAGGACATACTAGGTAGCTCTAATAGTATTTTACCCAATTTACTTGACACGATCATATTTTATTCAATGTAAATAATATCTTTATTTATTATACTTTATGTATTATTTGGTGTAAAAGCTACATTATTTTGATATTATATCGAAATTTGTTTGATAGTTCTTGCGTGAAAGAGTAACAAACATCCATACATCCTCACTGTCTTTCTTGTATATGAAATGAATAGGATTAAATAGTTCTCGATATTTCGAGTATATAAAGCGTCGAGAAATCAACAGTTCTATATTATCTCAATGTATAATGATATTACGAGTGCATAAATCAAACACTAAAGTTTCGCCGCTTTATTTTACTTCACCGTTGACTCATAGTGGTTTTGTTTGAATGAAAGTTATCAAATTAACACGCATCCAAAAACTTATTATCTATGGCTTTGAACATTTGATGAATATTCTTCTGATTTGCTCTAACCGGATCACAGCTATCCGAAATTTATAATAACAGAATATCGACGTGTTAGCATAACTTATTGATAAGTATTGCTATTAAATACATCTAGGCGCTTTAATAAACAAAGAACGTAACGAAATTCACTCAAGTTTGCTTAACAGTGTTCACAATAATAAAAATATAATTCTAACGTATCCGGACTTTTTTGATTTTTGTAAAAAAATATTGTTGTAGTTGTCTTGGAATCACTACATATATAAAACAAAGCTCTCTGCCACGTCTGTCTATTCGCGTTAAACTCAAAAATTACTGAACGGATTTTCATGCAGTTTTGACAAGTAGATAAAATGATTTACGAGGAAGACTTAGGTATTTAACTTATTAAGGTTTTTTCTATTATCAGGGCGGGACAACGACTGCCGCCCGCTAGTAAGTAATAAGATCTATTTCAGTCATTTTTAGAAATGTCTGTTTGTTTATCTGAACACGCATCTCTGCTAAAGTACTGCGTTCAAGACAAAACTTTTTCAAGAATATATGCATAAAGCATGTCTTCTAGTAACATTTCTTCTTCTAGTAATGTTCTTACTGTAAAACAACTTTTTCTCCAAAAAACTATCCTTGCCATACACCGTCGATTAAAGTATGATCCTAATATTCATTTCGGTAAAAGACGTAAGCATCATGTATGTCAGACGATCTCACTCCGTCTACAATTTTCACATAAATTTTTCTGCTTTCTTGGTCCTCATATATATAACCAGATTAATTCTATTCTTCAAATTTATCATTTAACTAACCAAAAAGCAAAACGCATTATTCAAAATTGGTTACTAGCACTTTCATACAATAATATTGAAAATCTATTATCTATAGTTTCATAAGATCCTTGTTGATAAATTTACTGTTTCTAGCAAAAGTAATAAGAATACAGCTCCATTCTAGAGAACGAGAGTCTGGAGATCTGTAGTTCAGGTCTTTGAACCTTTTTCAGACTCCAGACCTCACATTAATTTGCACTATAAATTTACTGTTCTGTAAAATGTATACTATTTTTTTTTTTTTCACAAACAATATTAATATTGTCAACGCTTTTAGGGTAAGATCCGGACACATTCCATTCAACAAATACAAATATTTAATTAAAAAATCGCCTACACCAAACTGTGAAGTGTGTGGGGTAGTAGAGGATGTGCATCATATGTTAATAGAATGTATTCGGTTTCAAGCGGGTAGACAGTTACTCATGTCGACTCTTAGCTTGGATTTATAAGACGTTGGAATGTTCCATGGGTTATTATCCAACCCTAATAGTATTGGAGCACTTAATTTATTTAAGATGTTGAGTCGCCATTAATGACGTCCTAGTAGTTTATATTAGTTTTAATAATCTGTTTTACTTAAGATATTAAGCCTGTAAATTAAGTTAAGGTTACTATGGAGCTGATATATTAAAAAAAAAGCTCCTAAATAAATAAAAAAAAAAAAACAAACAATATTGTATAGTTGTAAGAATCTAATTGTGAGGTCAAATAAATAAATAAATTTATTATTTAGTCTTTGTTTTATAAAAATCGGTGTACTCTATCAAAAGTTATTGTAATTTTAATGATAACGCGGCTTAAGTACGAGAGAAAGTAGATAAGTAAATGGATTCAATATATTCAGATGCATTTCTTGTATTCACTGTTTTTTACATTAGGTTCTAAGCGGACGGAGTCACGGCCGCAGCTAGTTTTACTAATAAAACGCAATTGTTATCATGATGTCCTTCTTGGGAAGATAAAGTTTAACGTACCGTCAGTATACCCCCAGCCGGAGACAGTGCACCAGGAGCCAGGAGTCTCAGCAGCATCAGGCAAACAGATCGGCCGCACATGGGAGTTGAACTGCACTCCGTTACCAGATTTGGAGACCACAATAACTGCTATATCATTACTGTGAGGACCATCTGGAAATTAATACGTATTTTATACTATAGGTTGTTTGGTAGCGACATGAGTAAATTAAGATATATTAAATAATATATAGTTATCCTAGCGGGCCTGGCAGACGTTGTCCTGTGTGGATAATAAAAAAGATTTCATAAAAGTCAACCGCAGCGTCACCTACCGAGTCCAACTGTGAATCTAAACCATTCTCGGATCCACTGGAACACGCACACAAAATTTCATCAAAATCGGTCCAGCCGTTTAGGAGGAGTTCAGTGACACACACACTTACAGAAAAAATTTATATATAAAGATGATATCACTGCATATTACAAATGAAAGTCCTCCGCCGCGTCTGTCTGTAGGTCTGTGTCGCGATAAACTCAAAAACTATTAAACGGATTTTCATGAGGTTTTCATTAATAGATAGAGTGATTCACGAGGAAGGTTTAGACATATCATCATCATCAGCCTGTAAGAGACCCACTACAGGGCCATAGGCCTCTTCCCGAAGGAAGGTATGCTCGTAATCACCACGCCAGCCCACGACGTATTGGCGATTTTAAACCTTGAAAAAATCCATAGTTCTATATTTTTCCCACATATAGTAGTACTACAAGAACATTCCTCAGGTTCAGGTTTCCTCACGATGTTTTCCTTCACCGTCAGCCGATAGTGTTACCAATTTAACATTAGTAAATGTACGCGAACTCCGAAAAATTCATTGGTACATGCCGCCGGGTTTGAACCTGCGGACATCGAAATAATATTCCACCGGTCAAACCACTAGACCACCGCGACTTCTAATTTCTTATAATTTGTCAAATTTTTTGTAAATTGGTTGAAATATAACGATAAATGTCAGAAGTGTCGGAAAAAGTTAAGCCGGCTGGGAGCTTTCGTCGAAAACATTACCCTTTGGATTTTTTTTTAAATATTATCGGAGGCAAACAGACAGGCGGGTCACCTGATGGTAAGTGATCACTGCCGTCCATATACACTAGCGACACCAAGAGAGTCGCAAGTGCGTTGCCAGCCTGTATTTTGGGGGAGTGAGGAGTGCGGGAAGGCGACAGGCGACTAGGCGACAGTTATGTATTTTGAATCTTGTAGCTAGCCAGGCGGACTTAGAAAACACCCTACAACCATGCTATGGATTCATGGAATCGAATCGGTGTCTGAATCTATGCTGATGTTATAAAGCTGAAGAGTTAGTTTGGTTAAACGCGCTAAAATCCGGAACTACTGGCCCGATTTGAAAAACTTCGTACCGTGAAGCTGTGGAACAATCTCCCGGCTAGTGTGTTCCCTCCTTCCTATAACATGGGGTCCTTCAAGCGTAACGTGAAGAGACATTTACGCAGGCCGGCATGACAGCGACGACCGCCGGAGGTAGCATCTCTCGGTGGTCACCGTTGTTTTTGGATTGTACTGTGCTTACCATCAGGCACAGTACAGTCACTTTACCGTGCTACAATTTTAAAAAAAGAACTCTTTCAGTGTGACATAGCTCATTATGAAGGCTATAGACTGTATATGATTACCCTAAGACCAATAGGAGCGGAGTGCCAATGGAGAATGTTTCAAAATCTAAATCAAATCTATTCCAGTCTAGTCGCGGGCAGAAGCCAGTACTCTATAAAGTAAGCCATCATTGCTTTAAATTAACTTACTTTTCCTAAAGTCTTCATGTAGGACCACCTTCTCAGCAAGGAAACGGTGCTCGTGTTTGTCATGAATCTTTAGCCGATGTTCTCCAACGACCAGCCTTATATGATCAAGTTGCAATGGCTGCTGAAATATAAATTGCAATAAAAATATTAGGGTTAGATGTCGGTTCTTAAGTGGTAGAGCCACGTTGAAGCTATTACTAGGTTCAGTATGAATGGGTCGGCTCGCCCGTAATACTATCACCCGAACCACAGAAACACCGACGGGAATTACAGTGCTTGCATTGTTGCGTTTCGGTCGGTCTCCCTCATCCTCCTCTCCCCCTTCCCTAAGAAAAAAAATCAAGCTTGGATTTTTTACAATTGGTCAAAGTTATCCAAATACAAAATCTAATCTATTTTTCCTGAACAGTTAAAGTAAGTTAAAAAAAGGGTTAACATTTGTTTCTTTTGAATAGAGTAATCAAATAGCATCAAAACCTTTGAAAAATGATGACTTTACGTTTTGTTTTTTTCTATCATATTTCAGGAAGTGCAAAAATAAGCACTGCTACTTTTTTTTATATCATAGTTGACAAATAGACAGGAGGGTCACCTGGTGTTAAGTGATCACCACGGTCCATAGACATTTGCAACACCAGGGGAGTCGCAAGTGAATTGCCAGTCTGTATTTAAGGTGAGGGGAGGTGGCCTCCGGCGCTCTCACTGACCGAACGAAATGCAACAACGCAAGCACTGTTACTTCACGTCGGTTTTTGGCGAGAGGGTGATACTACCCCGGACAAGCCGACCCATTCATGCTGAAAATATCTTCAGCGTAGCTCTACTACCGTTGGAAACGTTACTTCGTGTACTATTTATATATATAACTATTTATGTGTTTAACGTGCCCCCCCAAAAAAAGCTCTGCATACAGTTATATCTCTTGATTTGCACACCCTTATCCTACCTAAATTAGGTCCTTATAAGTTGTTTACTTGTATTTTATAGGTTATATCGTTTGACCGCAAATTCATCTGATGTTAGGTGACGATGTCCTTCTATATGATAAACACATTAAGCTCAGAAGACTGGCTTTCAAATGTAGCTACTAGAACACACCAAACGGTGCGTGGTGACATATTTTTCACTCGGGAGTGGTAACTAGCCTCAGTCCCTCCCTTAGTTCCTTGTGAGATTGGTCAAAGGTTGAAAATCCTATATATATATGTAGCTGGTATAGCCACACTGAAGCTAGAGGTTTCAGCATGAATGGGTCGGCTCGTCCGGAGTACTGCCACCCGGCACACAGAATCATCGACGTGAAGTAACAGTGATTGCATTGTTGCGTTTCGCTTGGACAGTGAGAGCGCCGGAGGCCCACCTCACCTTACCTCTCCTCCCCCAAACATAGGCTTGCAACGCACTTGCGATTCCCGTGATGTTTGCAAGTGTCTATGGACGGTGATGATCCACCGGATATAAAAGAAAAACTACATATTACAAAAACAAAGCCAGTACTCGAAACAAAGTTTGTCTATCTGTCTGTTCGCGATAAACTCAACAGTAGATAAAGTGATTCATGAGGAAGGCTTAGGTATATAATTTACCAAGGTTTTTTTATTATCAGAACGGGACAACGTCCTCCTGGCCCGCTAGTAAAGTATAAATGAAGACCATTAGTACTTCTCAATAATGCTATAGTCGTATCATGATACCTTCCTTCACTGTACACGCTAAGAAGTACATGGAAGAAGGTTCAGAACAGTTGACAATATATAAAAATGGACTTACTGTATCAAAGCAATGAGCTGCAGAGAGAACTAAATGCTCAGCGATGACCGAACCGCCGCAATGATGCTCAAACGCCAATTTATCAACATCCAGCTTTTGGATTTCGACCTGTAAAATATTAAAATTTCTTTGCATCTAACATAACGTATTCATCCCTTAATGCAACCGCACTGTAATAGGTCAATATATTAGGAGAAGAGATGAAAGACATATAACAAGATAAGTGTGAAGGTGGACGTATATAGAAATAAAGACCGAAAAGGTATCGGTGGATTTTGTAAAAAATGGTATGTGTATAAACAGGGGAAAGTGGTAGAGGAAAACGTGTTTGTGCCTGTGGGATAAGGGTAAAAAGATCATAAGATCATGACAAATGCATCAGCACTGTTTTCTTTGGAAACGCCCAATTACCCTGACTTATATGTGTCTAATTTTTTTTAAATGTTTTACTGGCCAACGAACTTGTGGGTCACCTGATGTTAAGTGATCACCACCGTCTATAGACACTAACAACACCAGACGAGTCGAAAGTGCGTTGCCAGCCTGTGTTTGGGGGAAAGGGAGTGAGGGTGTAGAGGAAAGGGGAAGGGAAGTAGGCCTCTGGCGCTCTCACTGACCGAACGAAATGCAACAATGCAGGCACTGTTACTTCACGTCGGTTTTCTATGACATGGTGGTACTACCCCAGACGAGCCGATCCGTTCATGCTGAAACCAATAATAGCTTCAGCGTGACTTTACCACTCTTAAATTTAATTTAGGCAATAAGAAAGTGCTTATGAACGGTAAATCTCCCACCGGTTTGGACGTAAAACTCACTCATCGAGAAGAATCGCCAAGAAAGTCGATCGAGTTTGTCTTTTCAACGTACATATTCTACATACTATTCACATATATTATTCACTACTACATATTATTCAGATATCTACATCAGTCAAGGTTATAATAGCCTTTTAGCACCAAAACCCGTTTGACATGGTTCTTAAAGTTACATACCCAAGCAGACTTAGAAAATGCCCTACCGCTATACTTTCTTTACAATGTTTAGCGAAAGATCCGACGTAGTTGGAAGGATTCGAACAAAACAAGTTAATTTTAATTGCTAAAAGAAATGAAGTAGGTACTTTCTACATGTTTATAATAATTAGAACTAAATTAGAAGTGGAGCTATGGAATCACAGTAGGTAAAAATGAACTCAAAAACTTTTTTACAGACAGTTTTATAAAATTCTGTGTGCGAATTGTAGAAAGGTTAAAAAAATGTAACAAATAAATTAAGCCCAATAAGCTTTTGTATATATTTTATGAAGAACTTACAAACTGTAAAAAGTACTTGAGGGTTTTTTTTTTGTTTTTTGGGTTTTATTTTATCCATGTGTAGTTATTGTTTTCATAATAAAAAATAAAAAAGTACAAAAAAATAATTATATATAAATATATTGAAGATTATTAAGAATACCGATATATGTACATACATACATAAATAATTTTTATTGTTTTCATTATTGTAAGATAGTAAGTAATAAGTCTACGTTTATGTCTATATATGACATTGTCATGTCACTTTATTTGCATGTATTTTTCTATTATAGTATTCACATTTTATATTATTATAATGGTTTATTGTATTTAATATTATATTGTATTTCTGAGAAAACCTTAAACCACGATTCCTGAAAAAAAAACTTGGCTAGTTTTCTGTACATAAAAATGGCAATGTAGCAAACAAACCATAATCTTGAAGAACTTTAACCGGAACGGTGGTGCCGCTCAAAGAGACACTATAAATAGCCTACCAAAGCCTACCATCGGACTTCGTAACTATATAATAATAATCATAAATACAGTGCTACAACAAAATAATCCCAAGGAGGGTTGATGTCAGGCAGGCGGCCGATCGTAAAAATTAAGCCAAATCATATACCACAACATGACAAACATGTTGTACCGACCCTACTTATGTGGGATAAGGGTAAGAAGAAGAAGAAGTAAGAAGTCCACGTTTTCTTAATAATGTAAACCTAGATTTGGTCTCTTTCTTCTATTAAAGGATTTTCTTATAACCCAATAAAAACATTACATCCTTTCATATAGCTAACGATGATGTTCCGTGATATTATTTCCAATTCACTTCATTTGTGCATAATAGCCCAAATATATAACGTAAAATGCCACCTATATTACAAAATATAAGATTAACTAAGACAAGATCAAAATCAAAATACTCTTTATTCAATTTAGTCCCTGAGAAGGCACTTATGAACGTCAAAACTACCACCGGTTCGGAATATAGCCCAGTCATCGAGAAGAACCGGCAAGAAACTCGATCTGGTTTATCTTTTCATAATAACTAACATTTTTTTTTATTATTACAACATAATAGACACAGAAAGCTACATTCGTTTTTAGTGGTTGCTCAGAGAGAGGCGTCACTTCCAGACGTCGCTATCGTTCACATACTGATCCACCCTGTAATAACCTTTATGTATTAAGACCCGCTTGACATAACACTTGAACCTACTATCCGGCAAATCGGTAATGTGTTTTGGGACTTTGTTATAAAATCTAACATTATTACCTAAAAAAACTGTTACTGGTCTTAGTAAGCCTGAAACATGGAGTGGCCAGTTTGTTATGGTTTCTGGTATTTACATTATGTCGGTCTTTTACTAAATTCAGATTATCTAAGTTTTTCCGGACGTACATCAAATTCTTAAGAATATATTGAGAGGGCAGAGTTAAAATACCGAATTCCTGAAACTTAGTCTTTAATGATTCACGAGGCCCCAAATTATAGATTGCTCGAACTGCCCGTTTTTGTAGTAGGAATATGGTGTCTTCCTAGAAGATACCTACCTGTAAGAGCTACCTAAAACAAACAAGATGACTAATCTCATACAAAAATCTCTACTTAAATCTTACGCCGAATAGTTTAATCGCGTCAGATTACGATCCAAAGCTAACCTATAGCTATTGACTATGGAAAAATTGACAGCCTTGAACTCAGTAACAATAAGTTTTGATCCCATAATATACTTAAAATTATGCAAGCCGAATTTAATGACAGAAGTGAAAGTGCGTGTAAATTACGCAATTAATCGCGCCCGGATCCAAGCGTGACAGCTCTGTTAATCGTGTCAATTTTGTGCGAGAATTTTATGGGTCCTGCATCGTTCTTTGGAGTAAAACTTTCTATAGCTTTGAAATTTTGATCCTCGACTTTTTTGTATGAAGATAAGTAAGTGGTGGGAAAACTGTGAGTTGGGTATACTGTTAAACGTCGAGCGCTGACTGATCCGTACCGTACCGCACCGTACTTGGATGGGCCTGAGAACACCGCGTTATGTTGTCTTTTTATAGTTTTTATAGATTAGTTTTCACTTCTTTTGTGTAGTCATAAGCACAGACATACGTCTTTACATTTACAACTAGCTGATTCCCTCCCGCTTTGTCGAGCGCTGATCGCACGTTACCGTACCGCATCGTACCGTACCGCACCGTACTTGGATGGGCCTGACAACACCGCCTTATGTTGGCTTTTTATAGTTTTTATAGAATAGTTTTCACTTCTTTTGTGAAGTCATAAGCACAGACGTACGCCTTTACATTTAAAACTAGCTGATTCAATTCATTGGACATCAAAAAATGGCAAAGGGTTCATTGAATTAAGCGTCATGTTAAGCTGGTTGAAGTGTCAAATGCTATAATATTATGAAGTGGATGAATATGTGAATAGTGGTATCTGGAATTGACTCCTCTAAAATGTGACGGGTAATGTATTTTGAAGTGATACTTCTAATGCGAGTTCCAACAAGGTTGCGTTAAACGTTTAACGCTACCATGGAGGGGGTATGAAAGCACTGTTGCGTTAAACGTTCAACGCTCCTGGGGAGGGGGAATAGAAAGAGACAGAGTGAAAAAAATAATTAAACATTTCGTATCTTACTTTAGTTATCATAATCCCATTGTAAATGTTATAGATTTGGATATTTCTCCACTAGAGAATGATAATTAAAAGATGCGATCAATTGCGAATTGTAAGCAATGTTAATAAAGTTTGTCTTAAAGAAACAATATGATTGATATCATATAAAAATCAATTTCTGGGGTAGAATTTTCCTATTTTCATTTCCACATTACGAAGTTTCACTTCTTCCGCGCAGAGGGACTCCATGCACTATTTTTAACCGACTTCGAAAAAGGAGGAAGTTGCTACGTTCGGTTGTATATTTTCTTTAATGTATGTTAATCGATATCTCTGTCAATTATGAACCGATTTTAATGATTCTTTTTTTATTTGAATTGGTTATATTCAGAGGTGGTCCCATATAAATTTGAAGAAAATATTCAACTCTTAAAGGGGTGAAATATAGTTTATTTGATTTTCACCCACTTCGTCTCTATGTATTTTCGTGAAATTGGAACCGATTTATTATTCCCATTAGAAACCAGATATATTTATGGACACTAAAAATGGAGAAATAAAAAATAAACCGCCTTCGATGTGAAAAACTAATAAGGCACTAAAAAGCGAAAAATAACTAAATTATTAAATTAACCAAATTAAATAAAAAATATTGCTATTCGCGCTACCTTATAATATATTTGAAGTCGATGCCAACCTATATTTCAAATTTGTTGTAGATAATAAAATATGTATACTATATAAATATACATCGCGGGACACGAGGACGAGATTGGACACAAACTTTGTATGTAGATGATATGAATTTAAGTTGGCATCGACTTTAAATATATTATAAGGTAGCGCGAATATCAATAATTTTTATTTAATTCGGTTAATTTAATAATTCAGTTATTTTTCGCTGTTTAGTGTTATTAGTTTTTAAGTTTGTTGTTATTAGTTATTAGTTTTTCACATCGAAGGCAGTTTTTTTTATATTTTATTTTGAAATATATGTATGTTAAAAAGATAAACCCGATCGAGTTTGTTATCGATTTTTCTCAATAACTAGGTTGTTTTCCGAACCGTGATAGTTTTACGCCTTCGTAGGGTATAAACTGAATAAAGTATTTTTGGTTTTGATTTCTCTTAACCTAAGTTGTCTAGAACTATCTAGGGAAGATGACGCATCGATTGGTTACAATCATATCACGATACATTCAATAGTTTTGACGGAATTGAATTCCAATGAAGTGTATTTTTAAACGATATAAAAATGAAGGTTTTCAGTTATGTTGATCTTTTTAAGTTACCTCAGAACATTATCATTTGTAAAATGATTTAAAAAATCTTTTTTTGAGAATTGAATAAAAGACTTCTTTAGGCGCGTAGAGCGGTATTTTAGCAGGACAAATACTTATGATTTCGCGGCATGATATGCTACTGGCGTCACCGATCGTATTCTTCTTGCGCGGCTTACGTTAGACTATTGACGCGTAGAATAGCGGTCTATGTACGTCTAATATTGATATCTTGTATTGAGATAGCGTAGCCCATCATACCTTTGATTAATTCATAAATGGTATAAAAATATATATAATTATTGTTCGGTGTGAAAAAAAATCAAAATCAAAATACTCTTTATTCAATTTAGGCCCTGAGAAGGCACTTATGAACGTCAAAGGTACCACCGGTTCGGACAAACAACCCACTCATCGAGAAGAACCGGCAAGAAACTCGATCTGGTTTATGTTTTCATAATAACTAACATTTTTTTTTATTATTACAACATAATAGACACATAAAGCTACATTCGTTTTTAGTGGTTGCCAGGGAGAGGCGTCACTTCCAGACGTCGCTATCGTTTACATACTGATCCACCCTGTAATAACCTTTATGTATTAAGAGCCGCTTGACATAACACTTGAACCTACTATCCGGCAAATCGGTAATGTGTTTTGGGACTTTGTTATAGAATCTAACACTATTACCTAAAAAACTGTTACTGGTCTTAGTAAGCCTGAAACATGGAGTGACCAGTTTGTTATGGTTTCTGGTATTTACATTATGTCGGTCTTTTAGTAAATTCAAATTATCTAAGTTTTTCCGGACGTACATCAAATTCTCAAGAATATATTGAGAGGACAGAATGAAATACCGAATTCCTGAAACTTAGTCTTTAATGATTCATGATGAAAAGATGTGAGAACCGGATTAATGATAATCATTTGAATATACTAATTATGGGATTAAAATGAACATTCACACTATAATTAATATAAAAACTCGAAAGACAATTCAAAAGATAAAGGGTCACGTACAGAATTGAAGCTAAAATCTGTCCGCGTAAATATATACTTATGTGTAGAGCTATTTGTTTACTAAGAAAGGGAAGGGAAAGGAAAAGAAGGGAAAGGGAAAAAAAGTTTTAAAACAGTTTTAAGTTCAACCTAATTACAACCATAACACCTAGTAATAAAGTCACAAATGTTTAAAATATTATCTAATACTTACGATAAAACGAGCAAAGTAATAAATTACTCCACTCACAAATGAAAAGACAACATAAACAACATTTAGTG